>WEKY01019685.1:2525-51110 GCA_013390045.1 Picathartes gymnocephalus | reverse complement strand
TTTTCCCCATTCTCACAGTGTAAAAGAGAGATTAATATTTTAATATTATTTTAAAATTAATATTAAATATTTTAATTAATATTTACTATTTTAATTTTTGTCTCAGGTTTATGGGCTTACTGAATAATATGTGCACAGTTATCTTTACAGTAGGTTCATGCCACACTTTGCATGTAGGTCCCAGTCCTTAAAGGATCTTGCCCTTAAAAGGAAGTATTGCCTGTGTTGGGATAAGTTCCTTTCTGTAAGCTGAGGCATCTGCAGTTGGGATGCTATTATGTCATTACTTTTCTCTGTTATATCACTCATGAACAAATTTGTTTATTCTAAAAACCAGCTGTAAGTAGTATTTCAATCTAAACCCATATCAACCACTTCAGTCTAACACAATAACAGCATTTCAGCAACATCAGTCTGGTGGTGTTAGTCTATATGGAGCCACTTTTAGTCAGAAAACCAGACTAGTAGACAGAGAACATTACAAGCATTTTCTTTATTGTACTCATAGGACCCATCCAGTTATAATCAATGCTTTGTAGTTCAGCTATCCAGTTTTCCCCTTCTTGTTGAATCACTGGAAGCTCTGGCAGATCTTTGGAAGTTCATGGCCAAATAATTTGTCAATGAAATGTGTTGTATGTAAATTGATAAATGTAGCTGTTAGGAGGAAATAATCATTGCAAATTCCTGATGAGAACAGAAGACCCTATTAATAATTTGAAGTAATCATCACCTCTACTTTCTTTCTTAGTCTGCTATATTGCATCACAATATATGGCATGTTGCTTCCTAGGGATATGTAAACGTAAGGGCATAAGCAACTTTGTATATTTATGAAAAGCTTTTGCCAAAAGCTTTCTGATTTTCTCCATCCAGTCCATGTTAATCCTGTTAAAGAAATGAGCCAGAGAGGTAGCTTATCCATATGCAATGGTGTGTATAAAGCTGCTTTTGAAAAGGAAAGTGTACCTTGTGCAGTAAATTCCCAAAGTCAATCTGAAACAGCCTCTGTAGCAGCATTTATGTTTCCCAGCTTTTGTTTAAGATTTAAAAAAAATACCTCAATTTAGATGGCAGAAGCGTAGTACTTTTATTATTGGGTATTTTCTCATCCGCCTCTTCCCCATTCGTTTCCTCTCAACTTACATCCTCATAATGTTTACAGTTAGTGCTGTAATTAAGAAGGCAGTGTATTTACATTTGAAGATAAAGTCTTTAAGAGTTTCACCTTCCTTCAGTCTTTATTTTTGGCTCTAATCTGAAGTTTTAGAAATAAGAGGACATTGTGTGTTATACTGCTTACCACTATAAGAATCCAGTTGTACTACAAGGAACTTTTGTTCTGATTTTGAACTGTTTTTTAAATCCATGTAAATCTTGCTACAGCCAACTCGACTAATAAAACCTAAAAATGGATTTATTTTAGTGGCTTGGGAATACGCAACTGTTTCAAGATTAGTCTCAGTTTCTGCAGCAAGGCACTGGTACCATGTTGATTCACTCCTTTGCAGTGAATTTAGATGACAGTTTATATTCAGCTTAAAAAAAAGACCCCAACAACAAAAAGCGATATTGATATAATTACAGTAAATGCCCCTTTTCACGTTATTAAAATAATCTGTGACAGGAGCCGCCTAACATCAACGATATTTAAATAAGCATGATTTTTATCCCTTGATGAATAAAAGTTAAAGAAGGCCCTGTTACCATGCATAATACAACCTTTGTCAGGTTTTGATTATCTAAAGCATTTTTGATTATTTAAAGCATTTACTGGAAATGTAGGTTATGAATTACTTTTGTTCAAAATAATGCAGGGTGCACATAGTGAAGAGATACAATTGTGGCCAGTCATTTAGAAAGATATTAAGTTTAATGTACAGCTTTGTGCATTAATGCTGACTTTAGTGAAAAACAGCACTACACTTACTGAATGTAGCACATCATTATTTAAGAGTCCAGCCAGGCTGGGGTACAAATTTTTTGTATCTTAATTTTTTTTTTACACTATTCTTGAATGATTTAAAGCTATATTAAGTGATGCTAAGCAGTAATAATGCTAAATATTCTTAATCTAATGCAATTATTAGGATAGGATTTTAAAGGTTTATTTTGCTTTTTAATTCAAATTATACACAGGAATAAGTTGTTCTGATGTTACTGTTGCTGTTCAGAGTTCAAGTGGCTTGAATTTACCTTGTGAGATACAGTAGATCTCATGAAAGAAACAAGAATATTCCTAATGTCATTTTTCTACTTTTTAAAATCTAATGTTTTCAATTGCTTCTATATTTTTCTTAACATTTCAGTTCTGGTTTAGCTTTTTGTCATATTTATAGCAGTTTCTTCTCTCTCTCCTTTTCTCTTCTATTGATATTATGAAGGTGTAGGCCTTTTGATGAGCAGTGATCTGTTTTGTATGATTCAATGGTTTTGCCACCCTGGAATATCTGACGAGGTAAATAGTTTATTTTACTGGAGTGATGTCATATTCATGAATTTCAAGACCCAAGGGCCCTGAAGTCTTAATGACTGTAAATCCTTACTAATTAACCCACTCTGAAAAGCAAGGTGTGTCTAAAAGGACAGAGATTTTTTTCTCTGTTGATATCTCTGGTTCTCAGCTAATCTAGGAGGAAATACAGGATTTTCCAATCTACTTTAGAATCTCCATACCACTTTCTCTGTTGGCTTTGGAGGTATCTCATTATTTGCTTCTGCAAGAACAGTCAATTGCTTTATGTCCTTAACCTTTTTCATCACTTCATGATGATGATAAGCCCCTTATGTTCCGCTAACATATTCCATTTAATAATGGTTCCTGGGTCAAAATCATGGGCTACAATACAAGAGCTAGTTTGGAAAAAATGTTAATGTTTTCATAGATACTGGCAGTCTGACTGAAGAAAGTACTTCCATGAAGGTCTGTCAGAAATACTACATGCTACATTTCTTGATAGTCACTATAAATAGAATATTATATGCAAACATATGCACTTATTGCAGATAAAATTTTATGACTTTCAACGAAATGTGCTTGCCTTCCTGCCTTGGGTTGCTTTGAACTGCTCAGTCTGAAAGTCTTGCACTAATGTTGCTGAAGTTTGAAAGTAATCTATTAAAAAATAAATCAAATAAATACATTTTGACTGATGTTTAATTTTACTGCAGACAAATCTCAAAGAGGAATACCATGCAATGTGACTTGTAAGCAGGCAACAAGCCTTTTACTGGAAGATGCAAATCTTGCAGCCAGTCTTCAATTCATTGACTGCTCATTAATTTCAATGGTATTGCTTGAGTAAAGAAGTTAGAAAACTACCTTTGATTTTGCCTGTTTAAATGTTCCATCAATCTTATGGAAAAGAACTATGGAAGCAGAACAAAAGATAGTAAATGCATAATTAAAAGTACATTCTGTAGATTTGCTTCTGTATTTGCTATGACTTATCCGGTCATGGGTAGAGGTTAATCTCAAAGGAAAAAAAAAAACAAAACCAGAAAAAAAGAAACAAAAAGAAACCCCAAACAAAACCCCCACCTTACAGCATTGGGTTGACATTGGTCCATCTTGTAAGATAGAATTGCCAGAGAATGCAGAGGCTTTGAAACAGCCCATACAGTCACAGTTAAATTTAAAAAATTTGTGTTAAATTACAAGTTCTCTTTTGTGGAACTTGACACCCTTGAATATCTGTAGGAATAAGATTATAAAGAGTGTCAGGGCAGAAATTCAAGGTCATTTTCTAATGGACCATTTTTATGGTCCAAGGTGAAATCTTAATTGCTTTTATAATGCAGTTTGTACAGAGATAAATATTGAAGTTTTATTTCTCTGTTGAATTGTCATGCTTCTTTTTAAAAGGAAGGGACCTAGGTGCTGTACCCTGTGTAGACAAGCTGATTTCTTTCTTTCAGTTCTTTTGTTCCCATGTACAGGGGAATGGAAAAAAAAAAAAAAGAAAAAGGAAAACAAAAAAAAGAAGAAATTTTTTAAAAAGGGAAAAAATGCTTTATTTGCATGGAGGAAGAGCATGGATTGAATGAAGCATTCAGTTCTGCCAAGGCAGCCATTCTCTTCTTGGCATCAGTACTCTGCCAAGATTGTCACACTGTGATACCTCCTTTATTTTGTAGTTGGAGACTTTCTAAAACTAGGATCTTTTAGGTCTGTGGGTTTGCAGTGTGATAGCATGAAGCCTGATGGGAAAGATTCACTATGAACTACAGCTTGGAAGAGCTTGGCCAGTTCTCTTTGAGCAGAAAGCTTGCAGTGAAAGAAATGGCGACAGAGGGAAGAAGCAATGAATGTGATATAAATTTGCTTTACTTATTTGATAGGACACTATGCACTTTTCTTATCTTTTTCACTGTCATGTTGATGGCCTTATGGTAGCATCAGGGGGCAAAGCTATTAACATTAAGAAAAAAAGATTCAAATACAAGAGGACAAACAGTCTCATATGGGAAATATAGCATCTAAAATGGCATTGCTTACTTTCTGAATGCAGTTCTAAATGCCTTCAAATGCCATTTTTGACTGCATTGGGTATTTTAAATAGTGTGATGATTTTCCCAATATATCTTTTTTAAAGTCAGGTTAAACAAGCTCACTACATTTTTAGCAGTTATGGCAACCATAGAGACTTCAGACTATTACTGTAAGAAAAGAAATGCCTTACTGCTCAAATTAATTCTTTTTCAATGTTGCAGCATATGATTATTTTCATATTTCATCTAAATTCATGAGCTATAGAATAATTACTACTGGAAATACATTTTACATAAATGGCTGGGTTTTATTTTTCCCAGAATCACAATTACATTTTCAATTAACGAAAATAATATCAGGCAATTCTTTAAAAGTGTATTGTGAGTCCTTCACTGGTTTCCAGATTTCCTCTGAAATTTTAAACATATAGGTAAAAAAACCTAAAAGCTCAAGTGTTCCAAATAATTCATAACTATTAAAGATAGTGCTCAATTACATTCAAAATTGTGATATTTTGGATACTATGAGTTGTTCTACTGGTATTTGCAGAACAGAGACAACTTTAAGATTTCTGTAGTGACTGGCTGTATGTGCCTTACAGTCTCATTGCGCTTGGCCACCAGTTGTGCAGACATGGAGTTCTGGGTGTCTGGTTGTAGCTCCATCACTGCTTGTGCAGCTAAGTTCTTTTCAAGTGGAAGCCAGCTGTGCCTTTTGGTTCTAACTTCACTTATGAATTTTTAATTGTTTTAATCTGTTTCGCACTTGAAACTTCTAACTTATGCTTGCTCTTGTGTCATGATAATGACATACCAGGGACAGTTGATGTATTGTACCAAGGCACCTGTCATTGCTCCCTTGTACAAGGGGATGCTGTGAAATAAAATGTAAGTGGTGTTAAGGAAAGGTCCCATTTCAATGAAAACTATAAAATAAATATATACATAAGGTTTCCACAGACATTTTTAGAGAGTATCTGTAAAGAAAAAGAGCTGTATCAAATGTAAAGTCCAGGAATTATTTAATGGGGACTATTTAAGCATTCTCTGAAAAAATTAGACTTGAAAATCCTTTCTGAATGTATTCCAGTGCTTCACCTGCAGAAAGTGTATACTCCTTCTCTGATAGATAGTGTTGTCAGTTTCACAAAGTGTTGCAGCCAAGTGGCAATTTATTTGTTCTCTCTGAGCTTTGTGCAAGATGACTGCACTTGCAGACTGGCTGTGAGAGTGACAGTGACACAGAACTTGCTTTTCAGTTTGCTTATGTTACTGTAAATGTATAGGCAGGTCTTGCTTGAAATGGATGTGTCACCATTACGTTGCTATACGCTGGTATCTTTAATGTAATTTCCATTTCATTACCCTACCCAGAACAATTTAAGTTACCTGTGATAGCATTCTTTGTCGGCTGTCAACATTGTATTGGTAGGGCATTCAGGGGCCAGTGGCAAAATAATGAAGAGTGTGGGTATCCTTGCCTCCCCCGCAAGATAAATTTACAGAATGGTGCACTAATAATGCTGAAGTTTCTAGAAAACTTTCCGTGTCTGTCTTGTGGACTAGCTTTCAGCCACAAAATGTGTGTCACTGAGACCAAATGCCAGTCTCCTAAGGGCACAGAGCCAGTTCGTAGCTGTACCTTTTCCAGTCCCGTTTCCTGGATGAGCATTGAATGTCCATTGTAGGTAGCCTTTTCTTCAGCCTTGTGTATTGCTGTGTCACCTGGGTGGGCCTTGAATATGTGTTATGGATAGCTTGTCTCCTGGATGGACCTCTTGGATGTGCACTACAGCTTGTATTCAATTCTGTCCCCAGCCCTATCTCCTGATGCTTATGAGTCAAGCCCCTGGATGGATTCTAGACCTGATCAGTTACTTCACTGTTTCAGGAACTGTAGGTAGACTCTGATACCACCACCCTGTCTGCTCAATTCCTTGGCAGGAGTGAGGAGTTTATCCACAGCACAGTGTGGGGCACAGACCAGAGCAAAGATGTGTCCCTGGATGTTTCTTCACAAGGGTCTTCTGTCCATGAGGACTTGAAGAGTTATAGCCTCGGGGACTTTCCCATGTGATGATCCTGGTTCTGTGGGTGTCCAAATGAGTGCAAAGCTCAGTGCTGTGTTTCCATGTGAAAATGAGCTCAGGATCTCTAATAGAGACATGTCTGGTCTGTTACTCCCAAAGCCTGGTGGTGGTTTAGGGTCTTCAAAGACCCTTAAGCTTTTCATCTTCATGAAGATGATGCATCACCTGGTCAGCTCACATGTTGCAGTGTAGTATAAGAAGCACTAGAGAGTAGCTCTGAGCTCCTGAGCTTCTCAAGAGCCCTTTGGATGACATATGAATGTTTAGTGAGTATTTGGTGTACCTCTGGAGCAATGTTTTCAGATATGTTTCCTCCTAAAAAGATCCAGTTTGCATGCACTGTACCTATTCTGCAAACTGAGCTGACATTCCAAAGGGCCTTTACTTCATAGATCTGCTTCAAAGTGATACTACTGCTTAAGTCTGAGAATAGTACCATAGAGGCAGCCTTAGGACATGTGTTCATCATATGATGACTGACTGCCACTGAAAGGAGCAATAGTTGTCTTGTGCTCACATGACTTTTTGTGTGCTCCTTCTGCTTCCTCTTCTGAGTTCTACTTGTCACACTAAACGTTCCTTGCTTGGAGGGAAAGCTAACTCATGAAAACCTCCGAGTTTTCCCTCAGAGCAGCAAGCTGAGGAGAGCCACTAGAGAGCTGCACAATTGCTAAATTTAACTCAAGGGAAGAGTCAGAAAATCAGGGAGAAAGCAGGTCTACCCCCTCTGGCCTCTGCCTGCTGTTAGATTGAATTAAGTCTAATATGTAAGTATACCCTGAAGGAGAAGGATGTGAGTTTATTTAGAGAAGATTATCACTGTTGCTGCTGGTTGAGAATTCACACAGCTGAGGATTTGCTGTTTAAAAAATCTGGTGGAATTCCCCAAATCCCTGCGATTTTTTTTCAGCAGATAATAAACATTGTCAGATGTCTTGTGGAAGTCTTTCTTGACAAACGGACAAACACTAGGTATGTGTTTCATTTCCTTCCTTTAGTCTGACCTTCTCAGAAGAATGAAAGAATTTCAGAAAGTAGTAGCAAACTGTTATATATCAGTATGATATTCATAGGCAGATTCAGTAGCTAATGTACCACTAAGTTCTTGCTTCTTTTGTTCATCTTTCCAAAATCAGTTTTGGATGAGGTCAGTAGTCTTCCAAATTTTAATTTGGTTTTGTCTATCTGTACTTGAATGATGATAAAGACAAAAATTTTATATTGTATTTTTGTACCTATAATTTACAAAACTCATATCATCTGCTTTCTTGCCAAGCTATATATCTATTTCTAAGAAAAAACACCTTCTTTAAATGCCATATTATAACACCACTCGGTCTAGGATTGAATTTTGAGCCTCCTGCTGGAGCTACCCTCAGCTCACTGAACTAAACTGAACTGAAACAACGGGGGAGTATTCTATTCCCTAAATATACATTTTGTTAGAAATAAGGTTATCTAATTAGAGCATGTTAGTTGTGGAAATTGGGAAGTCTCAGTGCTGGTGTATAGGCAGATTAATGTTGAAATTCTAAAATCAAGTCTAACCTGTATTCTTGTACCATAAGTTTCTTCGTGCTGCTTGTACACTAGCAGCTTCCAGAGATTTTTCCAGATTAAACAGGTACCATACATTTCCTCTTAGGCACTTAAGGGCTTGGGCTTTTTTACCCAGAGATTGCTCTGCAGTATGGCTGAGATCTGCTTTCTGCTTTGAGCAGAGCCTCTCTCTTCTGGGCATTTCTCCCTCTTAGCCTCATCCTGGAAGCCCTTCCTCTTCCCTCTGTATAATTGTTCTGAGTGCAGCAGCCAGGAAAGATAGCTAACCACACACACTTTTAGCAACAATAGCAGATAATGTTTACGCATCACATTAAACAGCACAATATGCCAAAACATTAAGACAGAAGCAGATACCAAGGAAGATCCTATGGCCGTAGTTAAGTCCTGCAGTTGTTGTGAGCCTGTAGCTGGGACAGTCCAGGTTTAGTACTAGGTGTGTGTCAAATGACTATAACTGAATGGCTGAACAATTTATAGTATCTGATGTTATTATATCCATTACATTAAGCATGTTTTGGGAAAGTGAAGTGTGATAAACAAGTCTAGCTTTGGAGACCTTGGCTGAACTGACAATTCCGTGGTTACCATTCATGAAACCAAAATGATTTTTCTGCCAGGAAAAATATCCATGTGAGTATGTCCAGCAAGGTTGTGACAGGATATATTGAAGTATATAAGTTTGTGTGTTGGAGCTTTACACAAAAATTACCAAGGCATTGCTTCTGGAGAGTGCTTAAGGATTGTGCTAGAACAAGCTTTAGAGTCATCATTAACAGAGAATTTGCAACCGTAGCATTTTATCACAATTTTTACTGACTTTAAGGAGGACCCACATCTATTTGTCACAGGTACCCTCTGCATCTGATCCCTAGTGCCTTCATCATTTTGCCTAGGATCCCCAAAGAACCTGTCTGTCCCCATAATGTTGGGTGACACTACTCTAAGTGTCTCTTCTGGTTGCACTTCTGACTTTCATCCAACTGAAAAAGCAACATAAGGACATCAAGAATAGTCCAAGATAGAAACTAATCCAAGGCACAACCATATGAAGTTTAATAAGGGCAAGTACTGGATTCTGCACGTGGGATGGGACAACACTGGATGTATGGACAGACTAGGGAATGAGAGGCCCAGTAGTGCTATGGAAAGGGACCTAGGGACCCAGGTCGATGGCAAGTTGAATCTCAGTCAGCTCTGCCCTGGCAGCCAGGAGGGCCAAGCCTGTCCTGGGGGGCATCAGGCACAGCATCGCCAGCTGGGCAAGGGAGGGGATTGTCCCGCTCTGCTCTGCACCGGGGCGGCCTCACCTCGAGTGCTGGGGGCAGTTCTGGTTGCTACAATATAAAAAAAACATTAAGATTTGAGAGACCATCCAAAGGAGAGCCACGAGGACTGTGAAAGGTCTTGAGGGGAAACTGCATGGAGGAGTGTGTGAGGTCACTTGGTCTGTTCAGCCTGGAGGAGACTGACGGGAGACCTCATTGCAGACTACAACTTCCTTGTGAGGTGAAGAGGAGGAACTAACACTGATCTCAGCTCTGTGATCACCAATGACAGGACCCAAGGGAACGGCCTGAAGTTTTGTCATGGGAGGTTTAGTTGGATATTAAAATAAGGTTTTTCACCCAGAGGGTGGTTGGCACTGGAACAGGCTCTCCAGGGAAATGGTCACAGCACCAAAACTACAAGAGTTCAAGAAGCATTTTGGACAATGCTCTCAGGCACATGGTGTGATTCTGGGGCGGTTTTGTGCAAGGCTAAGAATTGGACTCAGTGATCCTTTTCAGTCCGTTCCAACTCAGAATAATCTGTGGTTCTGTAAATGTCATCTTTTAAAAACTTAGGAGACAGAATTGGTGAATTCATTTTTCCTAAGTACTTTGTGCATCTCACCTAAGTAAGCAAATCAGTCTCTGTTTTTCCTCAGCTTTGAACCTCCACACGAGGCTATGGCTTCTTGAAAGAAGCTGTCACACTGCCTGTCTCTCTGCATGCCCTTGATGAATGTGGGAGAGGTGGATGCAGCCCCTAACCCTTCTTCTGGTGTTCAGAGGGGTGCACTCTGTGCAGAGAGCGTAAGCCTCCAGACCTCTCCCTTTTGTCTTCATAACGTTCTCATTGTGTTTTGCTAGTATTTTATGAGAAAAGGGGAAGGCAGGAACAAAACAGTGTAAAACCTCAAAAAATGAGGAGGTGGCAGAGAAATGTAAATGGATGTTTAATGGTGAGAGGCTCAGGAATTTAGTAGCAAGGTAAGGAGGGTAAGTTAGGAGCAGGAGAGGGTGAGTGGTTGTCCTGGTTTGAAGGAGAGGTGTCTGCTAAGGAAGGCAGGAGCCTCCTTTGGAATGGAAAATGTAAACCCTTTCCCTCTGAATTATTGTAATTTTGAAATTAAGGGGCTCTCAAGCGAAGATATGGGAATAGGAATAACAGTTTTTTACTAGTATTTATAATACAGTGAACAAACAACAACACTTATGGCATTAACAACAAACAGAACCAGGAACCCGGTCCCAGCCCTCTGGGCCTGCAGGCACTGTCCCCTTGGGTGCAGTGATGGTCACAGCCGGCAGGGGGCGCTGGTGGCGCTGGGTGGGCAGGGCAGGTGCGATGATTCCCCCATGGCTGCAGGGGGCGCTGTGGCGTGAGCTTCAGGAGCGCGTGGCAATGGTGGCTTGGCCAGGACGGGGAGGGATGGGAGAGAGAGAGGCTTTGCTTCACAAACCCCCTGGGGCAGTTGGTCCCGGTACCTCAGCAGGACTCTCGGAAACAGCGAGCTGGGACAGTAGGATGTCTCGGTAGGCAGGGGGAGCGGGGGCTGCAGCGCAGTGAAACCCAGAGCAGTGCCGATGGAGCCAGGGAGGGGGGCAGGGGCAGCAGCTCGGCTCCTAGCCCGGCAAGGAGAGGTTAGCTCAGGATCCTGGGCACCCAAGCAGATGGTAAATAGGTCCCAGTTCAGAGCAGGGGTTCACTCATGGCAGAAGAAACAAGCTCCAAGTGAAGGGTCCAGCAGCAGCAGCGAAACTCCTCTCCCCAAAAAACAGAGCAGCACCTCTCCGTGTTCTCCCCCGAAGTGCAGCTCCAGCTGCCTCTGGCTGCTCTCACCCCTGCCTTTTATCAGCCCCTCTCCCCAGGGCTTGGCCACAATCCTTTGTTCTTCTTAAGTACCCAGTAGTTAAGAGTTCTTCAGCAACTTAATGGAAAAAATTCTATACGTTAAAGGAAACAAAAGGAAAGAAAAAACCTAACCCTCAACAGTGGTAAGCTGGGACTGGCTGAGCAAACACAGGAAGGCAATGGTGTACCAAAACTTGAGAAAAGAGTAAAGTGAGATTTTGAAAGGAACCAGGCTAGGTTGATGAGAGCCAAAGGAAGTGGGTAGACAGTTAAAAGATAAGGAAAACCTGTTTCAGCACAAAGTGATGATTGTTAGACTCAAAATCTTATTATCAACAAAAGGGTACACACCATATATATATGTAGAGAGGAACTCTTCAATGTAAATAAATACTTAAATTGTCTTAAAGTTAAAATTAATTTTAGAAAGGAAAACATCATTGAAAATAGCTTTTAAATTTTAAATACAAGAGATGTTTTCAAGTAGCTGCCCCTTCACCCTGCTGCTCTGTGTATTTCTTCAGTGTTCCTCTGGATCCTGGAGCTGAAATTGTCAGTCTTTCTGAAGAGGAAAGGGGACAATTAGAATGAGTTTTCAGCAGTGTGAGGGCTTTGATGAGCAAGGTTCATGGTGAGGGTCCCTTTCTCCTCAGTCTTGGCTCTCTTTGGGGATATTTTTATGCAATGTCTTACCACAGCCTGTCTTCTGCCTGCTTTCCATGTTGGAGAGCTGCACACTGGCTCCCCAAGTCCCACTACCCAGGAGGGGCTGTTTGTCACACTGTGATTATGTAGGAGTGCCAGCCCCCTGCTCTGGGTGCCCCCAAAGTGAAGCCATTGCAGGAAATCACTGGATGTGACCATCAGACAATGGCTGCCACGGCTATAAGCAGCTTCCACCACGGCAGAGCCAGACACATCCAGAGACCCGGTGCTGCTGACTGAACAACAAGCTTCTGACCTTGTGCTAGTGATAGCCGAAACCATATTTACATAGCTAAGGGAGAAATGATGGAAAAGAGAAAGATGCTGGAGTTATAATCAAACTTGGAAAAAATCTCAAAGTGAACCTACATGTTGCTGTATAAGGAGATGGAGTCTGACTGCCTCCAACCAGAGAAAGAGATGGCAGAGTTATGTTTATGGAGTCATTGTGTATACAGGACTCAGAAAAACAGCTTGGCACTATAAAGCAAAGGAGGTCAGGCTTGGAGAAAAGGTACCCTTATGGAGTAGGAGCAGATGTCCTCTGGGAAAGTGGGTTGGAGTTCAGGATTGATCGTACATGTTCCCATTCTTTGCTGTCAGCAAGTGTCTATTGGGAAATTTGTCCAGTCTTGTTGAAGGTGAAGCATACCAACCTTCAAATTTGCCAACTACTCTATTAATTCAGAAGATTGCAAAACCAATTCAGAAAGTCTCATCAAACTATTGATCTGCATGGTTCTCAGCATGATACCATATTTATGGAGAAAAATGTGCAATAGGTTGTATCCCTGTTGAAGATTTTCAAGGTTAATAATATTTTATACTTTGTAAGTCACAGTCCTTAAGAGGATGATCAGGGGTTTTTTTTCTACAGTCATTTGTGTCATTCTGCACACAGGATGGATCAGCTCTAAGAATGGTTCATCATTATTATACAGTTTGAGGTATTAAAAAATTAAAGATAAAAATAGTTAAATGGGTTGTATTATGCTCAATATTCTCAAAAATAAGTTCCTAATCATCTTGATATATATATATTTGTATATATACATACACACGCACAAGTAATATATATCTCTGAAAGCATGCAGACTTCTCCATTCCTGTTCACTTGTAGTAATAGTTTCCTTGTATCATGTCAAGGTGCCAGTTACACTCTAATGGAAAAACATATTTAATCTGTGCTTTTATTGTGTTTTGGATATACTTAAGAGAAAACAGTTGCATTGGATATTCAGTCTTTGAAAATAGCCTCCTGCTTTTTACTTTCTAGGAACAGAAGAATTTATCAACAAAAATAAGAGATGAGGATGAAGCCAAAATATGTATTCATAATGAGAGAACCAAGTTGTTTGTTGAGGCAATAGGGCAGTGATTTTTTTTCCACTGTATCAAATGGCAGGCAAAAGCACTAACAGTTTTGTCTGATATCAGTACCATAAAGTAAGTTCTCAGCTTAGATGCAATTTGATTATCTTTTAGAAAAGATTCATTTGTCAACCTAGGCATCAATCTAATTTATTGGTAAATTGAGCTCAATATGACTCAGTACTCAATACATATTTTAGGTTCTCTTGAAAATACCAAGAAACGTAAATGACACTGATGGGGAAGCTTTGCTAATTTTTGGTTTTTATTTTTTGGAAAAAGGTCACTGCTGTGCCTTTTGGGAAGAAAGCTTGGCGTATACACAGCCTTCTTTTGATTTTGATTAATCTCAAGGATTCTTATTGTGGCAGAGTAAGTGATTCAGGGATGACTGCTCAAACTCAATAATTAACTCTCCAAAGAGGACATGTCCCTTGCACATACTGGCTCATCCACTGTCTAGATCTTTTTGCTCTGGGCGTGGAAAGTACAGACAGACTAATTCAGATCTGGAATTGCAGAAAAAAAAGTTCCTATTGAGGTGCAATTGAAATGCCAAAATTGGGGGAAGGAGAAAGTTTAAATTACATCTCAAAATCTGTTGTGGCAATGTTTGCAGACATTCCTTTTTGCTGACCCACGTCCCAAAAACTGCTTGTGTTTTGGGGGCCGAGGGGCCACCTTACCCAGCTGACTGCCGTGCCTTTGGTGTGAGCTAGCTGAGCTTTCTCATGTCTTTCCTGACTATAGAGATACTCGTGGAGGTTGGGTTTCTCTGTGCTGTGTTTTGTTGTGCTTGCCGTTGTGTGCAGGGCTGGAGGAGCAGGCACAGACTGTTGTGGGAGGGCAGTGCTAGAAGCATTTTACAAAATCAGTTCAGCAACAACTGTCTGCAGGGCTCTGCACCTGTGGCTCTGACTGGTTTCATGTAGCCAGCGTGGTTTAAGCAATGTATTTAATGAGCTTAAATGTGTTCCAGTGTGTCCTGGTTTAGGGTAAATTTGGAAGGAAACCCTAGAAAGGGCTCTCCTCTAACCGCCAGCTTCAGCAGTCCCTCCCCCCAACCAGTTCAGGATAAAAATCTCCTTAGAGAAAAGTGGAAAAAACTTTTTTTAACAAAGAAGAATATTCATAAGCATAGAAAAGTAAACAATATTAAACAAGAAAACCTCTCGTTGCTCTGAAGAGCCGGCAAAAGCCAGAATGTCCTTTTGGGTGTGGCTCTGTAGTCAGCTTCAGTCCCTCCAGAGCTAGGGCCAGGTGCTCCGGCCCAGTGTGCACCTTGGGGCGGGGGAGGCGGGGGGGAGGGAAAGGAATTGTCCTGATGTCCTGGACTTGAAAAAGCTGCTGAACAGTCCCAGAAGAAAAAAAAAACACAACTCCGGTAGAGTTCTTCTTCTTGCAGCCAACGAGGAAAAATCAACAGAAAAAGCAAAAAAAGGAAAAAAAAAGTTCCCTGTCTCTCTCCCTCTGTCACAGCCGAGAGCTCCCAGCCAGCACACACTGGAAGCTTTATCTCACTCCTCCTCTGTATGGCAGACAACACAGTCCATGAGAAAGGAATTTTTCCAGGGGAGTAAGGTACAGTCTCTGCAGATGAACTGAGCGCCGCTTCTTCCCCCCGGCTTTTGCTCTTTCCACAAGCACAGAACTTAACATGAATAAGGCAGATGATTGGGGATACAAGCATCATAAAGTCACCCTAGGACACAGGGGAAGAGCATGAAGGACAATTAGTTGGCCCTATTTTCTTCAATTTTACCTTTCTTCTTTTGTCAGGTCATGGTTCTAACAACTTGATGCATCACTGTGGGAAATGCAAGTTTTGATGGCTGGGTCAAGTATCAGGATTTGATGGATGGTATTAAGTTGTGAACTAACAGAAGAAATGAATGTATTCTATTATCTTGTATGGGGCAATTTTAAAATTTTAAAATTGGCAACTCAGGATCAGACAATGCAAATTTGTAAAGCTGCTCACTTGTCAAATATCAGTGTCAAGACATAGGTTATAATCTACAATAAATGTCAGATACAACACTGCACTGAATGTTCCCAGTTGATGCTCAGGATCACGCTGCCTCTAGATGACTCTATCTGAAAAAATTGTTAAGAACTTACAGTGCTCTGAATATGTTGATTGAATGGAACATTGAAGCATTTTGGAGATTGTCTTCATCTCTGTATATGTATTACAGCATACCACTTGTTTCCTTGTCAAAATTAGTGTATTTTCTCATTAATGTTAAATTTCAGTCATGATGCCAGAAACCTTGTACAGTTTTCTTGTGTATGTGACTTTACTTTTAATATCACTGGAGGGTGATACTGTAATTTACCGGTTATGTTCAACTGCTGTTTAACTGGCCGAGCACTAAAATTTGATGGCCAGAAGACTTCCTTTGTGATCAGGCTAGTCAGCACATTGGCAGTCTCTTCCTGTCGTGTGGGATCATCCCACATCACAAACTTGGGAGGAGCTGAGGTTCTCTTTGCCCAATGTCGGGCCGAAGGAGTATAAATTCTCCTTTTGAAATGACTGTTTGAGAGGTCTTACTTTGCTGCTGTGCCAGCATCCCTCACAAAGACTACACTGTTCAAGTACAAAATAGTATTTCTTACCACTTAACAGGATGCTCTCGGATTCTTTTTCCAACTCAGCAGGGCTCTAACACGTTGCCAGACCTTTATTTTGTGGATATCCGGTTGTACTTTCAGCGTGACCATCAGCCCCAGCAAGGGATGGCTGCCCATCAGCGCTGGGGAGTCAGGGCAGAGCATGCTAACAAGCCGGGCAGCCTGGGGGACTCACCAGCCAGGGCCTCGTCTCTCAGGATCTAAGCACAGTGGGTCTGCAGACAGGAGCAAGGTTCAGAGAAGAATGCAGTTCACCCCAGGTTCAGTGAAGGGGTCAGACAAGTTCTGGTGAGGAGGCAGGGCTGAGGTGAAGCCCAGAACACAAGTCAGTAACTCTTGCTCAAGGCAGGCCAGAGGCAGTAGCTGGGTCAGCCAGAGTACAGAGGTCACCAGGCGAGATCCCAGGAATGAGGCAGTTCCTGTGTCAAACTGGGAAGTCAGTCTGGGCCTGGGTCAGTGGGTACGTGGCCGGGCACAGGCACTTGCAGTGTGGTGGCAGCATAGCTCAGGTAAGCTGTGGTCAAGTGTGGCAGCCTCAGCTCTGCAGCCATTCCTGCACAAAGGGTAGGGCAGCCGCCAAACCTTCTTCCAACTTCCTCCTGAAAAGCTCTTTGAGGCTTGCCAGGGCATCTCAGTGCTGGCTTTTGCCACACAAATCTGGGCTGGACTGTGTTGCAGTCTAGACAGTCACTGGGAAGTTTCATCTCTGTCTCCTGTATAACAGTGATTTGAAAATATGCTCTTTTGATCAATGTTTAACAACGTAAGAACATTCCTGATACAGCTCCAAGGACATCCTACTGGGATATCTTCTGTAGCCCATGAAATGGGCAAGAACTATCAAAAAATTTAAAACAACAATATAAGAGTGCTCGTCCATGCTGTTTATCCACAGATCTATGATATTTAATCTCTGCTCTGTACGATGTTGGAGGTAGACTGTACATGTCAACCAGTGACAAGGCAGACATGAAAGTCTGCTTTCAGCGACTGCCATTTTCTTTCAAGTACCTGTAGGCAGAGTAGCTTACCCCTGCCACAGAGCAAATCTAAGGGAAATAATTTTAAGATCTTCAGGCCCCTGGATGTGCTTTTATCAGCAAAAGAGTATCTAATCTTACGGAAAGTCACATCCATAGACCATCCCTTCCTCTTCTGCCATGAGGAAGGTAGTGGGTGGAGAATGATAGAAGGCGAGCTAGGTGTTCTCTGTGGGGGCCTCTGTTCATCTCTTCCCTGCCTCATGGAGGTCATGTCAACCCAGGAAAGCTCAGCTTAGGGAGGGACTCCTTATTTACATTCCACATACTTCCAACAAAAAAGTTTCGGTAAATCATTATCAGGAGCTCAAATACTGAATTTACCTAGCACAGATGCTAACCTTAGGATCAACATAAGTGACAGCATCATTCACATGCTCTTACACAAAATACTAAAGGAATAAATGAAGCCTCCCTCCATTTTCTTCCTTTTAGGACTAGCCCCTCAAGTCCAGCATTGTAGTATCAAATTTTGTGAAGTAGCAAAAACTGCAGTAAGTATTGTTCAGGAAGTGTCTCGTGGCTATTTAGAGCAAGGCAAGGTAGCTGTGATGCCTTGCAGTTCTGTGAGCAAGCTGTGCCTCCCGTGCCATTTCTTCTGTTCACTACCATTGGGAACGGCTTCCCCTTTCTGTGACTGAAGCCTGGGGTATTTTTTCCCTGCTGGACTGGGCTCATCTGTCCATATGAGCTTATGCTCTTGGCTCTCCTGGTTGAAGATTTATGGGGTCCTGGGCAAAAATCAGTGGGCAGACTTTAGGAAGTGGAAAGCTATCTCTTCTGGCACTTGCTGACAACTCTGACCTGCAGAATATACCAGAAGAGATATTTAGTGTCATGTTTTTGTGGACCTCATTACTCGAATCAAGGCAGTGTGTTATGTAAAGCCTGTGCAAAGCTTTCTGTGCATAATGGGGGCATTCGGCAGAGAGTCTGCAGGGAATTGCTGAGGGTTTTTGGTGCCTCTGAGTTTCTTTGGCATTCACCCCAGCTTAAGGCACCAGCTGCTGTTAAAGCTTGTTGTTTTTTCCTACGTTTTCTGCTTTTGTTTCTCTGCAATTAAATAATTAACTTAATGAGTGATTGCCAGTTATTCTGATAATGTTCTGGGATGTTGTTGAGTTTCTGTGATCAACGGGAACTCTGACAGGTGTCAGGATCTATTTAGTGTCCTGTAGAAAGGTAGTGAGAAACAGTCAAAAGCAGCATAGAGCAATGACACAGCACAAAGCGATTCAGGAAAAACACAAAGTCCTTTAAATCAAAACTGTCTGTATGTTTAGGGAAGACTACATTTGGTGGCTCAGTAATTTTTGTTTAGTCATTTTTATTTGTTTATTTTTTGAATAGATTAATGATGCACTAGAAATGAGTGAGTAGGAAAACCGGAGGTTTCATAGTAAAGAAAATAATTTCAAGATATTTATTAAGTAAAATTTACTTTGGTACTTAATACATACTTGTCAGGAATAAAAGTTGGAGGGTTTTTTTTTTTCCCCAGAGGCAAAACAAAGCATGAGGAAAACTTACTTGTAGCTGTAAAATTGTTGTGTAGGTTCTTGTTCTGAATGATACATAGTGTGTATGCGAAATTAAAATATTTTTGCTATGTGTGATTTTTTTTAACTGTTCAACTTAAGTACACTTGGAAGGTTTTATTTTGAAATGGTGAGTGCATTCAAGCAATGCTGCCAAATTCCTGGATTAGTACAGTTAATAAAGAACATTGTGTTGAATTTAATTTGTGAAAAGGGATATGCAGCCTCAATTACCTTTGAAAAAAAAATGCTACAAAATCTGAAAGTGTTAGAACACCCAAATGATTTATAGACATAGTAGTTTATTGTCAAGGATAATTGATCTGAAATACGTATACAGAATATAGTCCTTAAGTCTTTCTGACAATGAGATGATACCACTCTAGTACTCCAACTTCTGTTTCAGAAGAACCCGTCGCCCTATCTTTGTACTTGTGGATTTTTAGAGGAAGAGGCACTAAGGCAGAAATTATGTGGTAGCTGGTTTGAAAACCAGCTCAGACCAGAACCTTACTGAAGTTACCTTGCTGCTAGAAGGTGTGGGAGGTTGTGACAAGAGCTCAAGTGAGATGAACAAGTCTAGTCTTCTTCCTAAAAATAAGCTCCCCAAAGAAGATGAAAGAGGTTCTTAAGTGCAGAAGGGGCAGAGGGGAGGAAAAAAAAAGAAAGATGGTAGAAAACTTATCTTTTAAATACAGAAAAATTCCAAATGACTAAGAAAACAGCACAGAGATGTAAGTGGTTTCTACTGTGTCATGGTACAGTGATTTAGTCCTTCTGGGCTTGTTTTATGCCAGCTAGTGACCTTGAGTTATAAACTGTGAATATTTTCTCCCTCTGCTCCTGCCCCTGCCATGGTTTGCTGCATTTCCTCTGTGCCTACCACTGATGCTTACTCCAGCTGCACCAGAGTTCCTCTGGCTTCTCCCCCCAACACCTCACATCCCACCATGGCTACCTGCCCCACGAGGCAGTCTGCTTTTTAGTGGCATCCCTGAGCATCCCCAGGGGAAAGCACAACCTCCAGCCTGGTCCCTTCAGGGAGTGGACCGTACCTCTGAGACCCCAAGCCTCAGCAAGGTATATGATGAGAGCTTTCCCCAACAGACACTGAATTACTCAGCATGCAGCTGCTTGTTGCTTTCCAGCAATTGCTAAATCACAGTTCAGGCAGAGGCAAAACAAAGCTACCCTTGACTTAAGGAATAACAGGCTGCAGCCTTAGTTATTCTGGAATGTAAAGACTTACTGTTAGCACTAGATAAGCAAAGGGAGGAATGCTTTAATAGTACTAGAGATATGGGTTTTCTGGTAACCAGGACTTTATGAAGCTGATATTTCTTCATTTGAGCAACCTTCTTTAGTTTTTGAGTAATTTTGTACTGCTTCTCTGGAGACAATATATCAGTAAGGAAAATTCCCAATTCCAAGCACAGGATAAGAGGAGGTTTTCCTCAGCATCTCAAAGTAATCCTGGCATCTTTTATCAGTGGTAATTCTCTTTGTGATGTTATACCACACCTGCTAATGAGGATCTGTGTCATATGAAAATGGGCAAGTTCAGGGAAACAAGAAAAGGTGTCCTTTAGTAAATGGTTGCTTGAGTGACTTTTCTAAGTGTCACACCAGAGCAGGCAGAAATAGGTTGAATGGCTGTTGGGACTGCAGCTTGATGGGTTTTTCACTAAAAAGCTGACACTGACATTATGTTTTGAATCTTTAGTACTTCTTCACAAGTTGAGTAAAAGATGAATCTGTTAAATATCTATCCAGTAAATAATGTGTAGAAATCCTTCAAGTGATGTGTCTTTTTGGCTTGTCTAGTTTTTTTCCCTTTTAATAGTTTACAGTTACCTGTGAACAACGAGACTGTTAGGACCCCCACTTTGTCTGCATATTTTCAAATTGTTGGTTTGACGATGTTCTTCTAACTTTAGAAATCTTATTGCCCATTACTAAAAACCTTCATGTTGGAATATATTTTTAAAGAATAAAATACAAGTCTAAGTTTTTAGCACTATCCTGTTCCTTGTATATACTCTCCACCCCCAAAATGTTTGGAAAATAGAACATTAAAACAAGTGCTGAAAAGATCCTTTTACATTCTTACATATGACACTGTTAAATGATACTGCATATCTGAAGAATTTATCAGTGGTAAACTGTTGAAGTAAAAATTTAGTTATTTACCACAGTATTATTTTAGGTATCTGTTTCTAAAGCTGCACTGTGCACCTGAGCTCTCTGCTTGTTTCCTTCATTCTGTTCTCACTTACAGACCACGTGTCTGATACTGGTGGTAACTGAGCCATATGATTGGTTTCATATATATTCTGAACAAGAAATTAGTTATTCAGACTGGTATGTGATTCAGTGCCCTGTTGTAGGTTGATTTTTCCTAACTCTTGGCAAAATATTTTGGGATTCCCATAATTTATGTTTAAAGTGTTAAATTTCCAGGGCTACGTGGATGGCCATTAACCTTGATAACACTAGGAGACAACACAAAAAGCAGAATTGCATGAGCTCAGTTTTCCATAAAAAGAAGGTTCAGCTGAACTCTCCAAGTGCAGAAGAATAGGCAAAGAAAGATGAACAAAGCTAAGAAGAAAAATGTAAGAAAAATAGGTCTAAAATTTTTTTGTTGAAATTTCTCTGTTTTTCTTTCCTCTACTAAAATACAGTTTTTACATGTATAAAATCTTGAGCAAAAGAGAGGAGTACAAAAGCAGATTAAAACCAATGGCTTCTTTTTGCATTCAATTTACAATGCCTTGCTGAAGAGCAGGTAATTCCAGGTTATTTAAAAACAAGGTACAAGAGGAAGGGTTTCTTGAGTCCAAGAGAAATCGTATATAGCTACATAGTTGAAACAAGTGACAGATAGATTTTTCTGTTGTTTGTTTTTTTAGCAGCTATTTGATATTGTTTTTAACTAGAAATTCCAAGAAGTATCCAGGTATTTGTAAGTGGCCAAATGGAAACTAAGACACTAACCTATTCTTTGAAGGCAGCAGTTGTATTTTAAAAAATTAGAGGTCAGATTTTCTGAGGTGATTTCTGAAACTAGACCAGGAAAAAATGGGATACAAAATATACAGAAGAAATTAACCTCTCCCCACTGTACAGATCAGCTTGGAGCCCTTGGGCTTTGTACTTAATAGCATGGATTTCTAGGCCACTTCTACCCATTTTTTTCCCCTTGTCCTGCTTTATTACCAAAGAAGTCTTTACTTTTTCAAAAACTGTCTTCTGAAGTGACGGCATCCTCTGGAAGAGATTAAAGTCTATTGACAAATAGCTGTTGATTGGCATGCTTGCACTTTAGTCACCGAATTTGGAAAGGTGCAACAAACTTACTTGGTGCCACTTTTATTTGAACAAATGGTTATCCATGGTATAATAACAATTAAATAATTCATAATTAAATACTCACTGTAATCCTGTAGTAGGTTGAGGACTTGCTTAAGATTCAGAGATATTAAGGAAATTAAAACAAAGTTGAAGGCATAGTGCAGTTCGAAGGACAGATGAATGTTTTACCAGGTATTTCAATGACAGGCTTCAAGCATTTAAATTTGCTACTTTTTGCAGCTTTTTAATTTTTTTTTTTTTCATACTCTCTTTAACTTAATGAATAAAAAGAATGCTGCATTCATTTGGAAAAGAATGCTGTTGCTTACAGAATGCGCATGTTTTTTTGTGCTCAGTGACTGAGCCTATGTTTAGTTAACATTACTGTCTTTTCACCAAGAGGGGGGTCGCACATGGTATCTATCCTCAATATATGAAGTCTTGTCTACACTCTACACCAGTGGGGCCCAGTCTTTTCAAAAGAACCCTGAACAGGTAAAGTCCTTTGAATTTTTAAGCAAACAGCTACTGTAAACATCCAGGAAATCAGATTTGTCATCTAAACTGGGATTTTGAACCTTCTTTCAGAGAAAAACATCAATATTTACAGACATATAGGAAAAAACAATTCTGTTAGAAGTAACTAATGTGTGTCACCCCATGACAGTTGTTCAGAAGTTATGACTTGCCATTTTAATTCCAGTGCTGATGGTTTTTTTCCATGCCAGTAGAGATTCAGGGACTCTCTCATGTGTGTAGTCTGCAGCATTTCACCTTTATAAAGAGTGGTGATTTTTTTTTTTAAATCAGATTGGCTTATTTTTGATGATACCAGCACAAGATGACCACTTCATCTGGTCATATATGTCGATAAACCTCATTTTTAAACCGGATCAGAACTTAACATCTGCAGGAAAAAAAACAATCAAGAAGACAAAAAAACTGAAGTAGAGAAGGAAAAAAAATTAGATAAAGACATGCGCAAGTGAAGTTGAAATGAAAATTTGATAAAAGATGGCCGTTTTTAAAAATTCTTATTTTGGAAATATTACTTATTTTTAAATTTTTTTTCCCTTAGATGGATATTTGCAGAGATTTATGTCCTTTTGACAATAGTAGTTGTCATCAGTTTGGACATGTAGTCTATCTCATTGTCACCTAGTTGAAACTAGAAGATTTTTAAAGGTTCCTTCCAACCCAAATGATTCTATGGCATGAGTAAGATACCTTTGACTGTGAACCATCTTGACAAGTGGCAAGGGTTGCAGTTACATACTTTGTAGATTATGCTTGTTCTTTTTAGTATTTTTTCTGACTTGGGAGAAAAAAGTGTTCATTTAAAAGGTCTAGTCTAAAAGAACAAATGTTGGGATAGTAGTGCATGTCTGTATTTCATGTTCAGACAAATAGCTCTAGTATTCATTGATGACTACTCCAATTATATTAGGAGGAGAAAAAAACTGAAAATGGCTACAGAATAACAGCAGAAAAAAACCCCAAAATTACATTTCCTGTATCTGTCTGTTTCTTAAATGTGTGACACTCATGCTGTAAAATGGCTTTGAATTACTTTGGAAGTCACACAACTTAAGGTGCTTCCGCAAAGAAAGAAGAGAAAGAGAAATGAGTATTTATGGAGAATGCCATTAGTTTTTGACAAACTTTGCTTTCTTTAAAGATTAACTGCTGCTCGTTTTACTTTTGTAACCTGTAACTGACAAGAAACGTTTCAGAACTGTAGATACAATAAGAGGACTTGAATTTAATCCTTTCTGTTATTCAGGAGTAAAACAATAAGGCTTCAATTCAAGATAAGACCTAATAACATTTGTTTCAAGTTAAGCAGTTTTCCTCTGCTGTTTCTGTGCTGGAGCTTTCCTGCTTTAACCTGCAATTACAATCAAACAAAAGTTGAAACTCTTTCAGTAACAACTCCTGAGGCTGCAGATGACAAGTCAAAATCATGGAATCATGGTCTTCAGCCCATATGCCTTGAGTGAAATAGTTTATTTGCTAGCAGTGACTTCCAGAACAAAGATTTAAGAATAAGGATTTTTGAATCTCTTGGTTCTTTTGTTTCTACCTTTTTTTTTTTTTTTTTTAAATCCATAAACTAATTCAGGACATTTTCTGACTAGGTTCTCAAGAGAGGGCAAGTGTGAAGTGTGAGCATGGACTCACATGTGAGTAATGGAAGCAATAAGTTTGTGCTGAGAAGAAAGAGAAAAACCTTCCATTTCTGAGAAATTAGCTATAGTAAAATTTCACACATGACTTTCTGGCTTCAATTTGTCACTGTTCTCTGTACACAGAGGTTCCACCACCATGAGCCATATTTAGTTTTTGTGATGTTATTACTGTGTAATCCCACTTTGTGGTTTTGCTGGCTCATAAATGGCATTAATGATGAACATTGCAAAACTCAGTCACGTTTCAACAATCACTTCCTCTTTTCAGGTAACAAATTAGCCACTGAAAACTGAATGGAAGTCTGAGGATTTCATTGAAGTTATAGCTCTATCTGAAAACAGTGAATTTGGGAATCTGTTCCAAAACATTGAAATATTGACATTAAACGTGTTGATGGTCATTGAGTCTAAAGCCTTCAAGTAAATCCATCAGCCAGGGAGATTTATCTTGACCTGCTTAGGAGCCCGTTTTTGGATCAGTTAATCAAAACTTCAGCACTGACGTGTATGTGCTCAGCATGAATTCCCAGACTGCCAGGATTTTTATCTGAAAATCATAGCTTTGCAGGTAACAAACATATTCCTTTTGAGAATCTGAAGGATTGACACACAAAACTGGTAATCCACTGTGGACTCTTAAGCTATCTTAAATTTCGAAAGACTGTAAAAAGCACATGGAGAAAGTGTTTGAGACTATTTTTTATCCTGTTTCTGCATTATTTTCTCCTTTCCATTGCTTTGTTATATCTGCATGTCTGTTAAAATTTTGTTCTTCTTCTAGTGGACCTACATGAGTAAAACATAAGTTAACTGTACATATCTATTCATATCTCAGTTGAAATTCTTAAATACTGTATTAGGGACTACGGGAAGACATGACAAGAAAAATTACAAAATATTTTTCAGGGAATTTTAAATTCTTGGAAACTTAAGTCAATATTCATGATTTCTGTTTATATGAGAGTGTGTTGCCTTCCATACATCTGCTATTGAGTGTGCTGCATTGAAACTGTCTCAGTCAAACAACTGCTAAGGACTATGAGGAGCACTTCATTTCTGCCACGTTTTTAATGGCTTGGGTATGTGTATATTTCCTTTCTCCATGAGCCATTTTCATATTCCTAACTGTTTGTGTTTACTGAAAATTGCTCCTTGTTTTCTAGTAAAACTGTAGTTTGTGCACAGATGCTGTGCTTCAGGGCACACAAGGATCAGAGTATACACTGGTTGATTTATTCCTTTTAATAAAATGAGAATTTTATACCACTCTAAAAATTTGATTTAGTAGCATTTCCTACATTCCAAAATGTCAAATTTTATCCCATTCCATCAATGTATTTAGTTAGTGGTTGTGTACAGTACTTGTATTTGAATGCAAAAAGATGAGCTACTGCAGTCTTAAGATTGCCTATCTAAAATTGCTTAAAAAATAAAAAAGGTCAATGAACAACACTAATGTGTTGTCTTACCACGTGTGGGCTTACTAATGCTCCATCATAGAGGTCAAAGGGAGAAAACTGAATTAATTCAAAGAGCTCCTGGAGTGTAGGGACTAACCCTATTTAAACCTATGAGTTAACTAAGTGGTAGGTGTGAAGTCTTCAGCAGAAGAAGGCAACTTTTTCCTCATAACTTGGGTGCTGGAACAGAGCTATGTGTGATTTTGTTGCCTGTAAGGTCAGATACACAACCATGGATGACTATGTCTGTATTGTGCTGAAAGCCCAGGGCTTTGACAGCATACATGGAGACTTCTTTGATTGAATTTTAGAAATAGTTCAGATTGAAATATTTGAAATATGCACTGATTTTCACCAAAATAAGGAGCTATTATTGCTGCATTGACTCAGATTTAGTTTACATGGTCTGTAGTGTATTGTGAATAGTTTACCTTTCAGATAAAATTTTCTGATACATACAGTAATGTGTACTATACTGTGGGTATTGCCTGTCATCTTTATTTCACATCAGGCCAAAGGGATGCAAAAATTACCAATGGAAAAAAATCTCTGATTTCACTAAATTAATAAAATTAAGTGCATTGGTGATAAAAAGCAATCAAGAATAGATAAACTAGCAGGATAGATGTCTAAAGGGTGAGAGGACTGAGTGTGGGACTGAAGGAAAAGCATCTGGGTTTGCTTCACTGGTTTCACAAGATGGAATTAACTTTGCAGTTGGGCTTCAGTTTTGCAATGCCAAGTCTATAACTCACTGTGGGCCTGGGTTAGTACCTGCCCTTTATTTGTTCTTTCTTTTCTTTGCAGGGTGTCTGTGGATGAAACATTTTTCATGACAGCAATAAGTTATCTGTCCAATCATTGCTTGCAAGAGGTAGAAGGGTAGAGACTTAGATTATGATTTCATTTTGTGTGGAGCTGAGAGCACTGAGCCAAAGAATGCTTCTCTCAGTTATCCTAAAAGGCATGAGCATATTCTGTGCCTCACACAGGCACACGTGCTGCATACCCAAGTGATATCTACACTTGCCCTTGTGTCTTGGGCCTAAGTGAAACGTGAACATAGAAAATATATGGAAGCACAAAGAGAAAATTATGTAAAAGAGAAACAAAGAGTTGTAAAAATATGGGGAAAAAAGATTATGGCTAATGGCTAATGTGAACAAGAACTTAAAATTTTCTATACGAGGTACATTAGGTAAATAAAGAAAAAATTTAAAACTTAGTAAGTTAATCTTCTGATTAAGATTTTTGAAGAAGTCTTGATAAAGTTATCAATTCCTATTGGTTTTAAGGAAGAGTTGCAGGCCTAATTACTTTAAATCTCTTCCAAAACTGCAGAATTTGATTTATCATCTTAGATGCAAATGATTCTCTCATGAGAAAAAAAAATCAAAATACTTGTACCAATATTAAGTTCTTAATGTAAAATATGAATGTCTGAGAGTGCAAATAAAATTATAACTAAAATTACATTGTCGGATGAAAGGATATACAATAGAAGTCAAATATTTCACTTCTGAGGAAGAATCTAGTAATTAAGAGATAGAAGTCTGAGAAAACAATATGTCCTTTGCTAACAAAATTGTTGTTGGCAAATACTAAATATACAGTCCAACAAATATATACTTGTTTTTATCCTCTCTTGATGGACACACATTAATTAGCCGAACTGGGTATTGCCAAGTTTTCTGTTTTGCTATGGTTTTGTGAAATAGCACTCTTGCTGCTTAAAGTATTGTGTTTAGTAACAGAATAGATAATACTGAGAGAAAGTTTTGTACTGTAATAAAATCATGATGTGTGCCTGTATTTTCAGACACATCTTGTGAAAATTTCTTAAATTTAATGAGTCACACCCAGCTGTTAGTTTTCATTGTTAGGAAATTTTAGAAAAGTTTGTGTTGGAAGGGACCTTTCAAAGGTCATCTAGTCCAAACCCCATGCAAAGAGCAGGGACATCTTCCACTAGGTCAGGTTGCTCAGAGGCCCATCCAACCTGACCATGAATGTTTCCAGGGATGGGGCATCTTACCAGCTCTCTGTGCAAATCACTCTAATGTTTTACCAGGCTCATAATAAAAAATGTCATCCTTACATCTAATTTAAATCTACTCTCTTTCTCTTTAAAAC
This sequence comes from Picathartes gymnocephalus, assembly GCA_013390045.1. NCBI lineage: Eukaryota > Metazoa > Chordata > Aves > Passeriformes > Picathartidae > Picathartes > Picathartes gymnocephalus. The sequence continues at coordinate 23,422 of WEKY01019685.1, read as the reverse complement.
CATTACTCCCTGCCCTATCAAACAGGCTCCACTAAAAAGTCTGCCCTCATCTTTCTTAGAAAGCACCCTGTAGGTACCGAAAGGACACAGCTAGGTCTCCTTGGACCCTTTCCTCTCCAGTCTGAACAAACCCAGCTCTCTCAACCTGTCCTGCAATCGTCTTTGTGACTGTCTTGTGAACCCAGTTCATGTCTTTCGTGTGCTGAGGATGGAGAGCTGGATGGAGGATGCCAAGTGGGGTCTCACCAGTGCAGAACAGAGGGGCAGAAACTGCTGCCCATATTTCTTTGGATATAGCGCAGGATACAGTTGACTTTCTGGGCTGCAAGTGCACATTGTTGGCTCATGTTGAGCTTTTCGTTCACCAGCAGCCCCAAGTCCTTCTTGGCAGGGCTGCTCTCAAGTCCCTTCACCTCCCAGCGTCTGTTGATACCGGGGTTAGCCTGACCCAGGCACACAACCTTGTACTTGGCATTGTTGAAACTCATGAGGTTCCCATGCACCCACTTCTCAGGTTTGTGCAGGTCCCTCTGGATGGCATCCCGTTCCTCAGGCACGTCAGCTGCAGCATGGAACTTGATGTCACCTGGAGGCTTGGTGGGCATGCAGTCAGTCCCTCTGTCTGTGTTGTTGATGGAGACATGAAACAGTCCCAGTCCTGGTATGGGTCCCGAGGGACACCACTCATCACTGATCTCTTTTCAGATATTGAGCCATTGACCATTACTCTCTGGATATGACCATCTGAGAACTTCCTTATCCACTGAACAGTCCATCCATCACTGTTACGGCAAAACATATTTGAGTCTCCTACAGTGTATTCACTGTCAACTGGGATTTACTTCCACTTTTTGTATCTTATGTATATAACCAAAGCATTCGTGTGAGAGAAAATTGCATATAACTATCACTACAGTGGAACATGCTATAGTGTATAATGGAATTGTAAACAAGTGAACCCTGTGGAAGAAGCGCTCTGCAACTTCCCTCTTCTGTTGCTGTTTCCCATGGAAGCTCCTCCAGGAAATTGCTGTTGCATTTTTTTTAAATAGCTGCTGTAAAACACATGTGATGATTATACAGGATACGTCCGCTGATTTAAATACAAATTCTTCAGTGAAGTTGCATATTATGTGTATCAGCATGGAATTAAGATAAATGTCTGTATCTACCATTCCTTACCAAATCCCTCAAAAGATGTGCTGCTGCCTTGTTAATCATTTGAGATTTGAGCAGGGATGGTTAATGTTCCATAGTCACACAGTATAAGAAGTTAACATCTTGAAAGTGAATCATTAGTGTTTAATTCAGGGTATACAGAATTATGGATACAGGCTTAAGAAATCGTGTAAACTCAGTGTACATTCCTAGAAATGTATCAGAACTAAATGCTTAATTAAAGGACTTGCAAGGTGGTTTATGTTACGTTTGCTAGTTCTTCATCTCAGCTTAGCTTCTCAGGAGATGTACAGCATTTTTTTTAAATCTTTGTAGTAAGAAGGTTATATGCTGATCTTAAAGTCAAATCGATGGTGCATAGCTCATTAACAGTATCTTAGATTGTCTTTTTTGTGGATGTTTTACTATCAGGATATCATACATTCATTTTTTAATACTTCTTTGAGGAAGGACATTGATGAAACAAAGGATGTCTGTTAAAACTAAACAAAGGAGATAATTCTATCAAAGTCTGCCCAATACCTATCATTAATAACTAGGTAATACAGCAAATGAATGTGGATTATTTCAGTCTTCCATGAATATTCTCCTGATGAGGGCAGAACAGAGATGAAAATAAGGGATGGAAAAAATAATTTCCATGTTGTGTGTATCAGTTGATAACCCTTTCTAATGATTTCTCTTACTGAAAGGGTGGACTTGGAATGCAAATAAGGCTTGCAGTCCTCTGGTCCAGGAGGTTGTAGGTTATATTAAAATACTCCACCAAAGAATTAATATAGCTTTAAATACTGCATAATTGCTCACCCATGTCAGTTGGTGCCATACAGGTACTTGATCTTTACTGAAGAAATACATCCCCAAAATATATGTAGTAAGCCTAGAGGAAGTGAATTTTTGCAGCTATAATTTATATTTGTCAGTGTAGCATCTGCAAAGAACTCAAGACATTGAACCATCATTAAAAATGCAAATGAATTCTTATCTTTTCCAAACACTTGATAGCGGATGAGCTGTGATAAGGCTGACTCTTTGCTACACAGTGCATAAATCTGCAAGCAGTGTCAATGTGAGAGAGACGGTTGTTGTAGGATCATTTAGGCTGATGCAAGTGGTAATGCAATTCCCGAAGCCTGGACCTCTACTGAGCTGTATATACTCTCTCATCAGAACTGTTTAGGTCTTTCACATATAGCTAGACATAATTTCATTCACGGAACTTCTTTCTGAGGTGGATGTTATGCCAAGGTCGATTGATGTCTAATAAACAGTAGAAGCATCTCACATGATCCAGGATGATGTGTATGTAGTAAAGCATGAAAGAAAAATGGTTTATTAGAAATTGAAATGGAAGTGTTTTTTAAAGAAAGTTGTTTCATTATAGGTTCATTATAGATAATTATATGCATGCCCTTTAGAATTTTAGAAATAAAATGAAGACTTATTTGATTACTATACCTATTAAAGACATGCAAGATGTAATAGCTCCTGGCACAGTGGAGGATGATACAAATGAGGATCTCTTAGGCACTAGCCTATGCCTTTCCTCTGTGTAGGTTAGTGACTAATAATGCTACAAACACAACTTAAGCTGCATGTAGGAAAGTGTACCAGTCCAGAGATTCTTTTAACCTCTTCTAGTTAATGGTTATGTAATGATTTTATTTCTCCACTGATTATGTGGCCATTTTGGTGGCAGATATGACTTGTCAAACAGCCTTAGTTCAACTCCTGGACAAAATGTGGGAATATAATATTTGCTGCATCTTGAATAACATTGGTTTAGGTCTTATCTTTCACCTAGTATTGGTTTGACTGGACAATCTCTTTTAAAGAAATTATAGCCTAAGATTCCTCAAGTAGATCCTTAGCCTCTGCTTGGACAGATGCTTGCTATGTGTTTCTTGTATCTGAAGTGTACCTGAAGTGACCAGCTCACATTCCGGTTCCTCAGTGAAGAACAACAGTTCCTGGTTCTGCCTTGACTCCCAATTTACATTTAAGGATGTGAGTCTGCATTGGACTTGGGGAGACTTGAAGTCTTAGATAAACGCAGCTTTTAAGCAGTACCATGATTTTCTCAAAATCAAACTGTTCATGTAATTGTGCTGTGTTTTTTTGGTGACTGATTTCCTTTTGATTAGTGAAAAGTCCCCACCATGTGATGCTTTGAAGTTCTCCCTGGGTAGTCAGAGAGCTCTCTCAGCAATACGCTGGGCAGTCTTTTCATCTGAGAATTTTTTTTTTCTGTACAGGGTGTAGCAGTAAGAGACAAACCATTTGCTGACCATAGTAATATATCTCTGTTAATTAATCTAAATCTCATTCTGCTCTTCAGGAAAGGGGCAGGGAAAATAGCCCTTCATCAGTTTTCAGCCTAACTGAGCAACATTCCTCCTTGATTCCAGAGTGTCTGATCACCTGGGTATATTTTTTGCACAGACTGCGTGCTCACTGATAGGCTGTTTGCTGCAAAACAGCAGCCAACGTGGAGATCGCTTAGTCCAGTACCTCAGATCAGTCCAGGGTGTCAGCGTGGCAGGTCTTGGTCCACCCGGGGAGCTGATGGCTGACATCCTGAATATGCACACAGATAAATACCTGATGCCCAGCCATGACTGATTTATAACTTCCTCCTTGATTCACAGTTACAGGTAAGCTTCATGGATCTGGACACATATACCTTCCTGAAAATGCACATCCTACATTAGCATTGTAGGAAGTAGGGTAGGACAGATGTAGAAGAAAAACACTGAAAATGCATTGATATGTTAAAATCACTGCCACATCCATGGCAAACACTTCTCTCTCTGTCCTGGAGGATGAAGGACGCACATGTTGCTGTAAAATGGGGCTCATTCACCTTCCTGAAAATGTTTTCAGTTCCCTCCATGTAGATTTTCTTCTTTGGCTTCCGGGTAATGACCTTGTCTGAGACAGGCTTAGATTTTTTTCAAATGAAGCTCTAGGAGAAAATCTGCTATTGGGCCACTATCAAAGACTGGTACCTGGTTGTTAGAAAGTTTGCTTTTATCCTTATCTCAACGGTGGATAATGTGAGCTCTTAAGCTTGCGTCGCATCCTTAAAGGTGGTGAGCTTGTGGAAATTTGTCTGTAAAAGGTTTCTAACTGTGGAATGTGCTTCACAGATATTCTAGGAAAGTGAATTGACCTCAAATAGTACATTGCAATGGGTTAACACTGGAAACTGAAGAAAGTTTCATAACAAACTCTTTAATCTTGGAATTTTTTAGGAGTACTTTCTTTTTTTTTTCATTATAGCTAGTGAGCTCTCTTGTGAGACATTCATAGCAGAGGATAGAGATAAATAGTACAGAATGTACCACTGTCTGTTATCTTTATAATGGCAATATGAAAGAAAGAGATGAATTTAGGATGGATTTTCCTTTTTGTAGCTGTCTCCACACCAACTGATTTCTTTTTAAGGCAAGTCTAATGGTTAACAGACTGTTAGGAGGAACTGATAGTGCCTGGATTCCTTTGAGACATGACACTCGAGAATGCAGAGGCTTCAGAGGCTGCATGTGGATGTACAGTTTACAGAATAGCCAAGAGCTGTGTTGAATGCTGGAAGTCATGCCGGTTTCCTAAAATAGGATATTTAGTGATTTTGAGGTGAGAAATGGGCGGCACTAAGGAATTTTTTTGTGAAGATAACCTTCTGTCCCTTCTTTCATATGCGTTAATCATTTCAATAACTAAGCCAGTATTATTGGCTCGTGAATGATTAAAGTGCTGCTATCTTTAAGCTTTTAAACTCACTGCTATTGACATATTTATTTAGGAAAAGCAATATTCTCTCTGAGCTTATAAAAGACAACACCATCATTAACTGAACTTTATACGTTGTACAAGGCAGTTTAAGTAGAGTTTAAGTAGATAAGAAAACCATGCTCGTATATTAGCAAAGAGCACTGAGGTAGTACCTCAGTTTTGAACAAAAGAGCAGTAAAAGAGGTCTTCCATTTCATTCTCAACACATCTGCCCCCAACCTGTATTGTTGTTTGTCTTATATAAATAAATCTGATTATTTAGTTTCGCAGAATATCCCTTGAATTAGGGTCTGTCCTCATTTTTCTAATTTTTCTAAATAAAAATAGGAATAGTAACATTCTTAAGAAAATACCTAACAATAAATGAGGTTCAGTGAAAATAGTAATTCATACTAACAAGCCTGTATTGCCTGGAAAATCCAATGGAATGGTACTGAAAAAAAAGTTAGAGGTGGTTATGGCATTAGCCTCTGTCCCACCCATAAAATTCCATTCAGTGTCCATCAGTCACAATAACAACAGTACGTTGCTGCACTGATGAGAAGTAGAGGTGTCTCATGAAAAACTAGAAAACTTGATTTGAGATTATTGTTGGATCCATCAGATAAACTACCAGGGTTAGGTATTGTAATTGAAGAAGTGATAAAAAAAAAAGCCTTGTCAGAGACTGGCACTGTTACAAAAGTTCATAGTTATGTAGATTATATACTTGTGGAAGGTCAATAGTACATAAAACACTGTAGTAATTTCCATTCTTGTTAATATAGTGTGTGTCTGCAGAGAAGTGGTTAATTTATGACCCAAATGCTATTGAAAGTAATAAATATAATGCCCTGGAAAACTACATGAGCAACTGTCATACAGAAATGATGCTTTAGACCTTGGAGAATGTCTTCAAATATTTTGATAGCTACATATGGTCATCAGCTCCTACAGTTGGTACAGGATGATTGCTCTTGTGACACGGATGCCATATCATGTGCCAGTTATTCTCGTGCCTACTTGGTATCATGGAATAGTTGATGTTGGAAGGGACCTCTCAAACAGAACCACCTAGCTCTACTTGTCCATAACCATGTCCAGGCAGCTCTGGAATGTCTCCAGGGATGGAGATGCTACAACCTCCTTGGGCAAGCTGTGTCACTACTTGGCCAGTACAAAAGAGTCTCCCGATGTTCATGCAGTACTTTTTGTGTTTCACCTTGTGCCCATTGGCTCTTCTTTTGTCCCTGGTCACCACTTGCAAATAGTCTGGCTTCATCTTCTTTGCACCATCCCTTCGGGCATTTATAGCTATTAATAAGATCACCCCTGAGCCTTCTCTTCCTCAGGCTGAGCAGTCCCAGCTCTTATATTTGGTGACTTCCATACTACACGGCTATGCCTTTTGGATGCCCCTAGTTAATTTGAAACACTGCAAGTCAAAAAATGCTTCAATTATATGGTAAAATACTGCAACAGGCATATCATGTCTTAATAAACATTATTTGTGGTTTCTTTATAAATTATTTTAAACAATTCTAACTTACATTATTTGAGTACAAAAGGTGATTCTGTGTTCTTGATGTCACTGAGAGGTAAAATTTGTTTGTAGTGTAACATAATCTTACATCTCGCACAGCTTGTCTGTTTCTCTTGTCATGTTTGTGACTAATCAATATAATGTGATGAACGACTATTTATCATTTTTATTATTGAACATTTGGTTCAGTAATATAAGGAAAGAACCAGAATGGTGTATCCCAGTGGTTCTTGATTTTATCGCAACTTCTCCTATTTTAAATAATTAAGCACACTTTGGACTTAAGAATTCTTTTTCATTTTGGACACATCAGGTCAAAACCTCAGCTAAGTATGTGGATGTATCCATTCAGCCTTAAGTATAAGTTTCTTCATGTAAAGATTATTTTTGCTTATATACCCTTAGACAAAAAAAGCAAGAAAAAATATAAATGTCTGAGTGGGCCAATTGATTTGCTTGGCTGTGTCAGTATCGATATATAATACAGGATTTCCTGATACTAAGATAATTTTAGTCAGTTAAGTTTGTACAGTATACTGAAGGTTTTTGTTTTGTTTCCATGCAGCTCAGTACCAGAGCATTTCTCTTCTTTCTCCTCTGTTACCTGACATATTAATTACTAGCATACTTTTGCAGCTCTAGGCAGAATATCTTAGTTTGATCTATGGCTGAGTTTAAATTCTGTTTATCTTGGTTTGTTTTTTTGTTGTTATTTTTTTTCATTTTTGTGTTTTGGCTTCTCATTTTTCTCCTTTTCTTCCCATAATACTTACGGAGGGGCCCCAGTATCACAGAGTGCTTACGTGTATCCAAGTCTAAAGGCAGCAGTTATCACGAGTTACCCATGCAGAAGCAAACCAGCAGGAAGCTATGTGTGACAGAGTCATGATAAATTGCAATTCGTTACTTGGCCGTCCTGCTACATGAGATAATTGATAATCTGATGCCTTTCCCATCCTGCACCTGTACCCTAGTGACAAAGATACTAGCTGCCAAATAGCTGCTGTAAAAGAAAACAAAAAAAAACCTCACAAAACAAACAAACAAACAAACAAAAACCCTAAACAAAACAAATCCTGGAGGTGAGTACTCATTGAAAAGAATATTTTTCATTATTACCTTTCCACCCTTTACTTCATTTAATCACTTGTGACAATTGTCTCATGTCCTGCAGTTCTTTCCATTTTACACACAATTTAAGTTCTGCATCTGAAATGGAATAACTCAATCCAACAGCGTGGCTGGGGCTGCCTGGGTAGAAGGCGGCTCAGGGGCCCTGGTGTACAGTAGACATGAACCAGCATTGACAGAATGAAAGGCAAGGGACACGAACTGCAGCACAGCCAATTCTGTTTAGATATTGTTGCCTCTTTTATTTTCACCACGAGAACGGTCAGGTTTGGGAACAGGTGCACACTTTGGTTGTGGAATTTCATCCTCATAAATATTGAATTCTCACAGGAACACAACCTTGACAACCTGATCTAGCTGGACCTGCTCTGAGCAGAGAGCTGGGCTAAATGGTCTTCAGAGGTCCTTTGTAACCTTAATTTCTCTATGGTTTCATGATAAGCAAGGGTGAGGCCTGCAAGGGTAACAGAAAGTACCTAATGAAGCAACTTCATTGTTGAATTTGGAATAACAAATGATGTTTTTTTCTTACATGCATATAATTTTCAATCTAAAAGAAGAAATCAAACTTAAATGAGATACATTTTTCAGAAAGTGCGTTTGAATTTTGTGACTTTGACTATGTCTAATGAATTTATTCTGGACAACATTTTAACCTGGTTTTTAGGACAGACCAGTGACTGACTCAAGTTTTAGATTTTCAGCTGAGGACTTACAAGAGGCTGGAGTTGTAGAGAGGAAATATTCCACACAAGTATTATATATGCATAAGTTCTGTTTCATTGGAGTGTCTTAAAAAGTAAGTTAGACAGGACTATTTTCAGGGTCTCAAAAATTTATATCCAAGTAAAAGCTTAGGTGAATAGGGCCACAGCAATAAGCATCTAGCTTAAGAATATTAGGAGTGCTAACTCATGGGAGAGATAGGATGTAGATTTCTCTTGCACCATGATTTATGGTGTTTTACCTATGGAAGGAAATATACTAAAATTCTTGTTTACAAATCAAGGGAGTTGAAATACAGAGAAGACAGGGGTATGACTGATGTTTCATTGGGATTTTTTGCCTTTTGGATTCTGCCAGAAGGGCAACACCCAACACCTGTACAATGTTGATAAATGAATTTTTATTCCTCCAACATAACAGGGAGGATGCTTATATATTCTTGTATATACGTAAAAACTTAAATGCATACATATATAAAAATAGAGATGTAGAACACATATTCTCTTGAATAAAAAAATGAAACCCAGCGGAAACCTTCCCTGCAGGATGCATACACTTTTGGGCTTAGGATTTAACAGATAATGTCCTAAATATTCTCTGAGATATTTTGTTTCTGTCTAACCCAAATATGATCTTTTTTCAGGAAGTAAAATTACCCCAAAGGCAAGAAGAGAAAGGGGGAAAACATCCACCACTATATATATGTCTCCTGTGTGGAAAATAGGGAGGCACAAACTTAATCTGTAGGGGTAGCACCATTAACTGAAATATTTGAATGTCACCCTTTCATGTCCTGCTGTTTGGACACTACTGAACAGTGTCACGTTGTGGCATTCATTTGTGCAGTTTCACTGTTCGTTTGTTTTGTTCGTATGTGGCAAATACAGTGAGTATTTACTACAGCCAAAAGCAACCAAGAGATGGCAGCACTGCTTTTAATATTCTATGTGCACAATCTGCACTAAGTGGTACATCTGTCAGTAATACTTTTGAACTTTTCCCTTCATACCTGGCACATGCTTTCACCTGTCACTGAATAGTTCTTTCTTTACAGAAGACCTGTTACAATTAGTGGCCTTACTGGTAATGGAAATTGTCTTTTCCCATGGCACATTTTCATAAAGCTGTCTCATCTCTTTGGCAGGAAAAGCCTAACAGACACAGGAGCTCCAGGAAATATTTAAGTGCCACAGGGCAGCTTTCATCAGTGTGACTGAGCAATCTTGCGTCATTTGCTTTTTTGCTTTGCAATAATTTCTGTTTCATTTTTACTCCAGAAAACAATTTTTTTCATTGGACAAAGTGTTTTGGAATATAGAATACTGAACTAACTGCCCATGTTTAGTGTTTTCTTCTTTCCAGTGTGCTTAAATACCTTCTACCCTTCTAAAGTGAACATTAATCACTTCTGTTTAATCCAAAGAAAGCCCCAGGGGGACATAGCCATCAAGAATTATTAACGTTGTCAGAAGATTATTAGCCTTTCAGTAATTGTCCATAGGCAGTATACAGTCACTTTGTTTCTTGCACTGTAATGGTCATGTTACATCACTGCGTATATACAAAGACTCAAAAATTTTTACTGAACAAATTTTCTTTTCATATTGTGTTTTTAGGGACTTATTTAGCAAGTAGACATCTGCAAAAGATGACACAGTAAATATGTGGTGATTGAAACTACAGATTAAGTATTTGAATATCAAGTGAAATAGGTTGTGATACAGTGTGAGGTTTGATACACTGCATATAAATGTGAGCATTTTTCATTTTGTATTTAAAGAAGTCAATACATGTATATGGTTGCAGTGTCAAAATGGTTTGATCATGTTGAAAAGCAAGAAAATTTAGCTTGACCCTCCTAGAATCAACATCTGTTTCTAGCAAACTGACTTTCAGATCACCTCTTACTGTGACTTGGCAAGAAAACAAGTAATGAGTTTTGGGGATTGTGATTAGCATTTTAAAACCTTCGGTCTTGCCAAGAAAGACTACATAATATGTAGACTACATACATGTTCCAGCCCAAACCATTCAATGATTCAGAGTGATACAGAATTGGTTATCCATGTATGTCTAAACATTCAGGAAAAAAGGCAAAAGCTGGTGGGCCTAAACTTTGTGGGTTTCTACAATATTTGACAAAATAGCTTGCTAAGTTTCTACTAAGAAATCAGTGTTGCCATGAGAAAATTTCTTGCCTATTTCTGGCATTGCTGATCTTCCAGTACTCACCTGGGTTGGTCTTACACCAGTGCTGCTGAATGGAATACACCATCATTATTTTAAAATAAGCATTTAGGTTTTTTCTTACATGGAAAGTATAGTATATAACCCAAATGATTATCCATATCAAGAATTAGAGTCATGTTATTTCAGCATTTCTCTTTGCAACTGCTCTGGAAGTGCCCATCACCAGGTGGCTTCAACGATCAAATTTGCCACACTGCACGTGGATAATTCTAAATGATCCATTTCTTCAGAGGCAGAAATGGTGATGTCAGGATGTAAGACAGCTAGGAGGCATGGTGCTGGTGTGATGGCACAGGGACAGACAGGTGGTGGGAATCCAGGAGAACAGTCTGGGGATCTTGCCTAAGTTTTGCGGCCACTGCTGCGGAGGCACATTCAGAGGCTGCTGCTACCACTCAGACAGCAACTGGCCATGCTCTTTGTGTAATATGGGTCTGTCTGCAAGTGTTACCCAAGGTAAAGCATCTAAAGTAGTAAGTTTTGGGTTGTTTTTTAAGTAACTATTGCTAGTATCTGTGCCTTGCTGCATTACTGGAATTTCCACTGACCCAAACTGCAAGGAGGGGCATAGTGTCCATCAGCCGCGTGTGGCAGGCCTGGCTTTGTGCTCGTGGCAGCAAAATAGGCAATGGTTTAGGACTGGTGTTGAACTTAAAAGTTACCAGATCAAGCAGGGCAGCTGAGGGAGGCACAGAGGCAGCTCTAGCCCTGGCACTGGGCACCTCTCTGGGGATGGGTTAAGGTCAGGCTGGGACTTGGGCCCGTCACTGGGCTGGGCAGGGCTGTGGGGAGCTGGAGACCAGCCCTGCTGCAGCATCCCTGGGGTAGAGCCCTGGGGAACTGACATGCGGTCCTGGGCTCTGGGTAGATTTGGGGAGCACCAAGGAAGACTGGGCAGGGACTGCATGGCCTCCTGGGTTCCTGACATATCTGGACAGCTCATGAATTGACCACCCATGATAACAGGAGTCTTTACTAGCATCATCCTGTAGGGAAAAAGAAAAAAAAACAAACCAAAAAACCCCAAACAATTGCATGTAGATATTACAGACATTACAATAAAATGTTTGTACACCTTAGACATACCTTCAAAAGCTACAGGAGAAAATGAAGCAAAAAGGTTTGTTATGCAATCAATATTGGTAAGTGGCAGCACTAAAGAAAGGTCATGGTGGCTTAGCAATTCTGTGCACGTGTAGAGTCCAGTGGAGTAAATCACAGGGATGGCATTAGGGCAGCCAACTGAAATGAGCAACTCTGGTTTCCTTATTGATCACCACCTGTGTTTTCTTCATTCAAAAAGACCATAATTTTCAAAAAAAGAATTTGCAGTTGGGCTGGAGAGATGCTGTCTTTTCCTTCACTTTGCTCTTGAAGTCTCCCTTTCCTCTTCTGTGACTGCAGGGGCGCTGTTATTAATGAAGTAGAAGCCTTGGCAGAACACAAACCTTTTGAAGGACTTCGCAGTCCAGAAGACTTTGACAAATGAAGACAAGGGGGAGAGCAGTGGAAGGTGTTTGTCTGAATGATGGTTAACAGGCCTGTCTATAGGCTGGGCCAGGGACAGACATGTTTGTTCTGTCGGTAGCTCTAAAATGTATCCAGACCATACAGTAAAAGAGTTTTGTGGTAGTAATACGGGATTTTAAATTCCTAAAAGCTTTCAGAGCTTCACTAACTTGAAAGTGGCATCTCAGTTTCTTCATAGCCTTCAGAGTTCAAAGGATACCACTATGAATAAGATGAATGTTGATATAATCCCAATCAGGGAAAACTATAATAATAGTTGAAACCTCAGTCATTGTTTTAATTCATTAAGTATTTGTAATAGGTTCATCCACTTTTGCTAACTAAGCAGAAGATGCAGCCACTTTTGATAAATAAGGTATTTGAGCAACTTTATTAGCAAGTGACTGGAAAAAAACCCTGAAAGCATAAAACCAATCAAATTGAGATTGGTGAGAAGTCCACCAAATAGTTTATGTTCACTGGTGGGAAAATAACTAGTGAAACAAAATCCTGAGTAATCTTTAATAGGACTTGAAGTATGTCCAGCAAACCAATGAAGTTCTTCATAACAGAGATATGCAGTCATGCAGTAAAATAATTTAAATAGCATTGCAGAAAGTATTCCAAGTGTAATAGTAAAAGTTAACTCAAGAATTTGACTCAGATTTGGATTAACAAGAAAGCATTCTTTTGACAGAAAATGTGAAAACTTAGTTGAAGATGAAGAAAAAGGAATTCTAATAATGAAATTCACATTGTGTATTCTACCATGTAAAGTTTTTAGACTTTTAGGCTTTATAGCTAGTAAGATTCAGTTCCAATATTTATACTCCTTCCCTCCAGAAAATTATAAACCCGTACAAAATTGTATTTGAGCAAAATATATACCTTTTAAATTTTCCTCTGTCTGATCTGAATTGATGAAGGAATGTCAACTACAGCATTTGAAGGCAGTTACTGAGACAGAGAAATTTAAAGTGAAAACTCTCCAGCTGTGAAAACCAAGTGCTTTGTTTTTCCTAGGTATTCAGAGAAGTAGTTTGCAAATAGATGACAAAAGATTAGTACAGTTGTGAAAAAAGCCCACTACCTTTCACAAGCTGAGCATAGGAGGAAATACTGGATATAGTGGCAGTCTTGCAGTCTTCAACAGTTGGAACTACACACTGGAGAGAACATCTATATGGGGCATGCTTTCAAAGAAAGAAATAGGTTCAATAGGTTTTGCTTAAAAAGTGTTTGAGACAGCAGAATCTTTCTTGAGCAAGTTTAAGGAAATGTCATGTAAGAGAGAATGGGTCTTCAGTTGCAGAATTACAACAGGCTGGGTCACCAGCAATTGCTGCAACACTGATTGAAAAGGCACTGTCTCTGTAATGCTATTAGTGCCTGAAGGTGTTTTATCTGACACCAGAGAGTATCTTGCAAAGGACGCCTATGCAGGGAAGACAGAATGAAGGAGAGTTGAGAAACCTCATCAACATCCCACTGTGTGAGCTTCACAAATAGGATACAGTTGAATTTTGGATGCCGAGTGCTCACAGTTCACTGGCAGGCTGCACAGTTACATGAAACAGTAGACTTTAGGCAAGGTAAAATAACTTAAAGGATTAAGCATTGACAGCTGTGTGTTTGATATGTATTTACTGATCTATATTTGAATTTGATTTTTTAATGTAGGTGGGAATATTGTAGGGTAGGAGTTGAGAAAAGAATCTTAGAGGGGATTAAAAGCAACTAATACAGAAGTAGAGCTAAACAGTGCACTATTTGCCTTGCATTAGGAGAAAAGTCCAGGTCTTTGACTTGCAGATAACCCTTCAAAATTTCTCCAGTTTTGGTGACATAGAAATCAAGTTAATGTGAATTTCACAATCAACAGTAAGACCCAAGTGCAGACCTCAACAAGTTCTGCTTTTTTAAATGGAAAATGAAACCCTTTCTAAGAAGTATGCCTTCATCTAAGCAGGCATAGTAAAACTTCAGCAAAATTGGTAAGGCAAACCTTTCATGTACAAGTAAAATAAATTGAGTTCTAAATTAATGACTCTTTCTCAGTGGTCTGAATCATAGGATGATGTTAATGCACAAGAAAAGCTGCTATATTCAAATACTAGGCCGCACAACAAATCCGTGTTGTTTGGTTTCCATCGTAGAAAGCATATTTACCGAGATTATGTGGGCTGCATGCAAAAAGTGGTTTTGCTGTGGGGTAAAAAGATCCTCCTTCAGGCTTTTGTATGTCTGTAACTATAACCTCAAGGTTGTAGTTGTCTAAATGGCTACGTTAGTAATTTTTTATTTAGATTCTCTGGTTTTCTGTAGCTGGTTTAGCAGATGACCTCAGATTTAAATTCCCTGGAGCAGGGACCATACATTTATATGAGCATGTACAGTGAGGGTTTGATCTTGGCTGAAGCTGCAGGCTATGACTGCGATGTAAATGTCAAGTCATAATAGAGTAAGCTCAGGCAATTTCTCTCAGAAATAAAACTTGCTGCTTTCAAATGTCACTAGGCTAAAGAAATTTCAGCATAAACTAATGCTGAAGTCAGTGGGAAACACGTTTATCCACAATGTAGCTTCAATATAAGTAATTTAATTGTAAGACATATTAAAATTTTATTAACCCAGTTATGCTGTATTGTTCACTCTAGGAGAACTATGCCATTTGAGAGGAAAAAGATTATTGGATGCTTTTGGAATTGCCACACTTCCTTCTGTCTCTCAGGCACTCCTTGCAATTTTTGGCCAGATAGTCTAAAAATAAATAATTATAATTAAAACAAAAATACAGTAACACCTCTAAAAATAACCTTATGTGTTAAATCAGCCATAATGCAAACTCTTTTTAGGGAAGTCAAGTTCTCAATTGTACCTTTACCAACAATGTGATTTCTGGTTCATGTTTTCTCACTGCAAGTCCAGAAAATTGTATTTCACCTTTATGAGGAACAGTAATAAGTTGGATTGATTTCCTCAGTTTTTATAACTTTTTATGGCTACTTACCCAGAATCTCTTATAGGATTTATCTGCAAAGCATAAATCTTAGTTGTCTAGTCTTACTGAAAGGGAAGAGCTCTGTATGTATATATGATCTTGGACTTTTCTTACAGGCAGCTTTTTATTCCTGGTGCATACCTTTTGTTTTCAGGCACTTAATTTGTTGTAGTTGGAAGAAGTCACCATCCTCTCTCTTGCAGCTCTAGGGCTTCTTGCATAACATAGTTAAGAATTCAAATGTGGATTACACCTGAACTATGAAGAGAAATATTTATGTGATGAGATATATGGAAGTAAATATTTGCGTTGGTACATGTGATTTTTTTTTTTTTTAATTTCTGAAATACATACGCAGTCACTCTCTTCAGTGTTGTCACAAAAATGGTTAATGTTTGAATTTCATGGCAGGTAACTACATGAAAATTAGATACTGCTGATTTGGAATCACAAAGTTAAATAGCTGCCATGATTGAAGGGAAATAATTATGAGAAAAAAATGGCAAGTTGCAAAATCTTACAGAATACAAAGATGTGCTGTGATTTCCTTATCTTTAGGCAGACTGTTGCATATTTTGAAAAGTTTTGCTATTGACTCCAGTAAAAAAAAAGTTGAGGCATCGTGTACTGAGCTGATGCACACTGGATTCAGGGAATGATGTCTTACATCATGAAAGATGTCTTTAGGGTCCTGGTCTTACACCTGTGTTTTCATGATCATAAAGTGGGTTAAGTTGGTTGGGTGCACACTATTTGGATTGCTCAGAACAATCCTTCAGTAGGTATTGCTGTTGTTCATTACAGCCATAAGCTCTGACCTTTGCAGGGACAAGATGGATCCTAAGGCAGGACTCGGTAGATGTGTGGAATGTGGGGAATGGGAAAAGCTAACAGCAGGAAGCATGTCTCCACCAAATTAAGGCTTTTATGTAGGTCTGTCTACTTCTTCCTGGCTTACAAAAGTCTTTGTTTAAATAGCTTTGAATTAGATCTGTGCAGTGTCTTACATCTACAGTAACTCAGCTGAGAAGCCTTAGCAAAGAGTGAAATTAATTGAATGTAGGCTCTTGGTGTTTTATGGAGCAGTGTTTGCTTGGCATATTTTTCACTGTAGAATCAGGATAGGCCTTGAAAACACACAGTTACACACTCACATGCACATGTATTGCTGATATGGAGCAGTCAACATCAAGTTATTTAGATATCAATTGCATAACATAAAAGAGATGCTTATATATATATAACCATCACGTATAATTAATCTCCTTACTGTAAGAAAAAAAAAAAGCAGACAACTGTAAGAAATTAATCCATAACTAATTCTGAAAAAAATACTGCATTACTTTTTAACCTGAAATACCTAAGCTGTTTTTATTCCTCACTTGGCTATCGAGTTGACTTAGCAGCTGCCATGGGTTCTCTCGCACTGCATTCATCTTCCAGTTTCAGTGAGGGATGCAGGAAATGCTGGCCTGCATAAGGTTGTGTTGGTACAATACGTTATGCTTGTGTTTTGGTGTAACAGCAAGGTTCTGAGGGGAGAGCCTGGAATGGAGGTGCAAGCCAGGGTAGAAATTAAGAGTCTTAAAGGAGAAACTGATAAGCTGCAGATTTATTTGTAGCAAGGTATGTCCACAAAGAGATGTAGGGCAGACAGAAGATGAATACTGAAATGCTACCGTCCATCCAAGGAAAGAGCTGGTCAGAGATTTGAGGCCTTAGGCAAATGTAAAGGCGTCTGCTCATTTTCCTAAGGCTTTGAAGGTGGCAGCCTGTAACCACAGTTTCCTCAGAGAGCTTCCTGCAGCCATCTGACCAAAGGAAATGTCGTGTTGGTGCAGGTAGGAGTTTGTCTTGCTCCGCAGTTTCCATTCTGTTGCTGCTCTGAAAAAAGGATAGAAAGCAGAAAAACAAACAAAGGAACAAACCTCACATAGCTTTAGTCTTTCAAAAGGAAATTTCTTGGATTCTGTATTGCTTTAGGTGACAAATTGTCTGATGATGTAATTTCCACTTTTAATTTGACATAGTTGAACTGGAGGAGTGGGGCTCTGGGAAGCATTGCTGATCTGTTCACTATGGAAATAAAATGGGCTAGTCCCAAGGGAGATGAGATAATCCATAATCCAATTTACCTTTCCTAAGGAAAGTTCATCATTGACTGTCTAAAGGACGGTGTCCTTAACTAAGGACACTGGCTTTAAATCCTGTAACTGGCCACAGATGTGAATGTTACCTGAAAGACTAATCCGTCCAAGGGTTAGTAAGTCGGTAAAGTAATGAAAAAAAATCATTTGAGAAAAAGAAATTTATGAAAAATGAAGATAGAGGAAACACTAAGTTTGCATAGAAATGCTTTAAAATCCATGAAAAAACTGCAAAATGAAGTAATTAAGTAGACTTTAGAAAATCAGTAACATTGTATCTGCAATAAAACTATCTGTGTATTCTGCAAGTTTTAATATCCAGAAATTGTTACAAGGGAAAAAATATGTTCTCTCTTTCCTGTAATTTTTATGTAAACAGTGAAAGAAACATTTAAAAGTAATTATTTTAATGGGGTGGGAGATCCTACTGACTGTAATAGTTGCTAGTACAGCTAATACAACAGGTCAATGTGAGTGAAGTAATTATTAACCTTAATCAATTTAGTAGTAGTAAAGTTGCTTACTTATATGATCTGATACTATTATGACTGCTCATCACTCCCACAGAGTATTGCATTCCAGTATCTCAGATTTATTTGTAAACTGAGCAGCAGCAAATGCTCCTTTTGTTCAGCCATAGGTGAAAACATCATACATGAACTTTCTATTCAAATATTGTTTTCCCCTTTAGGAAATGTATTATAGTTTATAATAGTTGCAGTCATGATCAATCACAGATGATCAGTATTTGTAATCATGGTTAGTGATGTACTCAGTTCCCAAAGTGAAATGTACTGTGTTAAAAATTAGATAAGTATTCTTATTTCAATAAACAACTGGAGTGCCTTTACCCCTCACCAGCTTCCCTCAAGATTACTGCATTTCATCCTTATGCTACTTAAAAATTGTTCTGAAATTTGAACAATGATCAAATTTGAATAGAGAGCAATTTCTTGAGTTTTTCATTGGCTTTTATGTATCAAAGTGTGATTTAGTCTAAAGTCTTGATTTGCTGACTAACATTAGTATGTCTTCCAAGTCAATTAGCATGGAAATTCAAGCATTCCTAATCTTTATTTACTTTAAAACAATTTTCTGTCCAGTCTAAAAAAGCTGATGGTAGACTTGGGACCTTTCCCAAAGTTATCTTCCTTATAATTTTACTGTTTAAATTTTAAGGGCTGAAATGTCAAATAATGTGAAGACCATCTGAGATCTCCTGTATACTTCTGTTCTGATCTGAAAGTTCTGTCAGTGGAGTGCCCAAGTCCGCAACTGAAGTTGTGTTGGCAATTTTAACACTTACTAACTGGTAGTACTACCAGAAACATGAAAGGTTCTTTGAAGGGGGGGAAAAAAAAAAAAGATTGTGGTAGTGTAGGATTTGAAGAAGGGGCTTGCGTGCCATCTGCAGTGTCTGTCCTGATAAATCGCCTGTCCTCTCAAAGCATGCCTCACTGCAATGCAGAAAACCAGACATTGTAGGATCTGAATGGTTTAGAGGATGAAATTTAGGTCAAAGATTGACATAAAAGCTGATGTTCTTGTGTCTTTCATGGGACTCTTCTCATCTCTTACACACCTGAAAAGATGATTGCATAGTCACTCACTTTGGATATGATTTGTGAAGCTTCCTGAACTGCTGCTTTTCATTCATACTTTACATTCATACTCAGTACATTTTGTTTAGGCAGGTATATCAATTTTGTACATAACAGTGAGATACCCATGACTAATTTTCTTCTTACACCCAGTACTCTTCAAGCTTAGCCATACAGGCAGCAGGACTGTTAAGTTACAGAGTACAGTATTTGTCAGAGTAATGACTTTAAAAAGCTGTAGAACCTCAGTACTGCAATTTCTCTCCCTCTGCAATTACGAACATGCATTTCAAATTGATGCCACCTTGTTTGGGGCTTAAACATGATCTGAATTTCACTGATTGTCTGACCCTTGTGACTTCATATTTCATACATGTACTTGCAGCAGTTATTCTCCAGGCCACACTTCTTGTGGCTTTTTTGCATTGTCAGCTTTTGTTCTTTTCTTACTTTTTTTTTCCCAGGCTGCAGCTCATGTTAATACTGTGATAGCAGTGTCAGGCTGATTATGTGTGAGACCAGGTAATAGTTTTAAAAAGGAGAGGGGAAAACAATTGCACCAGAACCAGAAAGCTTATTGCTGTAAGGTTTGCCAGCCCTACTTTGCTGCAATGTATGTCACTTTTTCACTTCCTGAGGCAAGCACTGATGTATGTCAGGAAAATGCATAAAGGAAAAAAGTTATGGTTTCTAGTTTTCCCTTCTACGGACAATAGTTTGTTTACAACTGGGATAGGAATCTCCATTTCATAAAGTATAAAAATGGTTGAGATTGAATACTGCATATTCATCGCCATGCCTGTAGATGTCCCTTGTGCTAACAGAAGAGACCCCAGCATATCAAGCAGTACAAAATCTGTGCTGCCAAATTTTTTTTGGTTTGAAAGTACTTTGCTTCTCTGATAAAAAACGTTGCACTGGGTTTAAAGTATGGTTATCACCTATTCTTATTCTTTGAATAAGCCAAGAAATTAGAAATTGTGATCTACTGTGTCTGAATGCTGTCCCTTTAAAGCCAAAGGAGATATGCTCTCAGGTCTGATTTTTTATTTCTTAAGTCCAAGAAACGGCAGTTGATGAGCGAGTAAATGCTTAAAGTATTTTTGGAAGAATAGTGACTTTCCAGGAGAAGATGTCAGAATGCTATGCCACTGTGCTATTAGAAGGGACAGAAACAAAAACCCTGCTGGTGCATATCAATCAAGCTTTCTATCTGTGGTCTATTTTTCTTGTGAGAAATAATAGCTATAAACACTTTTTAAAACCTTTCACTTTTGTACTGTGGCAAGATGGTAACTTATTTAGGGAGGTGGATCAAGCTGACATTATTTGACTGTTAATGCAAGCCAGTTTCAACAATCTTGCTCCATGGTCCTATAAATACAACTATCTTAGGCACAGAAACTATTGCATGCAAAAAAAAAAGCTTAATTCTCTATTCAATATAGTACTTAATTTTTAATTTTAAATATTTTCTTATTAATTTATTGAATAGAAATGTGCATTTTTCACATGAAAATGATGGAAGTCCTATCTTCTATATACTTTATCATATTGGATGATTTTCTCACATTACTCTGTGTTGTAAATTGGTGAGAAGCAGGATGGTACAATTATATTCCATTACAATTAAAATCTTTACATATGAAGAAAACTAGTTAAATGGCTATATTGGTGTTTTTGTCTTAATCCTCAAAAGATTTGATACAACAGTTCTAAATTAACTATATGTGTAGGGATAAGATGGGGTCTAAGACTTGCAAGATGGGGAAGGATACAAGAAAGTTTGTTGGAAATGAACTCTCAAGTTCAGCTAAAGGATAGAAAGCAATATGCTTATGAGCATTTTTTGCTCTTTAAGGTCCAGTGTTTTTTCTCTAGAACTTGCATGCAAAGAGACAAAAAAATGGATTCTTTGAGGTGAGGTTATTGTTTGCAGTTAGCTAAAGTACATGTGAGTGACTTTTCTCATTACCAAAGCAAACAAAAAAAACACACACACAAACAAATCCTCTGCCAAATCCCTTGGAAGTTAC
>WEKY01019683.1:0-33667 GCA_013390045.1 Picathartes gymnocephalus | reverse complement strand
CCTAAACCAGCAACTCCGAACACACAATCCTGGAAAATCGGCTATCTGGGATCTTATAGGCCTTCAAGGACATGTTGGGTTTACCCCCTGATTTTGGTGCCAAGGGAAACTTCAGGTTAAGAATAATCAGAATATGAACCAGTTCTCATGAAATTCAGCTTTCCAAAACTTTATTCAGGATAAAAAAAGATGGGAACGACCTTGGCAAATACAATAATGAAAAAAATCTATGCATATCCCACAGTGATACAGACCAGCAGCAAGATCACTTCTCTCATATTTCTGCTTTTTACCTTCCAAAAAAGGGACTAAAACTTGAAAAACTGAGTAGTATTTCAACCTCATAGTATTAAAGAACAAGTTCCAGAAGCACACATCAAAAATTCAAGACTTGAGGCAAACGTCAAATTAATAAAATTAATAACAGTATTATCTAGTTGAGGTTCCTTAAATTAACTGTAGTATCTTTGCCTTTTAATTCTGGCTGGAAAATGAACCTTTTAAATACACACTACCCACCTGTTGTATGGGCACAAAAGAAAACACAGTGAGCTATAACCTTGAATTCCTACCCAATCTTTAAAAATTGCTATTGTACATTGATGCCTGTAGCTACCTCAGCACCCACAGTACTTCATACATGACTAAACATCCTTTCAGTCACTCTGATGTCATCACCAGAACAAGGTTTTTAGTTTCCTAGACTCCTTGCAGGACACCTCTAACCTCAGCAGCATCTCTGCTGATCAGAAGCAGAAGGTTGGGCACGCAAGATGCCTGCTGTGTCCTAAAAACTAGGTAAAAGGCTGCTCTAAAAAAAGGATATTAAAAAATAAAAATTGAACCTGTAGCAAACAGCTTCTAGGAAACAATTTTAGACTCAGTGAGACACTTGAATTTGCTGTCAGTTTGGTGATTTAAGGCTGTTGCCGTGCATCCTTACCAAGCAAACCCTGGGGAGCTTTGCCTGATGGAGACACGGAGGCAATCGGGTGCTACTGCACCCGAAGCAGGGCTGCCTGCCAAACCCCCCCAGCAATGAAACCTGGGCTCCCTCCAGTCCAAATCCATCTCTGGGAAACAATTAACAAGAAAATCTCATTCAGTTTTCATCCAGCATTTTTTTTTTTTTCACTGCACAGGACATGCAGAACAACTGCTGTTGCACTCCTATTGCTCAGTACTTAGGAGTAAATACAAAATTAAGAAATTTTTTTCAGTATCCTACACATTATCAAGCAAAAAATTCAAGGTACTTGTGTAACAGTACCCAAAGCCACCTTTTGTAGTTTCTGTCATCGCCCATGGATGAGAACTGTGACCAGATGGAAAAGTGTTTGCACTTAAGAGAGGTTATTCCAAAATACAAAGGAAACAATTTTTTATCACTGCCCACCTCTCTGTTTTGATTAACAAGGCAGCTGCAACACCTTCAGTCATAAATGGTTAATTGGCATCCTTCAACTCAACAAGCATCTTTAAACTGATGTCACAAAGGTTATGGATACAAGGCAAACACTCCTGGCCCTCAGAGCTCTGTAAGGATTATAGTTTGGCATAAGCAAGGTGAATAATCCAACACTTTCCATTGTTTTCATAGTTCATACTGAATAAAATCCTGGGTATGCACAGTGTTAGGAAGCAGGATATTACTGCCACTTGATTACAGCACTAAGAAAAAGCATAAATGAGTGTGTGCTGCCCTAAGCAGCTGCACTGTCCTCCCTGGACATGGAGCACACAACACAGAGCACAAGGCATCACCACCTCTCCACACACAGGTTTAGCACAGTTATGTGTCTTACTTGCCAGAGAGTCTGAAAATATGAAGCATTTTTAATGTAAATGTATTTTCCCAGCACTGTGCATCAGCCACCTCTGCAACTTTGTCCTGTTCCCCGCTATATGTTTCTTTTTTCTTCCCTTCTACACAAGATCCCTGAATTATCACTCTTGTTTAGAAGGCGAACCTCATGTCCTTGGCATAGCCCAGTTTGTCCAGGTTGGGAATGCAAGCATACTGGATCATTGGAGGAGGCCCACACATGAGGATCAGAACATCGTTCTGAGGTGGGGGCAGGTGGTCTCTGATCATCTCTTGGTTCACAAATCCTTGGCTGTAATCCCAATCTGTTAAAAAAAAAAAATGAAAGTAGGGGAAGGGGAAGGAGGTTAAAAGGAAAAATGAGAGATACAAGTCACTTTAGAAAGGAGAAGTCCAGCTGATTAAGTTGTTCCCAGTTGGAACACTTACAGTGACAGTCAGTTTTACTGGGATTCAGGTTTAACCATCACATCCCCAGCCCTGGATGCAGAACAAACTTCTGCTGCTGCTGACCCAAACTTTTGGCGACTGTAAGACTGACACATTTTTTTATCCCAGTTTTGGTCAGGTTTCACATATGACAATGAAAGTCTGCAGAAAAATCCTGAGGAGGGTCCAAGGAGGAACTTTTATCCCAACTGCTAAGATCAGTTCACAATTTCTCCAAAGAAGGAATGGCAATCAGAAATTCCAGGAGAACACTAACTGGATGACACAACAGCAGCAGACTGTGGGGAGGGCAAGACCCTTCTCTCACTGTACCAGAGGTGTATTCTTGGTCACAAGGAAGAGGAGGCATATGGCTTTTCTTTCTCTGCCCCAAACTCCCACTGAATACAAGTGTGAATCCATCCTGATGCGGGTGGGCATGACAAGGAATGGCAAGAAAGGAAAACCACAAGGAATGACACTGTTTAGCCTTCTCTTCCTCAAGCTTGTTCAGCAAGCTCAGGCAGGGATCTGTGCCTGTGAGGTACACAGTGCCTCTGGCACTGCAGCTGCCTCATGGCAGGCTCCAAACACAAGGATAACATGTTATATTTATGTCTGTGGGGAAGGAGAAAAGGTGGCCACCCTCCACAGGAGACAATGGTAAATATTCAGGTGCAGCCATGGGAGGAACACTGCACTGCCACTGACCTGAGGCGAGCTTTGGAAACACTTCTCTGCTTACACCTGAGCCTCTGTGCATCCCTGCGTGGAGAATGATGCTAATGGCTACACTCAGACATTCATTAAGCAAGAAATGAATCATAAAGCTCAGAAATACACACGACACAGCATATCTCCTGTAAAAAACACATGAATACTCGTGAGTTTCACATGAAGTGGCATTTCAGGTCTTACTTTCAGGTGCCGTGTCCAGCGTGTACCAACACTTGAAGCGACTGGGATTCTGAGCCTGGATCTCATCGAGCTCGGAACGTAACAGGATATCCTTCTCAGTCTGCAGGACAAGGAAAACAATGATCACACCCTGCATGTGAGTGCAGCCCTCAGGCAGCCACAGAGTAGCAGCTACTGCACAGCCCTGGCAGATGGAAGAGATGATTCACTCCATTATACAGGCTGAGGAGACCAAACCCAAGTTATTTCCACGGCTAGCCTGTGGCAGAGCTAATAAAAGGCTCATAACTTTCCCAAATCCTGACCAAGCAATGCCTTCCCTCTAAAAATAAAACAAAGCAGTCCCTTCACTTGATCAGGGAATCAGAAGAATAAAGCCATTTTTAGCACTATTACATCAAAAAACTAGTAATGACTGCACAGAAATATCTTCCTACCCCTTCATACTGTGCCATCCAGCCAGGAAAATGCCAAGTTTTTCACCTTGCCAATTCAAGTATCATCAGCACTGCCACATGGAGACAGTTTGGCTTTTAAAAAGCATATGGAACAAAAACCAAAAGGGCATCACGTTCTGGTTGGAACAACAAACATTACTCAGGGTATCAAGTTCGGCTCCTCCCTGATGCAGCACCACCGAAGGCCAAAGGAAAGCCTTATTTCCCTAAAAGCAACTGCAGTCTGGGCAGGAAGGAAAAGGGTAGGGACTGAAAGTGCTGCCATCCCCTGCAGCCTTAGTAATTTAGCACAGAGGTCACCACTGAGTCTGTCACTGTGGGGGTGTCTTGGGCTGACTTTATGATATGACTGTGGGGGTAAGGAGGAATGTGCAGCAGCTATTCCACAGAAAGTGCCTATTCCTGGATCTGCAGCTGTGGGTGCTCCAGAAAAACTCCTACTGGCTCTGGCCAACTCAAAGTGTGCCAGCCAGAAGCACAATAAGAGCCCATGCCGATTGTTTTAAACATTTAAAAATATTTTTAAAAACTGCTTTCTATTTGTGCAGTTACTGGGTGCAAGGACTCTTTAAAGCCAGGGACTGATGTTCCCACAGGCTGTTGCTAACAGGCAGGGGACTGTTCCCCAGGCTCTCCCTCTAAGCTGCAGTGGGTTTCCCATGCTGCTAAAGCAGCTCCAGCCCTGTGTTAGCCATTCTGAATCATTCCTAGCAAATCCTGGCCCTCCTGCCCTGCTACCACTGCACTTTATCCCAAATCCAAGGGCTCCAGCCAGCAGCAGAGAGCACTGGCAGGGCTCCTCAGAACAGGGAATCTCAGCACTTGGATTGTAGCTCCTGGGCAGAAAAGTCTCAGGTTATAACTCAGGTATCACAGAACTCCCTGGGCCGGAAGGGACCTTAAAGCCCATCCAGTTCCAACCCCCTGCCAGAACAGGGACACCTTCCAGTCTCCCAGGTTGCTCAGAACCCCATCCAGCCAGGCCTTGGACACTTCCAGGGATGGGGCAGCCACAGCTTCTCTGGGCAACCTGTGCCAGAGCCTCACCACCCTCACAGGGAACCATTTCTTCCTCATATCCAATCTAACCCTCCTCTCTGTCAGTGTGAAGCCATTCCCCCTTGTCCTGTCACTCCAGGCCCTTGCCCAGAAGCTCTCCCCATCTTTCCTGTAGGCCTAGATATGGCACAAATGAAATGAGGACACACTGAACATGAGAAGAAAGATAGAGGAAAGCCTAAAGAAGCTAAAAACCACAAGCATTAAGTGAAGTTCACCACAAATAATGACTCACAATCCAGAAGCAAATATTCATTAGAAGGAGAAATTAAAAAGAAGATTCCCAGCAGAAGAATATCAGGCAAAGAAGGGGTGGTTGCCCAGCAGCACACCAGCATTTGGGTTATCCAAGAAATCTCTCTTACAAGGATTCCATGGATGAGAGAGCTTCCCTCTGCCAACATGCAGGATGCCACACCTCAAGGAGCAAGAGAAGCATGCGAAGAACTGGCAGAGGGGATGGAAAGGAAAGCAGACAGCAAAGCAGAATCACAGCTCTGTAACTGAGGGACCTCGTGGAGACCACAGATGATTTCAGCCTCACCCAAGGTGTCCTCAGACAGAAAGATTCCACAGACACTGCTGCAAAGCTGGGGAGTTACAATTGCTGGAGGAGACAAATGTCCACCTCCTTCATGTTTCCACTAAGACAGCTCTGAAAGCCTGCCCAAAACATTAACAACTTGCACAAAGGAATGCAGGGCTTTAACATTCATAAACTGGATTAGAAACAGAGCCATGAGTCACAGGAAGGCAAACGTTAGCAAACATTTCTGTAATAATGCTAAAACCCCAATTTATTACAGTGCTTTTATATGGGAGGCTTCCAACATTTCGGTTCACTTCTGCCCTCAGGGTTTGTATCTCTGTACCACACTGCCTCAGAGGATTTCACTTGCTGAGTGAAGTTTTGCTAGATAAGTAAAACTCTACAAACAGAAAAAAAAAGGACAGAATTACCTGATTAGCAAACAGCAGCTGGCAAGTGGTGGGGTCATCTTTGTCCTTTATGATTGCTCGAATGATCTGCAGCATAGGTGTTATTCCTGGGAGAGAGAGGCAGGTCAGTGATGTGAGTATAGGGAGTAAAAGAATGGACAAGGGGGAAAATGTGAGCCAATGCATCTACCAGCTGCCAGAAATCACAGATGAATCCTTACAGACACCTACCAGTCCCCCCTGCAATCATCCCCACGTATTTCACTGTCTTGGTAACTGGTTCAGCTTTCTTTTCTGGCCGAATATCAAACTTTCCTGAAGAGAGAAAGAGATGGAAAACACTGAAGCAAGCAGGAAACACCTCCTGTTATCCCTTTCCAGCACATCCTGCTAAATGGACTTTGTTTCAGCCCTGTCACCCTTCCCTCCCAGAGAACAGAAAAGGTGAAGATGTCCTGAATTAAAGCAATCCTGAAAGATGATTTTAAGACATGAGGTGGTAACATCAGACACTGACATGGGTTATGACTTATCCCTGCGCACAGCCTAGGTACACACCACCCGTATTTCTATTTGCTCACACCCCATAACCCCAGTGACATTCAAAAGCCCAGATTCTGGAAACAGATCTATACTAAGGAATTGATCTGCTCAGAGAGTTTATTTCCCCTGTGCAGATTACTTTAAGGGAAACCACAAAATATGCAGCATGGGTTTTTTTTAAAGTTTTTGGTTTTTTGAGCTGATTTGCCTGTTTCAGCCAAACATAACAGAGAGTCTGAAACTCCCCAAAATGTTGTGTTGTATTCACATTCCTTATTCACAGGATAACATGAATGCTAGATACAAAGCTCTGGAAAACCACGTGTCGGCGTTCTGACTCACACAAAACTGCCAGAAGGTTTTTGTGCCACGTTTGTGGCTGCACTATAGTAAAGTGAGATATTTTACATTGACATGAAAGTAATGCCTACTCAAAGTTCATTTTTACTTGGGAAATTAGCAGTTAACAGTGCAAATACACAGTGTTTTTGTCAGTGTATAAACTGTGTCCATATAAGCATGGAAAAAACCCGTCCCTTACTTGAGAACAGCATCAATAAAAAGCACTTCTATAATAACAAGACATTTTTCCTGTACTGTTTACACAGGGTAAATTCTATCTTCCAAACCAGCCTTGCCTTTTCCTTTGTACACAAGGAGGCCACTTGGTCCTCTGAAGTCAATGGTGTCCCCTATTTTCAGGCTGTCCAAGTATTGAGACATCTTCCCCCCATCAGGAAACTTGGGATGGACACCTTTGAAGTAGACCTGTTAAAAACAGTAACAATGCAATTCAATCTCACAGCTCAGAGATGAGCATTTGCCCTTCACGTTTTTAGGTACAAATACTCCTCATGCAAAGAACACAATTACTCCAGAAAGAAATGCAATGTCTGACTGACAAAAGATCAAAATGCCACTCCTGTCCCAATTTTTGGACAGAGACCAATATTTATCTATCCATTGTAGTTCTGCAACACAGAAAATATTGATAAGAATCAGCACAATTTACACTCACGCTTAAAAGGGGCCAAAAAAACCCCAAAAAAATGCAAAACACTATGATTCCAAAGAGCAAAATTCTAAGAGGAAATCCAGTGCAGATATTCATATTTTAAATTCCTGACAGCTTTAAATGATAGACAGTCTAGCTACCAAGAGGCAAAACAAAAGTACATTATCACAAGACTTAAAATCACATTCTTACCAATTAAATCAATCATTCACACTGCCTGGATCAGTAATGATAATGACCACCACTCTCAATGATCATAATGACCAGGCAAGGCAAGGTTAATTACTTATTACAGAAGGATTAAAAAGGGTTATGAACATCTGCAGGTCTACACAGAAGGTGGAAAATGATAAAGCATCTCACAAAACACCCTCACTAAAAAAGTGCCTACAAAATGCCATGTGGACTGTAGGTAATGGCACACTCCTGAAGAGGAGCCAGCACACCAGACTTCACATAAAGGCACTGTAAAGGTGGCTCAGAAGTTGCCCAGTTTGGGAACAGAGCGTGGCATTCTCACCTTGACAACAAGATCCACAAAGCCCTTGTCATCATCGCTGGAAACTGGAGTGTAAGGTCTGACAACCAGAGCTCCATCAATCCGTGCAGACAGGTAGATGTGCTGCCCTGTTGCAGGGAAAAAAACCCAAAAACTAGTTTTCTTTCAAAAGATTTTTCTTTCAGTGGATGTGCTGAGTTGGCACAGACTGAAATGCAGCCTCAAAGCTCTAACTACTTTATTTTGGGGCATCACTTCTTCCTTTCTTATTTTCCTGACACTGCAACACCTTGCCAGAGTTGCTAGCCATGCACAGATCCACCTGGAAGGACAGACAACTCCACTGCTAATTTTGTGTGCCAATCATAACTTCATGCATTTACATTTACCAAAGCCTGAACTCTACCTGAGATCTTGCAAAAGATGGGATCTGTCTCTCCTGTACAAACAAATAAAAGGGACACAGGAGTGGAAAACTGTCCGATGCTGTTCACACATCTTTATTAAGGTATTAATTGTAAACTGCCACAGTTTAGTTAAAACTGAGTTTATAACTCTTCTTGCTTTGACCACAAATCGCTCACATCTTCCAGGAGCTCTCCAGCTGTCTTTGCTAAGGCTGCCTAGACACAAAGCACTTTTCTAACCCTGCTCTTCCTCCAGCTTAACATGTGATGTAGCAATCAAGTTTCTATCTGTCACATATCCTCTGAACTCTCTCCAACAGTTTCTCTTCTCAATGTCTACATCTTTTTTTCTGAAAAAAACAAGAAAATAATTAACTTCTATGGAATGTTTTCCTATAAAATTGCAACGTTCTGAAGAGACCCAAGTGAAGATTAACTGGGGAAGGGAGGGAGAGGTTTTTGGGTTTGGTTTTTTATCACCATCAGTTTAACAGAACAAAGCATTTTCAAAAATGGCACAGCTCCTCTGTGTGTTACGGGAACACAAAGAGGGGATTTTACCAGGAGCTGGTTTGCAAATGATCATAAAGACCATATTACATTAGCTCCAGAAGCAGCTGACCCTTCAGGCACGGTTAACTCCTTACTTCAGAAGGATTACAAAGTGCTAGGTGAAGGAAGATGTGCTACCTGGTGACTTGGGGAATGAGCAGCCATGATTCAACTGAAGCTGTACATGGCCATCATATTCCAATAACCCTCCCAGCAAAGCCTACAGACATCCTGCTAGGGCAGACCTGGAGGGAGCTGCAGCAGGGAGCTCCTGTTCCTTCTCTAGGGCAGAAGTGGCTGCAGGCACAGACCCACAGACCCCTGGTGACCACTGCAGACTGTCAGCCCGGACAATGGGGCTGCTGCTGGGGCACATCTCACAAGAACTGGTAAAAAGCCAGAAAAGGTGCTCCTCCCAGAGAGAAAATGTGCCTTATGCCTTCACCTGTTGGAGCTTTACCCCACCCTGACAGGACAGAAGTTGGCAGCCTGTGCGTGGGGCCACACACAACCCTCTCCCGCAGAGGGAACCTTTCAGTGTGGTTTTGGTGATAAAAGGCAAATGCTGGTGCTGGACTAAACAGCATCTGCCACCCAACTGCAGCTCTGCTGCTCCCAGCTGCTTTTCCACCACCTTCCTCCCTTTTCAGCTCTCTCTGCTTCCCAAATCTTGCCCTGCAAACCACTCCTCAATGCCCATTTTGGGCAGGCCAGGGAAAGGGGCTTTGCTTTCATGGCTACTTAAAAAGATCAAGAGATTCTTAACACCCCAAACAAGAGGGAACTTAACACCTGGAAAAGGTGCTGACAACAATCACAAAGCACAAGAGGCACAGATCATTGCATCAGCTTGTTAAAGCAGAAATCCCATTAAAAACAAGTCACAATTAAATGCTCTTTATACAAGCAAGAGGAAACAATGGCACTAAGCTGTTATGGAAGGCACCACACCACGTGGCAGGGCCTTTGGAAACAGCTAGCCCCCGGTGATCCAAAAGTTCCATGAAATTCAGAAGTGAGTAGATCATCTGGTGAATGGCATGTGTTAGAGCAGAAGGGATGAGAGTGGTGCCTCAGGGCATGGAAAGGGACTGCAGGGATTCAGCCCCACGGGAATAACACACGCTGGAAAGCTGAGACTGGAAAAGTACAAGTGAAGACCTGTGTTTGTTCCTACTCTCTCCACAGAAACAGGCTGGATGTTCACTCATGTACACTGCATTTCAGAGCCTGAAGATTACTCACAGCACGAGGATAACCTTGCAGAGCTCTCCGTAACAGCTACAGCCACATGAGCAGTATTCCAAATTCAAAACATAGGGAAAAAACCCACACAAAATCTCTTATAGTATAATTAGTGCCAGCAACAGTTGGATTCTTCATAAGGAACATACCTAGAGGGAGACCCAGAACGTGCTCCATGGAAGGGAGAGCAAATCGAAATCTCCTTGTGTCATGACTAACTTCCTGAAAGAGGAAAACCAAAAGAACAGTCAGCTCTGTTGGGATTTAATGTTTGTGATTTCACTTGTAAAACAAGTCTGGTGTCCTGCAGGATTAAGAATTGATGACACTTAACGATAACCAGATTAAGACTAAGTGAGAACTTTTCAAATATTAGGAATATTTACACTGCCTTCTGTGAGGAGGCCACAAGATAAAAATTAATTAGCTCTTCAATTCTCATTTCAAATTTAAATATGCAGCAGTTCAAGGCCAAAGTATTCTGATTTTCATCTCTCAAAATCAGACGAATTAGCCATTTCAATGGAAGTAGCAACCTGGTTCCTTTTGCTATGGTAAGATCCTTAAAAAATATTTTCCCTGTAAAAATTGAATTAATCCATAAATAAAATTGAAAAGAGCACTGTATTTAGATATGAACAAAAGTATGACAATATATGCAGTCCTGCTGGGATAATTATTCTAATCTTTACTAGGAAAGTCATATCTTGAATAAAATTTTGGCAATAAGTAACTAAATATTATTTCTTATATTATGTAAGTTTTATGTTTGAAAAATCAGGTCATATTCATGGGAATGAAAAACACAGCAAAAAGACAGAAAGAAACAGCATACAGCTTAATGCCTCATTCAGTGACTTTCTGTTTTTAAGGGTTTTGTAATCCCTATTTTGTTTGCTTAACTGTTTTTGAGGTAACCAATGGAGATAAATTTCTTCCTCACAGTTTGCCTCATGTTCCCTTGCTGTGGTCATACTGAGAAATTTTCTTCACAGTACCTCATTTTAAGGCAAATCCTGAAGGAAGTCAAAAGGGCTTCTCTGTACATATGTCTATTCAGGAGCAGTAACTTCCAATTGAAAATTCCATTAAAAAGACAACTAATGTGGACTTAACACTGCTCCTCTCATTCTGACTGCTGCTGTTTCTGTACGGAGATCTCAGCACTGTATGGAAATCATTGGATTTTGACAATAATGCCGCATTTTTATTATGCTGTCTTTAACAGCACAAAGAAAGAACGAAGCTCTGAATTCCCACTTAATCCCCTCACCAATTGAAGTTGAGAGAATTTAGTTGAAGGTCACTAAACACAAGTATTTTGGTGCATCATGAGGCAATTGTGAGAAACTAAGAGGCTCAGGGAATCTCCAACACCTAGATCAGCACGCCTGTGCCTCTCTCTGTCACCCAGCCGGGACACTGAGCCTGCCACTCTGCAAGGTGTCATAAAGGCTGGATTACAGACAGCCTTGGATCTGGATGAACTCCCAGCACAGGGTCACTCCCCTGTGGCACTGCCCTAAGCACCTGGAAGCCCTTGGCCACACACTTCTGTCTCAAGTTACAGTGCCAAGGACTTTTCCACCCTTGCCAAATGCAAAGCTGAGAAGAGTTTTTGCAGGCTGGTGCTTTTGCTGAAGCCACTGAAAGGCAACAGATTAATTATGCTCACCATTATAAAACCAACCAACCAAACTGATGCTGGCTTTTTAAAGGTATAAACTACATTAGCACAGCTATCTATGTTATAAAAGCTTTTTCCTATGCTACGTACTAGGAAGCAGCCTCGAGACTCCTGTTTTTCTGTTCAAAAGACAGGAGGTGTGGCAGACTCCATTTGGGGACATCATAGAATCAAAGAAGGATTTGGGTAGAAGGGACCTTAAACATCATCCACTTCCACCCCCAGCCATGGGCAGGGACACCTCCCACTATCCCAGGTTGCTCAGAGCCCCATCCAGCAGGGCCTTGGATACTTCCAGGAATCCAGGGGTAGCCACAGCTTCTCTGGGCACCCTGGGCCAGGGCCTCACCATCCTCACAGGAAAGAATTTCTTCCTTATATCCAATCTAAACCTCCTCTCTGTCAGTGTGAAGCACTTCCCCCTTGTCCTGTCCCTCTAGGCCCTTGTCAAGAGTCTCTCTCCATCTTTCCTGTGGGCACCCTTCAGGCACTGGAAGTCCACAATGAGGTCACCCCAAAGCCTTCTCTTCTCCAGGCTGAACAATCCCAATTCTCTCAGCCTTGCCTCAGCCTTTCCCAACCTCCGGAGAAGTAGGGAGTCTATAATAACAGTGTGGTTGCAGTACACCTGGGAAGTCACAGGGAAGCTTCCCAAGTCACAGGGAAGCTTTCAGTTCCCACGAACCCAGGATTCAAATCGACAGTGACTGTTTCCTTTGACAGACAGAACCAGTGAAAGCCAAGCTATCAGTGCACCCTCTAAACCTCAAACAAAGCTCTCTTCCAGTCTAAAGTCTTCTGATAAATTTCTGAATAGCTCATAGCCTTAAAAAGTCAACACTAAAAATACCCTTAGGTGTGACTTTACACCTGAAAAGCCAAGACTTCTCTCTCATGGTTTGATGGTGGGTTTATCCAAGGGAAACCTGGACTTTTCAACTTTGGTGGCTTTGGCTCACTTCCCACAAGCTTAATTACCAACTTCTGATGGTGAGATCCACCCCCGAAAACATAATGACTTTCCTCTGGTATTCCACTTCAGCAAGAATTTAATTTTATACTGGGAGGGTTTACATTTAACAGAGAGGAAGAGAAACTGAGACACCTCAGGTGCTCAGGACTGCATGACTTAAACATCTTTCTCCCTGTAACACATTACAGTACATCAATCCAGTAACAGGAACCAGTATCAATATAGCTCTGACAGCTGCTGTTGAATGCTACTGACCATGAAAAAGCTGTCTGCTCTGCCTGACAGCAGGATGTGTCCTTTAGCCCAGTCAGTAGTGCAGAGTTTGGGAATTTCTGCTGATCTGCTCCACAACATGAGGCACATGTGACCATGAGTTTAGTTATTTCTGAAGCAGTATTATCCACTCTAAACTGCTTGGAAACAAGCTGCTTGCAGAACTCAGTTATACCACACAAAGAGCTTTTATAAAGAAGTTCTTTCCTCAAAACAAAAGTATCCACCCTGTTGGGACACCACCCAAGGCTTCAGAAGGTATAAGTATTTGACAGTGTTCATGGAGAGATCATGCTTAGCACTACACACGCACCTACCTCCTTATCAATCAGCCTCAGTGCATACTTCACTTCTGGGTCCTTCAGGGTAATTGCAGGCTGGGGATTCCTGAAAAGCCTCATGACGGTGCTGTAGATCAGCCATATCGGGTATGTCACAACCTGACGCAACTGCAGCGGCACAGAAACAGCGTCAGACACGTGTGCAGAACGAGAGAGAGTTACTGGGCTGACAAGGAATAGGGTACTATGCCATGACAATCCAACCACCAAAAAAGAACATGTTTATTTGAGCAGAGAGAGGTAGCATTATTTAAAAAAAAAAAAAAAAAATCCCAAACTCACAGATTTGCTCTATGAAGACCTGGCATCACTCCTGTATTGAGGCACCTGCAGACCAGCACAGGGTTGCCATGCTGGCAGCTGGACACAAGCGAGGCTGTCACAGCTCTGTATCCCCAGGTCCCCCGATAGGGAGGCTGAATCCCCATCTCCAGCAGGCACACAGACACACATGTCCAAATACACACAGAATCACAGAATATCCTGAATTGGGAGGAGCCCATCGGGATCATCCAGTCCAACTCCTGGCCGTGCACAGGACACCCTAACAATCCTACCCTGTGCCTAAGAACGTTGTCCAAATGTTCTTTGCACTCTGTCAGGCTTGGGGCTGAGAAGGGAAAAGCATGGCTATAGCAAAAATTAAAAAAAAAGTGAGCTCAGAGTTCTGCTTAGCTTTCACTTTCATTTTACTTTAAAGGGACCTGAACAGTATTTTAGAATGGTATTTGTGCAACTGTGACAGTCCCTCAGGAGGCTATAAAAACTTCTTACATTATTTATAATAAAACTGTGGGACAGCATAAATTCTCTCTTCTTAAAATGCTGCTGTACAGGTTTAAAATGTATCATCACTGTGTACAGCCTGAGGGCACACCATGCCATCCATACACACGCTGCATTTTTCATTTGGGAAATACTGAAACAGCTCCACACAGGTTGTTTCTGAAGAAGCTGAAGTTTACAGGAAAATTATTCCTTCACTCTCATAGATCCACCAGATTACTGCAGCTCTGGGAAAAAACTTTTGTTATTTGTTATTGAGTCACAAAAAAGGGCAGAGGGAGGGAAGTTGTTCAAGGTGACAGAGCAGCAAGTAAACTCCTTAATGACAAATTAACATGTGAGTGAAGTCTGGTGGCACTAGCAAGTTGACTCTGCAGCAGATGTTTCAAATGAGACATTAATATGTCAAAACAGTTTCATTTACAAATGTGGCTATCGAAAATGAACAAAAAATAGTGCTGCTGTGGTCAGGCAATGACAATTTTAACATAGCGTTAACCTCGTGGAAAACAATATGTTATTAATGGTCAATTAGTGCAGAAGTCTCATGGGATTTGGCCTGGAAAGAAACAGCACACCGACTAATTCAGAAAGCTATTTTCGTTCCTTACTCAGATCTATCGCCAAGTGGGCAGAAGAAAGGGGAAGAACTGAAGGCTGAATGATTACAAAAAGTCATGCTTGCTAAGAAAAGCATTTTCTGGGTTAAAAGTGGCCTATATACTCTCACCACAGGGCAGACCAAGATATTAATGAAGAATAACTGCAAAGCATCAGGTCTCCAGCAGCAGAGAGCAACAGGCTGACCAAAAGGCCTAGGAATCACTAAATGGGGACCTTGTGACTCAACGTTTCCAGCTGCACAAATCTTTGCAAACAGACAAGGCAGAATTAGTAACTGAGCAGGAATTTTTATTAACGGAAAGAGGCCTCTGTGTGATAACAAAGGGAAAAGCCATGGAGACTGCGCTGCCCGGGCGTGGTGAGCATAGCACAGGCCAACACAAAAGCTCACGGCTCGACACTCCAGCACTGCCCTGCCCTACAAACACACAAACCAAACCCTGCTTTGGCACGAGAAACCTTGCACCCTCGGCTTCAAAATCCCTGGTTTTGAAGTAATCTCAGGTAAACATCCTTCTCATCTGTTTCAGAAACCTACGAGAGGATAACGGGATTTCTTCACTTCTGCAGCTTTAGCCTCATCTCCTCTGTTCAATGCACCTTATGAGCAGCTGTACCCAAACCATCACATATTGTGTCCAGCTCCATCCTGCCCCTCTCACAAACCCGGAGACAGAAGCGTTTGAGCACAGGAGCAAAGAACCGTAACAGCTGATAAAACAAGGTAACAATGCATGGCAGAGATGACGGCGCTGCAGCAGGCATGACCACAGAATCGCAGAAAGGTTCGCGTTGGCAGCGACCTTAAAGATCGTCTCCAACACCGTGGGCAGGGACACCTCCCACTATCCCAGGCTGGTCAGAGCCCCATCCAGCCTCGCCTTGGACACTGCCAGGGATGGGGCAGCCACAGCTCCGGGTAATCGGTGCCAGGGCTCCACCATGCTCACAGGGGAGAATTTCTTCCTCATACCCGCTCTAAACCTACACTCCTACAGTCTGAAATTATTCCGACGGAGGAAAACACCGCAAGCGTTCAGAACCATCAGCCCCAACAACAGCAACAACAATAGCAACAGTAACAACAGCAGTTATCCCCGGAGCTGGGAGCGCAAAACCCTCCGGCCAGGCAGCCAGCACAGGCACCAACACCCGCAGGAGCCGCGGGACGGCCCCGGAGCCTCTGCCGCGCCGCGGGGGGACCGCGGGGCTCCCGGCACCGGCACCGCGCGGTCCCCAGGAGGCAGCGGGGACACGCTGGGACACGGCCACGCCCCGGAGCGCTGCGGGCGGAGCCGGGGTTGGGCAGGAAGGGACCCCGCTCCCGGCCGCCCCCCGGCACTCACCACGCTGAGCTGTGCCCCCATCGCTGCCCCGACACACCGCGGGCACCGCCCCGCCCCGTGACGTCACACACCGTGTTGGGCTGCGCCCCGCCCCATCTAGTGACGTCACGTACGACGCTAACCGCGCCTGTCCTGCTCCGCCCCGTGACGTCACACACAGCACTTAGCTGCGCCCCGCCCCGTCCCGTGACGTCACGCCCCGCCCCGCCCCGCTATGGAGGCGGTGCTGGCCGGGCCCGATCTCTGGGTACCCCGCACTGTGTGAGCGCAGCGCGCCCCGAGCGCCCTTCTGCGGTTTATCAACCGCCTGAAGAATCACAGGCTGCTTTGGGTTTGAAAGGATTTTCAAGATCATCCAGCCCCACCCCTCCTGCCACGGGCAGGGACACCTTCCACTATCCCAGGTTGCTCAGAGCCCCATCCAGCAGGGCCTTGGACACTGCCAGGGATGGGGCAGCCACAGCTTCTCTGGGCAACCTGTGCCCGGGCCTCACCACCATCACAGCGAACAATTTTTTCCTCATATCCCATCTAAACCTGTTCTCTGTGTGAAGCCGTTCCCCCTTGTCCTGTCACTCCAGGCCCTTGTCAAGAGTCTCTCTCCATCTTTCCTGTGGGCTCCCTTCAGGCACTGCAAGGCCACAATGAGGTCACCCCAAAGCCTTCTCCAGGCTGAACAAGCCCAAATCTCTCAGCCTTAAGGATTCATTAATGGCAATGTTTATCCAAAAAGCACGAGAACTGGACTGCGCAGCAAGATAGGATATTTCAGCCAGGCTCCCCTAAATTTTGATTTACGCCAAAGTGTGAAAATTAGTGACTAATAAGCAAATGTATCTTTGTGTCTGTGCTAAATGCGAAACACTTCGAAGCTCTTTAATTAATATGTCTTCACATATGATGTCTTCACAATATGTCTTCAGTGATTCCTAGACAGTTCCTCCTTACAAAACAAAGAAAGGTGTTTGCTTGGCAGTCCTAAAAATAAACATAATGAAAAAAAGTCCTCCTATATCCCCTAAGCTCACACAGGGGCACGGAGCCCCCTGTGTGCCCAAGCAGATGTTTTCTTTCAGCCTCGTGGTTTGCTGAGTGTGCAGCTGGCTCATCTGGCTGTGAGAACATATGATAAGTCAGTCATGATTTACTTATTAAACCTGGGAATTAGCACTGGTAAGTGAAAGAATATTAGCAGACCAACCTAATGGTAGGAAGGTTGTGTCACAGTCCAGGTACACACATTTAGCTGCAGGGATGGAGTTATTTATTCCTGGCGTTTTCTATGACAAGAGCATGCCTGGCTCTGTAATCCTTATAGTTTTACCTTTCAGGATGACAGGTGCTGCACCAGAAACTCCCCAGTAAGTGCAGGGATTGTAACACCACTGGGTACAGAGAAGGACTCCAAGACTGAGGGGCTGAGGCTTAGGAGAAGGGAGATAACTGAGACAGGCATACAGATCCTGGAGTTTAGTGGGAAACAATCTAGCAGGAGAGGTTCCAACTTGAATATTAATATTTAAGGAAGGGTGGAGACCTCAGTGTCCCCGTGCTCTGCTGTCACTGAGCTCTGACCTGACTGGCTTCCAACTGACCAGCCCAGGCTGTGTCTCCACTGCTTTTCAGTGTGGGTCACGGGAATGCCCAGCCTCAGTGTCTCATAAACTTTCCTCTTCCCTACATCCATACACAAAATGTGACCCAAAGACCGGCTCTGCCTTTTCCTGGGAAAGGACTGAGCGTACTATACATCTGCAGGGTGTTTGTTCCAGCTGGCAGCTTTTACTCAGTCTGCCTGAGCAAGTCTGTCCAGCCCAAATGTGCCCTTTGTGCAGGTGTGAGCCCTGGCTGCTTTGGTTCTGGAAGCCTGTAAAACTCAGTGTTCTCACTCACACCTCTCTAGATCGACCAAAGAGGTTTAAAATAACTCTGAATTAACCCCTTCTCCACTCAGGGAAGTGTAGGCACCAGACTTGAGGTGACAAACCAACACTTATCCGTTGGCCACCTTGTCTGGAAAAGCAAAATACAAAGATGCCTACATGCTTTAGCAACATGTTTTATTCCCAGGATCTCCTTGATCCTTGACCTTGGCAAAGGTCAGCATCTGATGCTTGAGGTGGTGGTTTTGTCAGGCAGAACATCACCCGCAAGTTTCTTGCCCCACTCCTTTGGAAATGCTGGTCACATGTGAGTGAGCACCAAACACTCTCCTCATTCCCGTGTGACAGAAAAAGAGGAACAGTGCATAGGGGCAGCCTGGCCTTAACTCTTGCACAAAAACCATGTCCGGTGCCCTGTGCAATGGGTTTGACAAAGCACTGGCTGGGCTCTGCTGCAGAGGAAGCCAACCCATGTAGATACCAAGGCTGCTCTCTGCACACTCTGTTTTTCTGCATTAGACCTGGGAATGACCCAGATGCTGTGCTGATCTAATTTGCCTTTGATCAGTGCTTCATTTCTGTTGGCAAACACACCCTCCCATTCTCCTCAGGATCTCTGCATTTTTCTTAGCTCTGTGTCCAAATCAAAAGACAGAAGTTTTAAAAGAGATACAACTACACAGTTGGTTGTGAAATTGCTGGTGATGCTACTGAGTTGTAATTTTATTAAAGATTAACTTAAAACCATTGACTCCACTGATGGTGCTACTTGTAAGTGAAATTTCCCTGGGCTCCCATCTGGACTCTTTTTGCTAATGTGAGTAAAGAAGTTGCAACTTTCTTATAGATAGAATATGCCCACTGGCTTTTGTATTTTAAATGAAAGCACAGAAGAAGAGCTGCTGCATTCAGTTGATAAACTGGGGAAGTTAACAAATCCAGGGCATTAGATTTTTGTCATTTACCTTATTTACCCTGAACTGCAATAAATACTAACTAAAAATGGTAAAGAAAATTTCTGTTAAAATTAAGGATATTCAATGTTTGAGATACTTTAATTTCCTCTACCAGTGTCCGAAGGACAGCTTCACTTTTAAGTGTTTTAAAGGGGCTGCATGTTTTGTTCCCTGTGCAATTCTGTGTGTCAGGTGTCTTCATTACCAGGGGCTTTATTTGGCCCTAAATTGATGCTTTGAAGGGGTACACGGACCAGAGGTGCAGAACCATTTGTATGACTGGTAGCTAGCATCAAGCCATCCTGGTTTCTATCTCTCTCTATATATAGTTTAGACCTAAAGCTATGCTTTTCAGAAACTAATTATGATGAAGAAGAAAATTCTACAAGTACCAACGAAACAACAATAAGCTTTAAATCATCTGAAGGTTGATTTATCCACATAATGAATGCAAGCTTCCCAGGACAGGTACTGGAGTGGGTACCTGCACCTACCAGCACCTGCCAGCACTTGCTTCCAGTGGCACATGCAAAGTTCTGCCTCTCAAAAACATTTCCTCCTTATAACACCTCCTAATATTCACAAGATCACACTTAGAGGCTTCAGCCATAAATAGAGAAGCATTTGTTGGGTTTTTTTCCTTCTCTACCTATGATTTTTTTAAATCTCAGATTAATTATCATCTTCCCTTCTATTGTCAAATAATAACTGGATACAGAGTAACAAGACTAGAATGTCCCATCCATCTCAAGGCTTTCAGACTTGCAGTGCTTCTTTCTGGGCTCAAACTTCATCCAGAGGCGTAAAATCTGTTTGGCAAATAATCCAAGATGCAAGGTAAGGTGAGGCAAGAGCCTGCTACAAGTGCCTCTGACTTCCTGGTGTGAGTGTTCCTGCGCTGAGAGCGGCCTGAGCTGTGGTGTTGTACTTAGAGTCTTGTGGGAAGTGGCACCTCCTGCCTCTCCCGTGCCTTCCTGTTGGGCTGAGTGACAAGAGGAGTGTAAGGGGAGCACAGCTCTGTCCGTGCCTTGGACTACGGGAGGATTGCTGAGCTTCTGGCTGCCTTCTCCCTGCTCAGAGTATTTGCCAAGAGAAAAACTTCTTCCTGGCATGGCAAGTGGGTAAGAGACCATCATAATAATTCTCCTCTAGCAGGAAGGGTAGTGGGGATGGGATATATTTGTCTGTAAAAGGGTGAATATTATGGGACATACAGCACAGCAAGAACCCTCTTCCTCTTTCTGTTCTGTTTTACTGACTCACTGCAGTGTAAAACATCGGTGAGGCTACTGAACCATTAGCTTAAAATAAAGGTGATGCTAAAATCAGACTGTGCTTAAACATAGCTGGTAATTTAGAATCAGTTCTTCAAACATCAGCTGCCTGCCCAGGACCTTGACAGATTGTTCCACTCTTATGTTTGCCCCTTGACATTGCCTTTTCCTTTCCACCGACAAAACCTGCCTTATTTATCCTCTGGTATTTCAAATAGCAGCTTTAAATGAAAAAAAAAAAAATCACTGGACTCAAATAGAAGATATAGACACTGGCATAAGATGAAAATCTTGAGAATTGTTTCTATTTTCTGTTAGCCATAAAAGTTGTTGCATGTATTTCACAACATTTGAACCAAGTTTCTTAAATGGTTGGAAACTTCTTGTAAATGGCTGCTCATCAGGTATTCCAAATCCTTTTCTTCTCTATGTAAAGGTTAAAGGCTGTATAAAATTGCATGTTGCATGTTGATCTCTGAAGGCAAATTTACTTTGTAGAAGGTGTTCAATCAAACCTTCTTTGCAGGGCTTCATGTGACACATTTGCAATATGTGTTTTTCTTGCTCTGACACTGTTGACTTGCTCACTTTATTTGCCACTGACCTTTAATTCTCTTCATGTCTTGAGTAATTTCTACCAATTTTATTTATACCAATAAAGTGTTCTTCTTGGAGCATTGTTTTGGGTAGAATGAAGAATAAAATCGAGATGTTAGATTCTTTTGCTCTTACCACACTGCTGCTGCATCAGTAACTATTGCAAAGGGTCTCCCCAAAGTTTTCTCAGCTCTTAAAAGTGCAGACTAAATGTTGTTACTGGAGTGGTGCTTTGCTCACATAAGCACATCCAAGCAAGGCTCCAACTGGACAAAATCCAATCGGCCAGACTTCTTGCACAGAAATAATTAATTCTATGTGAAAGCATAAATCTAACAATTCAGAGCTTTCACCATAGGGAGGGGATTGAGAATTGATGATAAAAATCTCTGTTTTGAGTCACCCATGCCATTGTGTTGAAAACCAGGGAGTAAATACGGAATACCCTTTTCCAGGACAACCTTACCTATATGCTGGTGTGTCATGGATTTGCATGAAGGTGTTGGGCATCTTCTCATTGAAGGTGTCTCACCTTGTATGTGTAAGATAAGTTTATGGCCCTTTTAAAAGATGACTGTGTAAGTTGCTAGACAAGTTTTTTCTTTTGGCAAGGGTATGTTTTTTTTAATCTTCAGTTATAGCATAAACAGGTGCTCTCTCTGTTTGGAAACTAAAGGGACAACAAAAAGGAGAGGAAAAGTCCATGATGATATTGTGGTAGCACCTAGCAGAGATAAAAGAGAATAAAGCCTTTAATTTTGTAAAATTTAGTGATTTCAGTTTGGGGACAAGCTTCCCGAATGCAGGAATACATTTAGTAGCAGTACATTTATTGAACAAAAATGAAGATTGAAATCTGTAGGTACATGCTTGCTGTAACCCTCTCCTGAGTAGACACCTTGAACTCATGTGATATTTCATAATATTTCTAAAGGAGGAAAGGTCAAATAAACACAGGACAAATTTACCAAGATCAGACTGAGAGCAAGCAGTGGGTATTAAAGGGATGACAGATCTCTCCTAGATAGGTGACTTTTACCAAAATACACACATACTAAAATATATGTATATGAAATACTGTATCTGTGGAACAAAATATTATAATAAAACCCAAGTGGTGACACCCTCCCTAATGTTCCACATACCTTGGATATTCAGCAGGCAGCAGACTCCTCTCCACCAGCAGTAGTTCCTTCCAAAGTAAAAACTCTATTAAACATAATATGATGGTTCTCAAACAGAGATGATAAGCTGATGCAGAGGAGCAGACAGCAGGAGGGTCCAGAACCCAGGACAAAAGTGATCCAATAAAATTAGGGCTGTCCAAGGTAAAGGCTTGAAGTTTGAAAAACACTAATAAGAGTTTCAGAGCTGGGCTTGAAGGTGCCTTGCTTCAGTCTGGGAGAAGCAGTTTTTAAAATCATGACAAGTTACCCAAAGAGCAATTTGAAAGAAATGCCAGTTGTTGACAGGTTTCTGTACTTTCCTGGAAAACATCTCTTTTGGAGGAGAATTCAAAATTATCAAGCAGTTCTCTTCTGGGCATTGATGCATGTGCTGGTTTGTAACTGATTGATTCCGCTGTCAGTCATTTAAAGATTAATCCACTTCTCTTTTTCTCCACTCTGTTGTCCTGACCTCCTCTGAGTGTGGACATAATGTACTTGAAACTGGAGCTACCTCTGGGCGCTTCATCACCATAACAACCTATTGTGTTTGACACCTGGCAAAACGCCAGGCACCCACGATAGACGCTCCCTCCCCCTCCCCTGCCACAGCTGCGCAGAGGAGAGAAAAAAAACAATTAACAAAGGATTTATGAATTGAGATAAGGACTGGGAGAAAACACTCCAAGGGCAAAACAGGCTCAATTTAGAAGTACAAAGTGAATTTATTACTAACAGAATCAGAGGAGTATAATGAGAAGTAAAATAAGCCTAAAATAAGCCTAAAACCACCTTTTTTCCCCCCCAACCCCTCACTCCTTTCCACTGACAGTACAACGAGACAGGGTGTGGGGGTTTGGTCAGTTTGTCACCCAAGTTCTTC
The DNA here is from genome assembly GCA_013390045.1 of Picathartes gymnocephalus. Taxonomy (NCBI): domain Eukaryota; kingdom Metazoa; phylum Chordata; class Aves; order Passeriformes; family Picathartidae; genus Picathartes; species Picathartes gymnocephalus. The sequence continues at coordinate 10,989 of WEKY01019683.1, read as the reverse complement.
TTCCGCTGCACAGGGAGAGTTCTTCCCCTGCTGCACTATGGGGTCCCTCCCACAGAAAACAGGTCTCCATGAACTTCTCCAGCATGGGTCCAATTTCACGAGCAGCAGTCCTCCCAAAACTGCTGCAGTATGGGTCACTCTTCCACGGGGTGCAGTCCTCCAAGGACAGGCTGCTCCAGTCTGGAAGCTGGGCCCCCTCTCTCCAGTGGGTCTCCCACTGGATCACAGCCTCCTCCAGGCATCCACCCGCTCCGGCACGGGCACCTCACCCAGAGGCTGCGGGTGGATCTCTGCATCCCCCGTGGATCCCCAGGGGCTGCGGGTGGATCTCTGCATCCCCTGTAGATCCCCAGGGGCTGCGGATGGATCTCTGCATCCCCCGTGGATCCCCTGGGGCTGCAGGGGCACAGCGGCTTCACCATGGTCACCACCACAGCCTGCAGAAGAATCTTGGCTCTGGCACCTGGAGCACCTCCTCCCCCTCCTTCCCCACCGATCTTGGTGTCTCCATGTTGTTTCCCTCACATGTTCTCACCTCCTCCTCTTCTCTTGACTACAAAAAAAGCTGTGCCCACTTTGTATTGATTTTCTTCTTAAATATGTTATCGCAGAGGCATTACCGTCATCTCTAATTGGCCCAGTTTCGGCCAGTGGCATGTCCATCTTCAGAGCCATCAGGAATTGGCTCTGCTGGACATAGTGGAAGCTTCCAGCAGCTTCTCACAAAAGCCACCTCTGTGGCCCCTCCATTACCAAAAACCAGGCCATGCAAAACCAACACACAATCCTTCCTAAATCCTGTTGATAGACGAATGGATAGGCTTCTGAATATTGTACACTATTATGCAGGACAAGACTCCATTAAAAATAAGGGAAGGAGAAGCTTGGGTAGGTATGTGCATCAGAGGTCAGTTCATGAGGGATTTTTTTGTATGTAGACGTGGCCTTTGGAGCCTTAATCACCCTTTGTCACCACTACCTTTATGCTGGAATAATCACATGGCAAAGGAAAACATTCTGTGTGGAATCTTGCTTGAAGGAAAAAGGGTAGGAAGAGTTTATAAGATTGCTGCTAGAAAAGCATCAGAGAGATTCTTCTTTGCCTCCTGTTCTGTTGGCAGTGTTGCTGCATACTGGTTAACAATCTCCTGCTTGCCTCTGGTTTGTGTACAGTGTCCTTGGGAATGAAATACCACCATATCCCTTTTTGTTTCATTGCATGGAAAACCACAGGAAGACTTATCAACAAGAACTTTGTTGAAATAGAGTCTGACAATCTTAGGGCAGGCTTAGGTTTCCTTACAGGTTACCTGCATTCTTTAAAAAGGAACGTGGACCATAAGCATTTTGGTTTTTACAGCAACACTGACAGAAAGTGTGGGGAGAAAGAGAAACTGGAAGACAAGCTGATATCCAGAATATGGAGTGGCATTAGAAGACTCTAGAAGTGACTTGCAGAAATAACAGCACATGCCCTTTTTTAAACACATGTATTCCTTTGTATTTCTTGACAGGAAGGCCTTAAATCATGAACTTTCTAAGCTTTTCAATGAGATGTGGGATGCAGATATTCACCGCCTTAGGCCTGGGAAAGACTACACAATTGATGTGCAGGTAACCAATTGCCAAGTCAGGATTAAGGGCTGACACAGTTACCTGGTGAGCCCGGCGGACACAGGTACCACGCCGTGAAGGAGGTTTAGATCCCTCGGCAGGCGAATGGCAAGCAGCCAAAGGCCACCACGAGGCCGTTGTTGGGTACGCGTGCAGGCAACAAAGAAAAGAGGAGGACTCTGGCCAACGTCAGTACCAGTAATGTTTATTACTGATGGGCAGTTGTGTCCAAAGATGAAAGAAAGTGAGGAGCACGGGTAGATAAGGGGCTCGGGTAGTGGGTGGAGTCAAGGGAATACACCAATAGGGTTAGAGCAAGGAGGGGTTCACAATATAATAGGCAACATAAAGGTCCAATAATTATAGAACAGGGGTGGGTCCGAACTTCAGTAGCAAATCATTAACTTGGGAATACAGAACTTACTGGATGAATAGGAGGGGTTTTAACTGAGTGACAAGAGGGAGAGAGAAATGGTCAAGCAACAAGGGGAAGCACATAACTGACAATCAAACTTCGGGGAAATCATTGAACACATAACATAGGGGAAACTTTGGATCAAACTATTAACTTACATATTTAACACATAACATAATGCAACAAAGGGCAGTGTGGTGCTGCAGGAAAAGGTGCCTGCAAAAGTGCCTTTTGCTTAAAAGTTGCCCGTGCTTTGTCATGTCCAGTGAGGAAAGCATCCATTAGGAGAGGAAATGGTACAGAGAACACACATGGTTCATACTTACCTGGACTTTGGTTACAAGTGGAATCTCTCAGGTGTCTGTCTTGGGTCCTGTAATATTTCATAGCTCTATCTGTGACCTGGAGGAGGAACTAGCGTGAAACCCTTCCAGTTTTGCAGATGACAGAAAACTGTGGTGGCGAAGTTGGTATGCTCAAGTGCAGGGCTTCTCTTCTGCTGGATGTAGGAAGGCTGGAGGAATGTGCTAAGGAAGGAACATCATGAAATTCAACAAAGACAAAGGAACAAGATGCCCAGAGAAGCTGTGAAATCTCCATCTCTGGAGGTTTTCAAGACCCAACGAGATGACACCCTGAGAAATAGAGTCTGAATTAGTGTTAACCACATTTTGAGCAGCACTAGAGATGCCCTCCTCCACCCTGGGTGTTTCAGTGTGTGAATGACAGCTTATGTGTGTGGTCTGGGTGACTTGCAGCAAGGGAGTCAGGTCCCAAGTCATTCTTAGGGGAATAAGGGAGGAATTTGAGAAATTCCTGGGTTTCTGTGGGAGAGCAGGGAGTAGCACAGAGGGATGGGTGAAGAAGAATTCAGGACTGTTGTTTCCAGTCCCAGGGAACTGTGAGGGAGGAATGAGAGATTTGATAAGCAGCCATTTCATTCCTTGCTAACTCAGTGCAGTGCAAACATGACCATGTGTTTTGGCCACAAATTGCAACAGGCCAGAATATTCACAATCCAGTTTTGTACTCACACAAGAACTCACTTTATTCTGATGTTACTCAAACACTTTATTTCAATGTTGCTTCATATTATAACAGATAGTTTCGTGTTGCTGATAGTGGTACCTACCTCAAGTCAAAATGTGTGTGGAAAGAACTTCTCCTGTATGGCTTCTCCATTTGTCAGAACAAGGCTCTAGGTACCCCTTGCCCGTGCTAACAAGATGCTGCTCATCTTCTATCTTCTTTCCTTGAGAATGCCCTATTAGAAATTTGAAAATTATAAGGAAAGCCTCCTTAAAACTGCAGAGACAGAAGGTACCCAAATCTCGTTTTTATTTCTTTCTGGTGGGATGGAGCCCTTGCTCTACATTACTTCAGTTTACCACTTGTGATGCATATAGTATAATAGCACAGCTGGTTGCTGAGCAGAACTGAAGTATTACATGGGCCATTATAATAATCTCTGAGTCAACAGAGAAATTTCAGACTCTTACAGTGTCAGAGATTGTCTTTTTTCTTTACGCTGGAAGTTCTGTAATATCTTCTCTTGTTTCATAGGAAGACAATTCCTAGCAAAGAATCTTGATAGCATTATGGGGTTTGGTTTGATTATTACAAAGGCAGGCACTGTCCCCTCTAAGGACACTTTACTCCTTACACTGTTTTCCTCTGGTGTTTTTCCTAGGGAAAAGCAGGTCCAGCACAGCAAGGTGACAATGCTGTCCAGGACAATGCAGACAGACATCTGTTTCACAACGTAAATGAAGAACGCCTGAAAAGCATAAAAACTTTTGCAAGTGAGACCTACCTGTTTTTTGTTAATGGTGGATGTGCTATAAAAGATCTGTGCTGGTTTTGACGTGTTTGCCTAAAATATAACACTGTATATAATTTGGATGGTGGTGAGGATCATCAGGCTGCAGGTCATTTGAAGGGAATTTTCATAAAAGTTGCATGGAGGTTACCTGTACCTGAGCCTCAGGAGGAACATCCTTTCATGCCTTAGGCAAAATCTGAAGTCTCTGTCTCTTCCACTACAAAGTAAAAGGGATGAGACACTTACCACAGGCTCGAGAAGTGGCCCAAGGGAGTTTCACAGAGTTCAACAAGACCAAGTGCTGATGCTACACCTGGGTCAGGACAGCCCCCAGGATCAATCCAGGCTGGGGATGAGCAGAGGGAGCAGCCCTGGCAGAAGGACTTGGGGGTGCTGTGGGTGAGAGCTGGCCCTGCCTCGGCCGTGTGTGCTGGGACCCAGAACCCCCCTGTGCTGGGCTGCACCCAGAGCCCCAGGGCAGCAGGGGAGGGGGGGATTCTGCCCCGCTCTGCTGAGACCCCCCTGCAGGGCTGCATCCAGCCCTGGTCCCAGCACAGGAAGGACAGGGAGCTGCTGGAGCCAGGCCAGAGCAGGGACACCAAGGGCATCAGAGGGATGGAGCAGCTCTGCTGGGAGAAAAGGCTGAGGGAATTGGAGAGGAGAAGGCTCTGGGGTGACCTCACTGTGGCCTTCCAGTGTCTGAAGGGAATCTACAGTAAAGATCCAGAGAGACTCTTGACAAGGGTGACAGGACAGGGGGGAATGGCTTCAAAGTGATAGAGAGGAGGTTAAGATTAGAATTTAGAAAGAAATTCTTTCCTGTGAGGGCAGTTGAGACACAGTGGTGAACAGTTTGTCCAGAGAAGCTGTGGCTGCCCCAACCCTGGAAGTGTCCAAGGCTAGGTTGCCAGGTTGGATGGGGCTCTGAGCAGCCTAGGATAGTGGAAGGTATCCCTGACCATGGCAAGGAGTTTGAACTGGATATTCTTTAAGGTCTCTTCCAACCCAAACCATTCTATGATTCTGTGCCTTGAAAAAGACACCAAATTTATCTTAACTCCTTTACTCACAGCTTCCAAGCCCTTTCAGGTAGTACTAGACCCACAGCTAGTTCTTGCATTTCTGTTGGGAGCTATACTGTAGCCATGTTTATGCATGTATGCTTCCTTCTCTAATTTTTTTCAAGCTCAAGACATCTGATAGAGGTTTATGCTGTATCATTCCTCTACTGAAATAATGCCCACAAAACCTTGTGCCAGCATAGCTCAAGGTCCTAAGCCTGTGTCTGTAATTGTGGTGGTCAGATGTGATCTGATTTGGTAGAAGGTCATTACTACTTCAGCACTTGGCTCCACAAGGAAGCTCACTAGCTGTTTATATTTAAAAAGATCTTTAAAAAGTACAGCAGTGATCTGGCCTTGAGTCACCTTGAGGCCTACACCTAACAGTGTGGAATCTGGCATATGAACGAATGGCTTTCTCTAAGGGCTGTCAAGGCTGGTGACTTTTTATTACGGTGTTGGGTTCTGCTGGTGAGGGTGCTACTGAGTTCCAAAGCGTCTCCAGGCAGGCAAGAGCCGCTTGGAGTCCAGAACACACTTCCCACGAGCCCAGATACACCGGGCANGGGCGGCCCCCAAGGGACGGGGACCCACGGGGACAGGGACCAGGGAGAGCAGGGACTGATGGGAGACACAGGCTCCTGGCCGCAGCCATCACCGCGCAGTGGGACCCGGCGAGGACGCTCCAGCTCCGCGGCTTGCCCCTGGGAAGGGGCAGACAGGTAAACAAACCGATCGGGGAACAGAACTGGGGTACATCTGCATCAGGGCATCGTAGGAGAGGCCTTCTCTATCACTACGAACTGGGGGTTTGGCTCCCGCCGTCCCCCACAACTTTTTATGATGGCGCTCTAATGCCTGGATCAGGCATATGAGCAGACTGAATGTTTCTCTTTTTCTACAGCCTTTATTTCCTTATTGGACAACTATGAGACATCAACTGGTGTTGCAGAAGTAGTGACTCCAGAAGAAATAGTTGAAAACAATTGTTTCCTTGATGCTATCTTAGCAACAGAAGTCATGAGAGTGAGTAACAGATCTTTTTTGTTGCTGAAAACACTGAATTAAAAAGTAAACTGTGTATGTATCTAGTTTTTCTATCTTTCAGCTAGCTCATGACTATTTGCTGAAAAAAAACCTAGCAAAGCCAAACCTTGCTGATTTCAAACATCAGCTTTATGACATCTGGTTCCAGCTCTATGCCAGGAAAGAAGGAGACAGGTATGTTTGATGGGTATGGGCACTGATAATCTTTGTGCTATTCTGTTTTAGGTAAATATAAGCCCAAGTGCCATCTGTTACATATAGAACTGGAAGCCAGCTTCAGAACGGCTTCAGACTGACAGAGAGTGGGTTTAGTTTGGATATTGGGAAGAAATTGTTCCCTGTGAGGGTGCTGAGGGCCTGGCACAGGTTTTCCAGAGAAGCTGTGGCTGCCCCAGGCCTGGCAGTGTCCAAGGCCAGGTTGGATGGGGCTCTGAGACACCTGGGATAGTGGAAGTGTCCCTGCCCATGGCAGGGGGTTGGAACTGCATGAGCTTTACCATCCCTTCCAACCTAAACCATTCTGTGGCTCTATGAAATATATAAAAGACCTATCTATCCTTTTGTCTTTTTTTCTTCTTCATTACAGACGTGATTCTTGTGGTTTTGAACATGTTTTTGTTGGAGAAACAAGGCATGGTAAAGAGATCTTAGGTTTGCACAACTGGGTGCAATTTTACCTTCAGGAAAAGCGCAACCAGATTGATTACAAGGGATATGTGGCTTGGAAGAACAAAACTAGGGTAAGAACAAGCCTTTGGGGGCCTTTGCAAGCAAGAAAAAAGGATCCAGAGATAAAAGTTGTAATGAAAGAGGTGTAATGATGAAATCATAGGCTCAGTGTTTTGAACAGTAATAAGTATATACAGTATATAACTGTATATAAGAAGAATGAATAATAACATGCCTTCCAGCTTCTCTTTTTTTGCAAAAACTATTTTAAAAAGTAGTGCTGGTGTTTACAGAATTGCAACACTGCTGAGGCTTAATTGGGGAAAATGGTTATGTATGCTCCAGAGGTCAGGGAAAAGACTGCTCCTGCTAAAGCACCCAGGCACACCAAGGATGATTGAATCTTACAAACCCCTGAAAAATCTGGAATCAGAAATTCTATCTGTCCAGTCACAGCTGTGTTAGAGATTATTCTGTTATTTCATTTATGCTTTCAGCCTGACAAAGATGACCAAGTTTTGAGCATCCAGTTCAACTGGAAGGGCTCAGTCAAGCCAATTGGAAGCACCTTTATTGGTGTCAGCCCGGAGTTTGAATTTGCCCTTTATACAGTCATCTTCCTGCTGTCTGAAGAAAGAGTCACACGTGAAACAGTGAAGATAGATGAGTATGAGCTACAGATGGTTGTCTGGCGCCATGGGCATCACATTGGAACAGCATATCCAGTACTGCTCAGCACCACTAGTGCAGACTAGTAGAGTGAGCAGGAAACTTTTCTTTTTAAATCAGGGGAAGGGAGGAGTGGTGGAGAGAGGAGGAATGGATGGGGGGTGGACAGGATCAGACAGCAAAATTAATATGTTGTTTTATACAACTCATTTCAAGTAAAAATTGACGACTTTTGTTCTGAAATTGAGTGTTTAATCAGTAGTGTGCTGTGACACTGTCAGAGAAACCACGAAATGCTCCTGGCTCACATTAAATTTACATCTGAATTACATTGGTCTTCCCTTGTGCATGGTAGCACTGTACTTTTCAGCAAATAATGACATTTAGGAAAAGGTTGTGTTAAAACTGATATACATATTTCTCTTATTTGTTAGTCACTGCATATCTGAAAGAGCAGTAACCACACATTGCTTACACTTTACCTTCCAGACAGAAGCTTTGATTTGGCACAGGCAGAACTCCAGGATGTTTTAGCCTCCTCATTTCATAAGAGGTTAATTTCAAATGCATTATTACAATACAATGAGCTGGACACACAGGAAACACATTCAGGTAGGGAGATGGTCATCAGATCCACAACAGGCCTTAAAATATTTTCTGTTTCTTAACACAATTTTCATGTACTCCCTATGTATTCCTGAAACACCTGGATGACAACTTCATGGTACAGGTACTAAGAGAGCTGACTGGGAAAGAGGCCCTCCTTGATTTGCTGCTTGTCAACAGAGAGGATCTTGTGATCCTCTTGAGTGGAGATTGGTGGCTGTCTCTGTCACAGCGACCATGAAGACATTGAGCTTAAAGTCTCTCGTGACAGGAGGAAAAGTGCCAACAAAACTTCAACCCTGGACATGGGAAGAGCAGACTTCAGTCTGCTCAGGGAACCAGTAAGTAAAGTCCCCTGGGAAAATGCTTTTGAAGGTCCTGAGGTCCATCAGTGCTGGTCACTTTTTAAGCACCAGCTCCTGAGGGCACAGGAGCAGGCAATTCCTAAAAATCAGAAGTCAAGCAGATGAGGCAGAAGGCCACCTTGGCTGAACAGGAATCTTCTTTTGGACATAAGGTGAAAAAAGGAAGGTGTATGGCCAGCGGAAGCAAGGTCAGGTGATATGGAAGGAATACAGAGATGCTGCTCACCAGCGTAGGGGGAGAATTTGTGTGGCCAAAGTTCCATTGCAATTGAAGCCACCAGAAATGTGGGGGACAATAAAAAGAGGGTTTAAAAAATACATTAATGGCAAAAAGCAGTGCTGAACTGACATCAGCCTGTTACAGGATGAGGATGGTTACCTCACAAACAGGGCCATGGACAAGATAGAGATGTTTAATGCTTTATTTGGCTCTGTCTTCAACACTGATGATGGACTAAGGAGGTCCCAGTACCCTGAGCTAGAGGACTGTGACTGTGGGAATGATAAACTCTGAGTTAACCATGAAGGTGTGAAGGATCTGCTGCTTTAGCTGGATCCCTATAAATCTATGGGGTGTGATGGGATTAATCTGAGAATACATAAAGAGCTGGCTGATGTCATCACGAGGCATTTCTTGATGATTTTTTGAACATTCTTGGGAATCTGGAGAGGTCCCAGTTTTCAAAGAGGACAAGAAGGATGACCCCGGAAGCTACAGTCAGCCTGTCAGTCTTACTCCAGTGCCTGGTAAAATTATGGAGATGATGATGATTATTCTGGGAGGTACTGAAAAACACCTGAAGGACAACACAGTCATTGGTTGCAGCCAGCGGAGAGGAGAGGAGAGAGGAGAGAGGAGAGGAGAAAGGAAAAGGAAAAGGAAAAGGAAAAGGAAAAGGAAAAGGGAGTCCTCCTTATCAAAACTAATTTCCTTTTATGCTAAGGTAACCCACCCAGCTGATCAAGAAACATCAGTAGATGTAATCTTTTTGGATTTCAGTAAAGCTTTGGATATCATCTATCTCAGTATGCAGCCCACAGCTGGATAGACACGTTGTGTGATGGGTGAGCAGCTTGCTCACGGGTCAAGCACAAAGAGTGACAGTAACTGGGGTGACATCAGACTGGCAGCCTGTCACTTGAGGGGTTCCACAGGATGCCATCTTAGGCCCCCGCCTCTTAAAAATCCTCATGAACAGCTTAAATGTAGGACTGGAAGGGATGCTAAGTAGGCTTGAAGATGATACAAAACTGGGAAGAGCTGTTGACTCCGTCAAGGGTGAAGAGGCCCTGCACAGAGCCCTGGATAAATGCCAGGGCTGGGCAATCACCGACTGTGTGAAGTTTAACAAAGATAAGGGCTGGATTCTGCACCTGGGATGGGACAGCCCTGGATGTATGGACAGACTGGAGAATGAGATACTGGAGAGCAGTGGAAAGGGACCTCAGGGTCCTGGTCGATGGCCAGTTGGACATGAGCCAGCAGTGCCCTGGCAGCCAGGAGGGTCATGCCTATCCTGGGGCACCAGGCTGGGCATTGCTGGCCGGGCCAGGGAGGGGATCTTCCCGCTCTGCTTTGGGCTGGGACAGCCTCACCTTAAGTAGTGTGTGTGGTTTTGGGTGCCACAAAATAAGAAAGATCTAAAGCTGTTAGAGAGTGTCCAAAGTAGGGTTTTGGCGATGGTGAAGGGCCTGGAGGNCGATGGTGAAGGGCCGGGAGGTGAAGCGACATGAGGAGCGGCTGAAGGTGAAGTGCAGAAAAGCTCCACAACTCATATTAAGTTGTAAAGTAGGTATGCCTTTAATCAGCGCTGGGCGCATGGGGGATATCTCCTCCAAAAGCATGTGCCCCATTAGCGGTTTCCCTGCCCTTTTTATCCTCTAGAGTGTTACCTATACATGGAATTGCACAATTCCCCTGATGCATATGCATTTCCTAACTCCACCCAGTCCCGCTTCGTATGGTAATTAGCTGAGAGTCCTTTCTGCACCTGCGCAGTGCTCCTCTGGTGGCCGTCAGGATGAAATAAGAGGGTCTTCTTCAGAGTTGAACTTTTTACCTTTCTTTGCGCAGGCTCTCTGGTCTTTTGGCCGCCATTCAAGGCAAGAGATCGGTTTATGCTAGCTAAGGGGTCTGAGCAGACCTTCTTATGTCCAGGGCCCTGCTTAGTTCTGCATTCTTCATTCCTGTTTCAGTAAAGAGTCCCTTCCTTATCAGCATTCTTGCGTTCATTTCCCTTATCCTGTTCACGGAGGCCCCAATAAATGTTCATCTTATTTTGCAGCAATTGTTAAGCTAAGTACATTCTTTAAATAGCTATCCCTAATCAATTATTCTTCTAGCCCCTAAATTTTAAGTTCTCTGCTTCAACGGCACTTGGTCTGTCCAGCTGGAGAAGAGCAGACTGAGGTCAGAGCTCACAGCAGTTCTGCAGCTTCCTCACGAGGGGAAGAGGAGGGGCAGGCACTGATCTCTGCTCTGTGTGACCAGGGACAGGACCCAGGGAATGCCTGGAGATGTGTCAGGAGAGGATTAGAATGGATATCAGGAAAGGTTTCTTCCCCCAGAAGGTGATGGGGCATTGAACAGGCTCACCAGGAAAGGGACACAGCCCCAAGGATGATGCCGTCATGGGCAGGACGAGATCGTTGGAGAGTTCTGTCCCCAGGCAGGGCCAGGGGTTGGACCTATGATGGCTGTGGGTCCCTTTCAACTCAGAA
>WEKY01019681.1:86847-147213 GCA_013390045.1 Picathartes gymnocephalus | reverse complement strand
TGTTGGACTGACCCTGAAAAAGAACTGCAACAATCACCAAGAAAGATGTGATATCTACCAAGAGTGTCATCTACAAAATAGAACTCTGTACACAGAAACCTCACCTGGGAAGAGGAAATATTAATTCAAACCCATCAGACAGTTCAAGAACCATCGCACTCAGGAAAAAGCTAGCCCAAATTAGGACAAAACTGAATAAACTCAGCCTGGGGAGTTCAGCCTCTTGCAATTTCCTATCCTTTCAAGTACAATTCATTTAGTCTCCACCCCTCTAGTAGAACACCATGTAGCCAGTCCCTGGTCTTAAATGGAACCCACTGTTTATAGTTACAGTTATGCTGTTGTTTAACCTACCCACTAACAAGTTTAGAAAAGGGAAAAAATGGATCAGGACAAAGGGTTCCCAGATGGGAGCTTTAAGTCAGGCCACCAGAAAGACCTTTATACAGAGCATGGACCACTCTGCCTTATAGCAGGAAGGGGGATCCACAAACATACCTGGATTACCCAAGCACATCAGGTTTAACTGAGATCAAACACGGACTGTTGATTTCTGCAACAAACTTGTCACCGAACAGTTCATCATCCATTTACAAGTCCTTCAGCACTGACAAGATTGGTGCTAGGGGAACTATTTGTATACAAAACTTCGTTGAATGCTGTTCCTCTTGCAAGCCAGTGGCATGATGGGTTCTGAGATTCAGATGCCACTGGCACAGACAGCCCAGAACTCGCAGACAGGTCAGACATGACACCTGAACACTGCTGCTGGGACTGCTCCACTGCTGGGACTACTCCAAGTTTGCTGATGTGAACAAAATTCAAACATTTCCCGGATTCAAGCAAGTGCAACTATATGCAAAGTGCACATACTGACGGCTCCCGCTAGATGCAGTACAAATATACTTTTTGATGCCTGTAGTAAATACAGACACCTCATAAGAGAATGACTATATCCTTCAGAGAAACACAGAGAAGTTAATGGAGGCCAGGACCCAAGACATGCAAAACTTCAGGAATCCCTAGGTTACTCTATCCGTACTTAGGTAAGAACAGTTTCCTTCAGTACCATGAATTGTCAGCCAATACAAATTTAACAGTGACCTTTAATATCTTAAAACAGCAGTCTCAAATGTCACTGTGCAACACTCTGTACCACTCCTTCTGTACCTCCATCACGATGCAGTCTCAACCTTTGTGAATTTAATACCACTGAAAACCTAAAGGATTTACAGGCACTCTTAAAGTACTGTCAGTTTTAAACTCACAAGTGAATGACTGTGTCCACTTCGACGTAAACTTACTAGAGGAAACTATTGCACCTTCCAATGACATTAATGCTGGAAGTTTACAGCATGACTAGAGTTTACAGTTGTATTGAGACGGTTTATGTGACATCCTACAGCCATCCTTCCCTGTGATTAGCTGGGAAGCTCAAAGCCATTGGGATTTTAGGGAAGTCTCAGGGAAGAGACATCCCCTGATCTGGCCCAAACTCACACTGAGGGTTAGAACAAAAGGTGCTGGAGCAGATACATGAATGGAAATACGACATGGCTGCCACGCCTTCCTTGTCTTTCTCCTCTCCCTTTCAAAAAACAGAAATTGAAAAGGTGAGAGCTCAAAGTGCTGGTTGTGTTTCCATGAAAGACACTAAGAACTGAATTAAAAACGGCACATCTAGAAGTATGCTACTTTTATGGCAGTTCTGGCATTATGATCAAACAGAACTGATTCTATTAGGTTCTTTCTAATACAGTACTTTTAATTCTTTCTTAAATTCTTAAATACATATCAAGTATTTTAAAACAGCTTATGGGGGCATGTATTAAAGAACAAGGGAAATTCTTAGCCTTGTCTAGTTTTCTAATTGTCTAAACAACCAATTTGATCACACAGATTTCTTTCTGCCACAATACTGCATCATACTAAACATTAAACCAGCAAACTCTCCTTTGAAATACTTTAACAGAATGTTTGAGGAAAGACCAATTATCTTCTGGCTCCCTTCCACACTAACAGAATCTCACATTGGACTCATCCTGGATTTTATTATACTCTCTTCATTTCAATGCTGCACACTGAGGCATTGCACTCTCATATCCCTGGGCAGCTTAAATTTCTGTGCAGATTTCAATATAACCACAGTTAAACAATAAATAACAACATTCCTTTTATTAATCTAGACCCAAACATTCCTAACTGATTACACAGACAAATGGATATTGAAAAAGTGAACTAATTACCTCTCAGAATCTCTATTTGGATATGATCTTGCAAGTGGTGATACTGCATGGCTAAGAACAATGTAGGCATAATCAAAAACTTGTTTCACTTGCATGGCACCGTAAGAACTTCTGCCAACGTCGTTTCCTGAAATAATGTGACAGTCATCAGATCATCTTTTTTTAATATCAGTTACCAAAAATTTATTCATACTTAAAGCTCAGAAGCCTTAACAATGCAGCATAACTCTGTTTAAACCAGTTATCTCATCCCAGCCACATCAGCAACACCTAAGCATGCCTATCTCAACGGAAGAAGTTGACCTTAGGAATGACACTTAACATTACACATTCAATTTATCACTTTTAAAATACTCACATATAGTGCTTGAAAGAAACAGAGCACAGAGATCAGCTTAATGCTCTTAGAGCTGCCTTCAAGAGGGAATCTACCAAGCTTAAAGCATCATGTCTCACTTACCAGTAGAGCTCCTGCAGGCCAAATTCAGTTTAAAATTTCACTTGTGAAACCACATTATCTTCATTAGGTCAGGCAGACACATATCAAACCCTATTTAACCTCATCAAAACTACACATTAATAAGCCAGCATATTCAGATATTTATCTCTACAGAATAAGCCAGTTTTTCAAAAATCTATTATAGAAGATTCCAGAAGCTTTTATAGCATTGCTTTTTGATCAAGTTTGTGGCACTCTCAACTGCCCTTCTTTAGGCATGAGTGATATTTCAACTGGAACTCTTTCCAAATCTAGTGCCATGTGAGGAACTGCAAAAGTTAAGACCATTGTACACTTTCTGTATCAGTGACAATGTACAAGAACAGATCTCCCACCTGATACTTAAAACAATCTTGCTATTACTAGCAGAAAGCATCTGGGGGCTTTCTGTAGATGTATTTGGCACCAGCCATCAAAATTCATTGTCAGCACTCAATTTAAGAAATAAAAGTAAAACTGCTTTCAAATTGCATAAAATACAGGCTAGGTCTTGAGTGGGTAGAAAACTGCTTACAGTGAAAGGTTCCCTCCTTCAGAATGATGTGTGAAATGCTGTGAGAACACTAGAAAGGGATGAACCACCAAATATGAAAATCAGATCAGGTCCCATGAATAAATCAATGAAAAATCTGCCTTCAAAAACTGATGGGTAAGGGACAGAACTCATCCTTTGGAGGACTGAATCCAACAAGGCTGAATTTGACTTTAGAGGAACGCTTCACTCTCCTGAGTGTTTTGTACAGCAAGCCACTATAAACAAACATGCTGAGATCTGCCATCCAGGGGAAAGAAACATAGCCTTGGCTTTACACATTTTAATCCTTCCAAAATTCTCCAACCATAATGCCACTCCAACACAAAAGCATAATCAATGAAAACTAACTGAAAACAAAATCATTTTGGAAAAACAGAATTTTTCCAGTAATTCCCATGGTCAAATAAAAACTGATCAAGAAATACTTCTTGTTTACTGACATAACTGGGTATCTTGCTCTGGACGCACCACTGCAGTATCCAGCAGCCACTAGGCTCAAGTTACAGAAGCCTCTCCAAATGGTTTATTTACTACTGGACTCTATTCTGAAGTAAAAGCAGAGATCAGTGTGGACCTAGGACAGTGAATCTAGGAGGAAACATATGGTAATGTTTTTCACAGAGGACTTCACAAAGTCCAAAGGTGGATGAAAAGTGATCAAGATATTTCAGTGGTCACAAAATCAGAAGACAATGTTAATTCTAGTAGAAAAGCAATGATTAATTCAGGATAGGCTTTTCAGAGGCAGGAAACTTGTGTCCAGCCACATCATGATATTCTAAACATATGTAAGAGCCTTAAATTGAGAAGTAATACAGAAATGGAATACATACAAGTGGCTAAACACACATAATCGTACCTACCACTAATTTCAAGTCTGTCTATGGTTGAACTTGATGTTAGGGCTCTTTTCCAACCAAAATGATTCTACAAATTCACATAACATGAAGAATACACACTCAATGCACACTCAATCTGTTTTAGTTTAGTCTAACCTAATGCTAGGTAGGTACACTTGCCATGTATCCTGCATAAAGCTATACCAAAATGAAGACAGGGCTGCCACAAAATATTGGTTATTCCTTTTATCAGTTGTCACTACCTCCTTTGTTGTGCCAGCAAAAGAAACCATAAGCCTTCCCTAAACCACTTACAGTAAACTTGGACAGTTTAGTTAACATCAATGAAGTTGCGTTTGAGTCCTGATTGAAGCAGATTTGAGAAAGAGGCAGAATAGCTCATGCCATACCATGCTTAGGTTCCTGGATTGCCTCATTCAGCACTTGTGACTAGTTCATAAAAATGTCTGAATTAACAGGTCTTCATCAATTATACAGTCTGCAGAGCTTCTGACTTGGGCTGCAGCTGGAGCTACTGTGAACTGTACCTGTCAAGTCTGTATAAAGATGACCCTAGCCAATCCAGAAAGCAACATATTAAAGAAGACAGAAGATCACACATTTTCATTTGTTGTCCTCAACAGATTTTCTTCTGAGATCACTCTCATTAGAGAATCATATCTTACATAACTGAGCATCTTTCTTTTGTCACAATCTAGACTGATCAGTTAAAGCACGCAATCCAAATGCTGTCACTCTTTAAAAAAATCATACATACTTTAATCCTCAGATGTACATTAGCAGATAACAATGGTGTGTGATTTCATGTATAATTCAATCCTTATTCTTTCTTACAAAGCCTTCATCCCTAAAGGAGCATGTCCAAAATTTCCATCACTTGCTATCAGTATTACCACTCCATCAGGTAGCCTTCCTTTACCTGAAGCAGTTTTAAGAACACGGCCTGAAAAGGTAAAGGTAAGACCATGAGCTAGGACTGAAGCAGACCCACTTATGTTAAGCTATTAGCTAGTGAACAGCTTTTTGCAATGTTCAGCATTAAAGAAGTTCTCTCAAATGCTAACTTCAATGTATCTGTATCTTTTAAACACGTCTTATACACATACACAAACACATATTTTGCAGGTTCTAATGACAAATAGATGATACTGAAAAGCTGCAATGAATAATTTTGCACAGCCACTAATCCTAGAAGAGATAATCTCAACAAATATTGCCAATCTCAAATCTATTTACTTCCTGTATTTGTGACCTATCAAGATGCGGAAGCAAGCAACATGAAGCATAATAAAACCTCCAAGTTGAAGATTCTCTTTTCAAAGAAAACACATTGAATTTAAGGCTTAGAACTTTCATTAGGGCCCACTGCAATTCAGAAGCAAGAACAAACTTCCTCATGAATGGAGCAGCACAGGTGGAACTCCAAGTTTTAAACTTCGTGTTAAAGAGTAGCATTTTAGCTACTCTAGCCACTGCCAGTCTGAAACTAGATCAAAATTACTCTGTTCTGAACATCAGAAATGACTGGAGGACCTTGAAAATCACCTGATTCACTAACGTATAAAATAACAAGCCCCCCTAACAGTGTGCTGGATAAGTGCTAAGCTTCTTTTACAATCACAGATTAGAAGACTTGTCAACTGCAGTTATGTCTTCCAAGACAGGATACTGCTAGACCAACTCCAGACAAACCTCTTCCAAGATGCCATCATCTACCCTGTTCCAACATATTCCTGTGAACAAACTTCTGAGTGCCTGGCTTTGCAGTTCTCCTTAATAAATGCTTTTAAATTTTACATATTTTACAAAAGGGACAAAAGCTTTGAGAAACTGAAATGGTGCAGCTACAAGATGTTTATGGAAACTCTCTCCTTTAGATAATGCTAAGGGACTGATTTGCATCTCATCACCCTGTCCTAGGACACAACTCAAGATGAAAGATCTTAGACCATGTATACGATCAGGTATAAACAATTACTTCAAAATGCATCACCACTATATTAGTCTGATAACTCATACCCAGACCTCAACAAACTTCCCACTTCAAGTGTAAACTTCTGACATCTTTGTAGGAATCCTGATTCTTAAATCACAGAAATTATCATCTTCCGGCATACAATGATCAGTCTGAGAAGCCAGTACAACCAAAACAACAACACAATAGTTCGATTCCTGTTCCTCCCAAATCCAGGAACTAACAGAAGGTAATGAGAATGTATCACACCCTTCCGATGACACCTTTCATCTGTTAGCCAGACATCACTCACCATTTCATGCTGAATAAAAAACAGTTCCTCCAACTTAAAGAAACTAATCCCACTAAACACATTCCTGTTCCCTACAAGACTGCTTTAAAGCTATTCTTATAAGTTATACTCCTTAGTGTCCCATTGCTGAACTAGTGCATACACTCACAGGAGTGACTTTTACACTACTTTCATAATCTTTGAGAAATTGAAAGGGAGGGGTTTTTTATCCCTGTATTTTTTGTCTCATTTTTGGATTAAGAAGCCATCTTTTTAAGTAGTCTTCCAAAGCTTAACAGGAACTTTACAGACAGTTGTGATCAGGCTGGAAAAAAAAAAAAAAAGAATTGAAAAACAAAATTAAAAACTTGTGCATACAGTGCAAACACAGGTTTGCAGGGGTCAAACTGCAGCAGCTTATGCTTATTTCACTCAGGACATCTCAAGATGTGTCCACTCTTTATCAAAATAACTTATTCCCATCTCCTTCACAGTACTGCCACCAACCCTCAAAGTCAGACACTGAGTGAATCTGAACACAAACTAATCAGAGATGATGACCTATCAACCGGGCAAGGATGTGAACCTTGGGAAAGATTTTTGTACTGGGACAGAACGAATAACAGAACTAAACTAATTAACAGAATTCTAGACGTTACTAACATACACTTGACAAGCAATTTTAGATCCTGTAGGAATATGTAAGTCTGGACTTAAGGAGGCTATATTCATTAGATCTGATTCACAGAGCCATCTTATATGTTCTACGTAATTTTCCTTCTAGCATCGTCTGGCAAATTCTGAAGGTCTATGGTAGCTGCTAGAACATATCGCCATGAGACACAGTGGTCAGATAACTTCAAAATATTGTCAGCTTTCATTTCCACTGCCAAAACTATCTCCTCTAAGAATTACATTATCTCACACCATACATACTCTTCTAGAATTTACTTCTCTTCAACTCTTTGACAGCATACAGCTATTCTTTCTTCTACGCTATAGTTCTTTGTTTCTGCAACATTAATGCTAGGAGGAACACAGTTCAGAGCCCCTATTGGACTTGAAAGTTTTTCTTCTTCTCCAGAGTACTGTTAGCAGTGATTAAAACATTGAGTAGCACACGAAATTTGTTCTCCTTCAATCCCCAGCAGATATAAAGGAACGGAACTGGAAGGTAGTAAAGATTTTTGACTCTAAACAACTGTGGCCCATGCTGCTATTCAAATGGGTCTTCAGGCAAACAAGTACACAGCTCCTAAAGGAAATCTCAATGACAATGACAGTTCTGCACAATCACACTTATGTCTGACCAAGTACAAGACTCATGACGGACACAAACTCAGAGTTACAAACATACAGAAACATAGACAACTGTATCACAGCCTGAAACCTGTTCTAGGGAACTATTAACATTCAGTATATTGAGTATTTAGAAAGGTGCCAGACTTTAGCTCCTGATCCATGGTATTTGCTTTAAAAGTGCTGTACATAAGCAGTCTACACACAAGATATGACAGTAGGGACTTTGACTGCCAATTACATTCTAGAAACACCAGTGCTGAAGTCCAAATTAACTGAAAACTGACTTTGTTAAAAGGCTGGTTTGGAATTTCAGCTACTTGTGACAGTCTAAATAGATTATAAACTGAGTACTATAAAGCTGGAAATTTTCCTGAGACACTTAGCCAAAATTAAGCTCGATTGTTTTGAGGGTTACCAAATCAAAACCAAATCAAAAAAAATAATAATTTTATGTTAAGTACTTTCAAAAGAACACGTAACTCTAAAACTCTAACTGGCATTCCCTAAAGATCCCTGTGCAGCACAGGAGCCAGTTATGCAAAGCGCTCTCCACAACACCACCATGCAATTGGTTTATACAGATATTCAGCCCGCTCCTGTGCAGTCTCTGTGGCACGGCCCTGCAGGACAGGTTCTGCACCTGGAGCATTTCCTTCCCATACGGTGTGATGTATCTGAAGCATGGCACCACAGACTGTGGCAGGAAAAGTTACACCTTCCAATCTCATTCTCACAACAAATGATGGAGAACTGTATTTCTACCAAGCCCCCTTCCAGGATTTCCTGGAATTCTTTCTTTCACTACCTCTCAGTGCTGTCAGAGAATCTTATTATGTACTCAACACAGTTCTGGATCTCCAAAGCATTATGCAACTGCACTGTTTGCATGTAATCCAGTTTACTCAGGCTAAGAATCTTGGGAGATGTCAGGTCCATAAACTCAGTCCTCCTACCTGACTGTATCTCTACACCAGCAACAGCCTCTGCCCAGTGCAGTTTAACTCATTTGACAGACTAACACAAGCTGAGAGCACAAGCTGAGCCAGAGCTCTGGAATATTGCAAGTGTACTGTCTTACCAGGCAGGAGAGGATCTTCAATACATAGCATGGATGGTCTGTATCCATTAGTCATGACTTTCATGATTTCTTCTTTGGCAATATAGGCACCGCCATTTTTTATTCTAATACCAGTTTTCAAGTAGTTAAAATTCCTTCCATAGAGTTCAAAAAATTCTATTAGAAGCATTCCAAGGTTTTCATCAGCTCTTCTGGCATCAATTCTTGGATGTAGCTGTAACACAAACCGGTTTTTGCTTAATAAAAATTAGTATTTTTCCATAACACAGGACAACAAAAAACTTTCATTTAAACAGCTGAGCATTTCTTTACATAAGTCTCAACTGAGTCATTCACTCTTCATGTACTTAAACCACTCTCACATAAACGAGAGGGGGCAGCACTTCAGCAGTATCCGGAAACGAACGAATTCTTTCATCTTGCCTCATACGTAGCTTTTCGAGGATTAGGGAATTCTTTTCCCTAAGTCAAAAACAAGAAAGAAGTACTGCATACTAAATTATAGCCTACTCAGTAACAAAGTAGTACCCGATTTTTCACAGAAAATCCATCCCCGGATGTTCTCAGAAAGTGGGGGGCAATCTAGTTGCCCCAGCTGAAACAGAATTTGTGTCTGTATCTCCACCTATTATATTTGGTATATAAAATCTATAGCAGTATTTCAGTCAACACCATCAGCAGCACAATTTGTACGTTTTCCATTACCACAGCTGCTGAGAGATGCAAACCCCGTATCTCATCATACCTGTACAAGCCTCACTGTCACAAAATTGTATTAAGAGAAGTTGTAACTCGTTTGTAACACTGTAACTTGGCAACTTCATCAGTCAAGTACAGCATCTGCCCGTTTTAATAAGCATGTCAAAACTCAACCAACACATAAGTAAAAACACAATTTGACTGTTGGATTTCATCATTTTAATAAACACTGAAATCAATGACTCTGCACATTCAGTACCAGCAGTCTGGGAAGCAACAAACTGCATCCTGCAAATTTATGAAGCGCCATTAAGGTGATTCTGGTACAGGCCCTGGTGTAGAGAGCAATGCACAGCCTCTATGCCTTTCACAAGGTTCCTGCTGCTATTCCAGTTCACACAGGACAGATCCTGGATGTTTGAGAGGTAATCTGCAGGGTCTTTCAAGAGTCAAACACTCAGAGCCATAACAGTAATGCTGGGCATTGCAAGGGGTATCTGAACAAACAGTTCAATGAACGGGCATAGGTACAAAACTCAAAGTATTTCAAAGAACATAGAAATAAATAAGGAACAGACTTACCTGCAGGAAACTAATTGCCATTAAAATTAGGCTGTAAGAGCTAATTCCACCAGTAAAAACTTCATTCAAATCCCTCTGAAGGAGGAACTGTTTTAATACTAAAATCAAGTAAGGTAGCAAAGAATATTTCTGCAAAGCAAAATAACTCTTATCAATGACAATATCACCATTCCAAAACAAATTAAGTACACAATCTCAGCACACAAAGATTCATCTAATACAAAAATATTTCCAGTGGTGTGCTATACAGTGTTTCCATGGGAAGAACATGTTTCAACATGCTTTTTTTTATTTTAGAAACAGATGAATAGACTTCAACTCTTATTTGAAGACCTTACATATCATATTTATTTCCCACCTAAACAGTAAGATTTTTATATCCTTCTTTGAATGGCAGTGTCACTTACTATAGTCAAAGCTTTCACTCTAAATAGTACTTTTACTACGGAGCATAAAAGAAAACTTTTAAGTGTGTAGCTACACAAGAGACAGTTTAGCAAGACAGTATTCATAATGCAGCATCACTTAAATGAAAGGTAAGCAAAACTCGAAAAGAGTCTTGCTTTAGAAGCCAAGTTTAGTACCTATCTGCAGATTTAGATATGACTGTAGAAATCCTTTCACAGTGTACAGGTTTACTCATTCAAACACCTAGCACTCAAAGGGAACACTGAATGGACACCAATAGATATAAAATTAAAACACCCATGTTTAATGGCCGGAGAGCACCCAGGCAGAAAGGGACCTGGGGGTACTGGCTGACACCCAACTGAACATGAGCCAGCAGTGTGCCCAGGTGGCCAAGAAGGCCAAGGGCATCCTGGCCTGGATCAGGAACAGTGTGGCCAGCAGGACCAGGGAGGTCATTCTCCCCCTGTACTCGGCACTGGTGAGGCCGCACCTCGAGTGCTGTGTCCAGTTCTGGGCTCCTCAGTTCAGGAAGGACGTTGAGACGCTTGAGCGTGTCCAGAGGAGGCAACAAGGCCGGTGAGGGGCTTGGAGCACAAGCCCTGTGAGGAACAACTGAGGGAGCTGGGGATGTTTAGCCTGGAGAAAAGGAGACTCAGAGGTGACCTTATCACTGTCTACAACTTCCTGACAGGTGGTTGTATTCAGGTGGGGGGTGGTCTCTTTCTCCAGGCAGCAGCTGACAGAACCAGAGGTCACAGTCTCAAACTGCACCAAGGGAAATTTAGGTTGGATATTAGGAAAAGGTTTTACGCGGAAAGGGTAATAAAGTACTGGAATGATCTGCCCAGGGAGGTGGTTGGGTCGCCATCCCTGGATGTGTTTAAAAAAAGATTAGATGTGGAACTCAGTGCCATGGTCTAACTGAGGTGTTGGGGCATCGGTCGGACTCGATCTTAGAGGTCTCTTCCAACCTAGTCTTTCTGTCATTCTGTAATTAGTATTAATGAGAATAGTCTTCAGCAATAAATTTTCAAACCACACCAAGAAAGGTTAGCTAAGCATCTAGCACATCCTTGGTAAGTAGCATAACATTCACTATATGGCTGATACCTTCATGTATTCCTTGATAAATCGAGCTGCCTTCACACCAGTTTCTACATTAAAACTGATGTCAACTTTCACTTCTGTCTCCTGGTCAGTGAGTTTTATTATTGGTACCTGAAAAGATTAAGACAAGATTGTGAATCCTCAAAAATACAACACTGGTGCTATTACCTAGCTTACTCAAGACACATGGATGCTAGCAGTCCAAATGAATGCAACTATCAAGTCTGGGAGGAGGTAACAATCCTAACCTGACTGACAAGTGAATGCTTTCTAGGGAGGTGATTAATGTACAACCACATTAACTTACAATTGCTCTGGTACTTCTCCCAGAGCCATTAGCTATCTGACTTCATAGTTGCAATAGCAGTGTTTCATATGACAACCTAATTTACTTAATTCAATGACTCATTCCAGTTAATAGGAGATCTTCTAATCTCATAACCTGTGGGAACTGCATTCCTCAGATCCAGCATTGCACCTTACTAAACTTACAGAAAACCAGCCTAGCAGAAAGTAATGCCTGTTGGTTTACCAAGATGAACTGGTTCAATGCAGAGTCAAATGAAAGCCAGAAGACATAAAGTAAAGCAGCCGTAGCAATATGGCAGGAATAAATTAATGTGAAATGACTGAATATGTAGTTCAGCTTCACACCACCACCTGAAAGGCAGTGCCCTACAAAATCATCTTACAATCATAATCTAAACTTCAGCTGATAACATTTATTTTAAATTGATCTCCTCATATTTTTAATCTGAAATGGAAAACAAAAAAGAGCAGAAGTACAGCATCATTTTATACCAACATCAGAAGAAAAAAATAAGGAGCGATAGTAGAATTGTAAGCCTAGCCTAGTGCCATTTTCCATTAATGGGTAATACAGATTCTGAAAAACCCCTTAGTTCTCAGGTAAACTTAAGACTACCAAAGTTACTCTAATGAACTGCTACTCTAATGAAAGCCACAGGAACATTATGAACCTAAAAGAGGAAGCCTGTTTTAGAGACCACAAAACAGAAGCTTTCTAATGGAAGATTGGACTACTAACCTTAGTCCCCTGAAGAAAATATCACTTCCCCAGTAACATAAAATTCTCATGTATTAAGTTTTTTAACATATTCAACATGATTCAGGCTTACAAGACAGATGCAAGAGATAACACACATCAGTCTCACAAATGACATAAAGCTCTCAAGTAGTATATTTCGGAAGGGAAAACCCAGTGTTAGGTTCGGAACACTTCATTGTGCCACTAGAAACAAGACAACCTGAAAACCACATTGAAAGCTAGACAGCTCTAGTCACTGGCCCCTGGCTAAACAAATTCCCCTCAAAGGTCAGTGGAAAAATATTACGCAAATAGTTAACTTATTTTACTGGATATTTTGCAAATACTAATTTTCAGATCTTTATTGACAACATAAGTATAAAGTATGGCCTTCAGCAAACACAGTACACAGAATTACCGATGCCCATGTAAAAGACTCCATGCTACTGCTAAGCACTTACAGATTCTACTGAAATCTTGCACAGAGAGCTTAATACAATATCATTTGCTTCAGGAATTAAGAATACTAATTATCACCAACACCTGAAGAGGTCTGAAAGTTTTTCAGCTCAGTGTTCCAAAGTGATTACTTACCGTAGCTTTGTCAAGTACTTTAATGGAATATGGCTCAGCCACATTGTGTTTTCTCAGTGCTTGCTCCAATAGCTGTAAAGGGGGTCGTTCCCATTTCCCAAAAACAACTAGATCAATATCACTAGAGAGAAAGAACACAGCATGAAATCCATCAAGTCTAAAGGACAATACACTACCAAAAAATATGGCAAGATTGCCATTCTACATATTACAAACCGTACAAGATGATCATTTTGCAACTTGCAACGTAGGCTCCCAATAAGCTTCTTCTAGGAATGTTAAGCAAGAAAGTCCATGGTGTTTTACGACCCAAAGAAGTATTCTAGTTTCTTGCTTCCAGTACGCTGGTGTGTTCTTTGAGCTCCTTTCCCTTGTACCTTTCATGCTCCCTCCCTTGTGACTTCCACAGTCCAATTCCATCCCTCATCTATCTACTCACGTTGACAGGCATTTTAATAATCCAAAGAATTTTATCAGTGATTGGTATTCATAGAAATCAATTTTCCATTGCTTTCCTACTGAAAATTTAATTGACATAAAGACAACATCGTCTTTAAGACAAAGCTACACAGGTTTCCACATCCAATTGAAACATTAAGTGATATAAAATGCCAAATTAAGATATTTTGTTCTCCAAAAAGATGGGAATACAGCACTGTGATGATTCTTTTGACTTTACACAGTAATTCTGTAATAAGTGACACATTCTCAGTACTCATTTAACAAAACACAATATTTACAAGGGAAATACTAAACATTCCGTTTTACTGTTATGTTTAAAAAAAAAAAGTCAAAGAACAACCCCAGACAGAAGGAAGAAAAGGTAATTCACCAAAGGGTCAATAAGCAGTAAGATGATACATCAAATACTTATCACAAATCTTTAAGTTCAAAAGCTCTTCCCTTTGTCACATGAAATATTAAAGTTTGACTGAAAGTTTGACAGGTTTGCACATTCCATTCTAAACTCTTCTTTGAAATTTACCATTTCTCTAAACGAAGACAAACTTTTATATAAGAGTAAACTATTACTTACCTAGTTGGAAGATAAAGCCCTGTACTAAAGCTGCCAAATATCTGGACCTGAAAAGAACACAGCAGGAAAATATCTTGTAATTATGAATGTTCACTTCCTTTTACTTTCACAAAACATAGTATTTTTCTCCACTTGTTAAGCATATAGCCAAGTAGAAAAGTTATTTTACTATATACTCTCTGTACAAACACATTTTTTCTTGCACATGCAGCTTTAGCGGAAATTGGGCTTTTTTAACATGAAATAACTACCAATCCAGCTATCAGAGAATAAATTTAAGCAAGTTCTTTTCATTATTTATTTCCAGTTTGACAGACATATGAGTTTTTATCAATTTCCTTCCCTCCTGCTCCTTCCTTTCCTTACAGGACAGCTTTACTGAAATTGGAAGACTTTAAGGTCAAAAATTTTTCCAAATTTTTAGGTTTAAAAACCAGCAAGTACACTTAAACATGTAATTCAGATAAATATAAATACTCCAGATTTTATTGTTAAGAACAACTATCAAGTAGCAGCAGGTATTTGTGTGTGGAAAAGCAGGCATGATGAAGATACATCCACAGGCCACATCAAATACTTTCAGGGAGCTTCCCATCTAAAGAATTGAGATGTTCTTCCCTCTCTGATACACCAGAGTCCAATTTAGAAGCTCACTTAGTTTTTTCCTGGGCAGCACAGAACCTTTCCAGTGTTTATATAGATTTCCACAAGGTAGAAAATCTCACTATGAAGGAAAAACATGGGTGAGGATGAAACAGATGAGCTTTACAATATTTTTAGCTCAGTGCTGTGGCCTGAGTCCTCACTGTCTGCCATGGAAGGCTATGAAGTCACCATGCTCTGAAACATTTTTCTGGTTGCTAATGATAATGCTACGATCTCAAAATCAGAAAAGGTGATGCTAGAAATATAGTTTAGAATACATTCTTTTTCAATGAGCAGGCTTCCTGATTGGGTAACAAAGTGTTTGAAATTACACCAGCTTAGACTGCAACATATCTCGGACTGCAATTTTCCCACTACAGTAGGGCTAAAGTAATTCCTTAAACGTCCAGTTCATGAAGAGTACAAAAAAAATTTGCCTTTAAATGCTCTTTTGTAAAATATTTTGATTTTAAAATATCCACAGATTCAGGACTCCCTGCAGAAATGAATATGTAGGTAGTCAGTCTCACTTTAATATTCCAAATTAAATTACATGGAGACAATCAATTTAGTAAGTCTATACTTTAAGAAATGCACTACTAAAAGCTGACAATTCTTCATATTCCCAGTTCTCAAAATGAAAAAAAACATTCAGTAGTATTCATTAACCCAAAATATAGGTTTGAAATTTTCCCACCTTTTAAAATAAATTTCCAAACACTGCAAGAGCTGTGATATTAAGTCAATTGCCTTAAACTTGAAGAGTTACCTGTTCATTTCTAAAAGAAAGATAATAGCAAGGTTAAGTGAACCAAGCTGTACAATTTACTAGAGAAGCAAATCACAGCTGAAGCTACACTCACATCAGCGGTAGGCCAGAGATCTTTGATGACTGTTTCTATCCTTTTTACCACTTCTCTTCTCATAGCTGCTTCTTCAGGACGAGGGGACATGAAGTCATAGAAGTCAATGATTTCTTCATGTAGCCTAATGGAGAAAGTAGGATCAGTTATAGTGACAATTTTACTATTACAATAAATGTTACAAGAAACCGGCCATAGGCTTTAATATCATCCTTTAACCAAAGATCTCAGAACACTAACTCTAGCAGACATTTACTAAATTTCTTACTGGCTCAATGGTGAAGGCCAAATTCAGTTCCTGATTCTTAATGACTATTTTCTTTAAAAAACAAAGCTGAGTCTTAAAAACTGCATCATGATGCAAATGTGAAGCAGCACAAGACCAACTAAAGTCTTCAACCAGGTTTTTTCTTCCAGCAGTTCTTACTTCTGTGCATGTGGCAGCTTACACAGAGTGCAAACAGGCCGCTGGCATTAGTGAGTTTTTGCAGAGGACAATAAAAAGCACATTTGAGTAATTCTTGACATAAAAACATCCACTTTGACAAATGGAGATGCCTTTGACACTCAAGCCCTTCATTAGCCATTCATTCATATAGAAAGTGACCTTCCAACTGAACTCAAAATGAGAAATGTTAAATATGTTCTCAAGTGTAAAGTATTTTTATACCAATGTTAGATGAGGAGTCCTGACACTAGAACCTTATATACCTATTAAGCCCTTTTGTTTCACACCTACCAGTACTATAGAACTCTTGCTGCCAAATTTGAGTGTTCAGGTGAATGTCATGTTTGCCTCCAATGGAAAAGCATCAAGCCATGCCAAACAAAAATGCAAATAACTACTGCTGTGACATTTTTCCAAAACATCTTTTTGATGTTGACATATTTCTAAGATTTCTGTCTAACTCATGAAATGTACCTAGTCAACATCATAGTGAAGTCCAAATGCTGTCCTAAACCCAAAAATCAATCTCTAGTTCATATGTTTAGCCTTCCAAAAGGAAAATTTAATACCTCTCTAGTAGAACTCAACTCTTCATCTGAGACTTTTGCAATTCATTTTACTAGGTAATTCTCCTGCTAGCAGGTAACTACCAAGAGACCACATGCCTAATTTTTAAGTGTCAATATTTCTTTCCATACACGAAGAGATTTTAGCAGCAAAGCTCAAAGATACTTCCAAAAAGCATAAATATTTTGAATTAGTGTTTGCCCTTTCTCTTATCTTAAACTGAGCCTGGACCCACAACTGAACATTTAACTACACAGCAGATTTAACTAACATTTCAGTTTGCTGATGAATCTACTTGATTTCAAAATTTTAGAGCAAGACAAAAGATACAAATTAACATGCTCTTATTTTGTTTTGTTTATAGAGAGTATGCTTTTTTCCTACCTTTCCAAGACAAAAAGACCAATTAATAAAATACTTGAATGCACCTAACAGCAATGGGGACAACCTAAAGACTTCCTATTCTCCTGCCTATAATAACTTGCAGTAGGCAGATACAGGGTGAAAGCAAGAAAAGGCAGGAAAAGCAAAGGCGCAGCCATCCTTCCAAGCCTCCAGTAGTTTCATCTGACATACTTTCTGGGTGAATCCCAACTATGATACATATTATCTCAACTTTTTACCATAGATTTTTTCAGATCTTTTAGTCTATTTCTGCTTTGTTATTCATGCCATTCCATGAAAATTTAAGTATGCATCAGAATAAAGAGCACTTTATTTTAAACTGCTGCCTGGTAATGATTTTATCTGATGTTTTCTCTTGGGGCAAAAAAAAAGTTGTTATTGGCAGTTCATCTCAAAACACAAGACTTCTCAGGCTCTCAACCCATTTGCCTCTATGCACCAGCAGTTTTCCAAGCTACTAATCCTCATGTCTTTCTGTCTCCTTCCACAAGAGTAAGTCCAAAGTTTGATTCCTGCTAACCTTCTTTGGCTTGTTTTCAATTTGCACCACGTTTTCTAACAGGTGGGCAGAAAAACAGAGTCAACACATAATTTTGCCATTCAGTCCAGGGCACACACCTGTTTCCATTTTATTGTCCCTACACATGTGAATATTGCTGCTGCTTGAGGGTACCTGGGCACACAGCTGCTCTATAAGAGACCATGATGAACGAGCTTCAAGGTGTTTTCTGAACAAAACCACCAACATAAAGCCCACCCACTGTGTATATTCAGCCTGAATTATTTTTCTTCAGTCATGATTCTATATTTACTAGAATTTAATTTTACCACCAATTTTATAATCTAATGAACAATGAACTCCTACTGTGTCTGTCTGCAGACAGCTCTAGCTTTCTATTATCCTTTCTATCCTCTTCTCACTCATTTCTTCCCTCCAGGTATTTATGAATATATCAAGCAACAGTCTTGAGTAACTCTATTTGTAACTTTCCCTTATTATAAAGTAAATTTATTCTTTCCTTTGGTTATTTCTAAGCAGCTAACCCAACAAACCTGTAAATGTCTGGTTTTTACAAAGTCTTCAAAAAGAATCTCAAACATTCTTCTGAAAAAAATTCAGCGGTTGTGTTATCAAACTGAACACAGGAATATGGATTAACAATGAATCCTTCAAGAAAATGAGACCTGTGAGACACAACTACCTTTATCAAAACATGCACTAGACACTTTCCTTATGTTTGGTCATGCAAGAAGTTCTATTTTTTTACAGTATCAACCCCATCCAACCATTCCAGGACATCCAGACATTCCTGGGAAAAATGCATTTACAGTAGCCATCCTGTATTAAGGAAGAGAATAAAAGGGGTCTTCGTCCACCTCACAACCTCTACCACACACAGCGCAGCTTTTCAAAAGCAGTCCCAGTGCATCAGTGAGCTCAGAAAAACAACCAACACACAAGTACTCTCACTTTGATGCCCCACTGAGTCTCTCTTCAGACAATTAACATCACAACTGTTAACCATGTCATGAAAGACTCAGGAGTATCACTCATCACTACTCTACATTTCCTTCCCTGATCTGCTTTTTATGTCAAGTCGTATTTTCTACTTCACACTGGCAAGGCAGTACTTTGTTTAATGCTTCAATCTGCATGGGACAACAGCAAAGGTCTAGATATCAAAGCTCATTTAGAGTTCAAGCCATACCCACAGCTAATTCCTCTGAAATTCTTTGGCATATACCACAAGACATGGGTGTGCAACAGGTATCATTCTGCTGACTGATTTAAACTCTTACTGAAATTTAAAATTGCAGTTGCCTGGAGTCATAGAAAGTTCTGCTGAAAAGTCTTTTAAGTCCTTCTCTGACAGAAAGCAATTAGTTCACTTAGTTCTTACTACATTATCTGTGTTCCCCCAAGTGCCCTTTCATGCCTCTCTTTGAGCCCTACTGACTCTGGCAAGTTTCTTGCTTTCGATGTGCAAGACTTTCAGGTCTTAATGCATTCAGCAAACCACTTCTTAACCCTCTATCTAAAAGACTTCTATTTTGTTCGCTCTTTCCAGTTTTCCCTCATTTAACAGTTTCTACTTCTTAGTCTTTGTCCTTCTGGATAAGAATTAATGCTATATTCACAACATATGACAACACAACTACTGTAGCATTTTACCTTCTGGTTTACACCTGAAGAAGGTTCTCAAAACAGATGCTTTTTTAAAATTTAATGTTACAGTAGTGTGCATTTTGGTAAACATCTTTGCTCAGATAAGGTTACTGGAATACAATCAGAAAAAATCCCCAGCTCTTATGTATATAAAACAATATCTTGCAGAGTAACTTCTCTACTAGCTGAAAGAATAATGTAGTGTCTGAAAAAAACACGTAACAGTGGAATATTCAGCCAGCCAATACAGGGATAGTTTTAACTTAAGTATTTTGTCCACATAGCCTCTACGATTTTCATAAGCACTTCTTAAGTCAAGACTGTGACAGCATTTTAACCATTAGGAACACAATTTCCATTTGCAGCACATGATATACATGCAGATACAAGTAACATCCAAACACTTCTTTTCTTAATAGAACTTCCTTTAACATATAGACAAGTCAATCTTCTCAACTTCCTTATAGCTTCTTAAAGAATTTGAACTCCCAACAGCATCCCAGCACCTAGCTATCTCCTGTAACATTTTAAGACGCCACTTGTATCACTTTACTAGCAAATGTAGGCCTTTTAATCAATTTCTTCACAAGACAATTTTACTGTATTTATAGAAATACTGGGAAAGAAGCTTGTTGGTAAGCTATAACTGTACTCTTACCTACTATAAGATGGCAAAGATTAGAACACAGGGATGCAGAAAAGAGGCTACTTGTACTTGCTACATTATTCAGGTTGCTAATTTTAACAGCCTGGAGGAATCTACCATTCACTGGTGTTATTACTGTTAAGCACAGCAAGCATCTGCTGCTTACAGGATGAAGTACAGCAACAGAATTAACATATTCTGTTTACCAAAAAATTATCCCTTTCACTGCTTTAGGAAAGGCAGACACACTTCTAGTCTCTAGGTTAAAATAACACTCAGGTGACATTCTCAGACTTTTGCAATGTTTTCCCTTAAAGGCAGGTTTCCAAGAAAAGAGATCATCCATTTTACTCATTTATTGCAAACATTATATATAAAGATTGACTTATTACTTACTTCAAGGGCCAACCTCAATGCAGTGAAATGAAATTCTCAAAAATCAACAAAGTAGAAGGTAAATGAAGAGCTACATAGACTTTGTTCTCTCAAGTAAGCATCTGGTTCCTTTTCAACACAACTATGCTACCAAGCACATTAATTTATTCTAAAGGAACAGATAGAAACATGACTGCATCTTTTATATGGAACAACTAATGCTTTTTAAAAACATAATCTTTACTTACTGGAATGAGTATTTTTCTAGCTGAAGTCTAACACATCATCCAAGAATCCTTACAAAAGGAAAGAAGAGGTGCCATAGCTAAAGCATGGGGGTCCAACACCAGGGGTGTGTAGAAAAGGGAGGTAAAGAAATGGGGAGGTATAGGCAGCATCTCAAAAGAATCTCTTTTGAAATAAAGGTTACAAGTCATAGAATGCATTCCTTCCAGGAAGCATGAACTCCAAACACATGTGAGGACCTCACTGTCTCGAGACTAAATGACGAAAAGCACAGCAGCCACTGCACATATTTTAGAAATCTGTTGAATTGTACCGTCACCTGCAACTAGGGAAAAGCACAATTGCATTATCATGGAAATGCAGGTGAAATCTCACCCTACAACAATCAAATGCATTCAATAGTTTAAATCAGTCTTACAGCCCAACTAAGGAACACAGTTCAGTGAAATAAAGGAGAATATATATACATATATATATATAGAGAGAGAGAGAGAGACAGACACAGAGGATAGAGTGTGAAAGCAATAATGTATTCTGAGACAGACTTCTCTCCCAGTATGATCTAAGATGAAGACATCTGCAAAAGGGGCTAAATTACAACTATGGCCAAGAAGAGATGAACTACATTTCTTCCCATTCCCACTCACAACACCCATCAGATGCCTTTACCTTTGTATACTAGTTCTGCTCAACAGCAGTAAGGCTCAGGCACTACTACTCTATGCCCTATGCAATGTTCTAAGCTTACAGATGAGAGAAACTATGAAAACACAGTCCTACATTCACAGACTGTACTGCTGCACCAAATCAGTCTCATACTACTACATTATTCAGACAGCAATTATCTTCATCACTGTAATTGTATGGAAGGCAGCAAACTACAAAGACTGGCAGAATAAAAAAAAATCTCAACTATATAGAACTTATGAATCAGAGCTGTGAAATGTTTTATAGACAGACCCTAAATACCCAACTCAAACAAGAATTGAGTTTACTTTGCAAGTTAGCTACAAGGGAGAGAATGGAAGAAAAGTATTTTGTTCTCATCCACAGAACAAAGAGTAGCTTATAAAATATATTGTACCTTTTCCACAAGAGATCATATTGTTCTTATTTCCTCTCTAAGCTTTCTCTTTGCCCCATAGTCATGAAAGTCAGAGCCCATCTTTACTTTAGACCAAGTTTCTTGCCAATTAGATTTTACATCTTAGGAATGCCTTGACAGCTGATGCACTCAAGAAACTAAGTTTGTTGGATTGATTTACACTGCAAATTTCCAGACCTAAGTAACAGAATTTGTCTGCATTTTGAAAAAAATCAGATCCTAATCTATTTTTGCAAAGTATGTCAATCCAATAAAATGCAACCAATTACCTTATTAATGGCTGGATGTAATTTGAAAAAGCTGCATTATAATTTTTTTTAAAAAAAACAGATGTACATTTAATACATGGCAAAGTAGGTCCACTATGTAAGCTTCTGAAGTACGTAACTCCTGACTTGGACTGATGGACTTCCCTGCACCACCAACAAAACAGCACAATTACTTTGTTGCACCAGCGAAGGAGAATGCCATATGTTAAACCTTGGGACTGAATCAGCAAGCTTGCCATGCCAATATATAGAACCACTAAACCCCAAAATTCCTGTCTTAATACCACTCTTTTCCAAAAGCCCAAAGATAGCAAGCAATTAACATCCCACACAAGTCAGACTGTAACAGCAGAAACATATTAGTGATGAGAGACTAATTATGCCCACGTAGATCAGGTATTCGTTACATCAGGTTAGCCACTGAAACACTAAAGAGAAGCAACTCTTGACATAATCCTGAGCAGCAGACTCTTAACTCTAAATGCACCCATCAAAGCACTACTGGCAGCAAATCCTTCACACTCAAAATCAGCATCTCTGCAAGGCAAAAAAAGCTAGAAAAGTCTTTCCTGGATTTAAGTACTGCTCGAGTTTGCCATATAAAAGAGGAAGCTCCTTTAAAATCATAACCAAAAGAATTATGTGTTTCAGAGACTTCTAAAGATACCACACTGGTTGTTTAGTATGAATCACTCATCAGGTTTTAGGGGGAAAAAACTGAGCTTTTATTACCTTGTCACAGGATTCCATCAGAAGATGTCTTCAGGAACCCTGAAGTCATATACAAAGCAGGAAAAGAGGATTGAAAGATTAAGGATATCAAACAGGATTATGAGGAACAACTTAACGAGATGCAAAGCTATGACTGAGAAAGGCTAAACTAGTTCAAGAGCCCAAAAACCTGCTTAAGTGAATTAAGTGATCAGTACAGAGAAAGTTAAGTGATCCCAATGCATGACATGTAGAGAAGCTAGTATTTTTTTTTTAATTCCTCAGAGACTTCCCTGATCCACAACTATGAAGGGAGAACTTGTCCCAAACTTTTTAATAGAAAATACTTCACAGCAAAACCTATTCCTGGTAATTCAGTATTCACCAAAAGTCACACTCACTTGATACTGCATTTTTATCAGAATAATAAGTAGTTATCTTTCTTATTTTAATTTAAAAGGGTTAGTTTTGACATTCAAAATAGTCAAAGTAGCCTAAAGTAGAATCAATGCAACAAATGAATAGCTATGACTATATCAAGATGCTAACATAACTGATAAATGGAAGCAGTGTCTTAAAAAAAAAAAAGAAAAAAAAAAAAACATTAATAGCAACTTGGAAGAATCAGAGAACCACTAAGGAAAATCTGTTATTTCCTTGGATTTCCAAATGGCATTTGACAACATCCTCACATGTCCTTATGCAGGTTTATGAAGAAACAAAGCTGACATGGGATGAGGGGAAAGACCCTTCATATAGATAAAGAATTGTTTTAAACAGGAAACAAGCAGCTGGAACTCTTAGTTTCCATATTAAAGGAAGATCGCAGGTGAAGCCTCAAAGCACAAAAACATCAGGCAAGTACCACGTTAGTAATCAGGAAACAAAGTACAAGATAGAACAAGATAGTCCAAGATGCAGGAATACTGTGACACTATCACACATAGGTCTGGTTCATGTGAGTCCCAAGGATAAAACAGGACTGCAAAGCATACAGAGGAGATAAACATCTAGAGGGAGGAAACCGTTTCAATACAAGAAATTATTAAACAGACTAGAAAACAAACAACTGTCAGGTGGTTCAACATCTCCCTGCCTCATTTTTCAGGCCCCCTGCAAAAAGCACTTATGGTCTTCCCCTGTAATGCACAGACCTGCAACTGGCAGCCACTACAACCCTAGTGACAGACCCAGGATTAAAAGAAAAAAACCATCTTTACATAATGCATAGCTTTACTGAAGAACATCTTCTCACAGGTCATTGCTGATCCCAGATCATAAAAGATCAAGACAAGACAAATTCATACACAAAATCTACAATAAGCGTAACAGTGCACTGCCTATAGCCCAGGTACCAAGAACCACAGATAATTTAAAGCTGGGAGATGCTTCCAGGAAATACCACCCCAAGCTCATGCTGATATATTCTTTTCCCAATACTTGGCATTGGCCTCTAAGGGTCTCACCTAGTACAGCTATTGATATTCTTAGCGCCAACTGTCTCTACTGCCAAAGCCTAACAACCGGCAAAAACACCATGAAGCTGATGCCAGGATTAAACTGCTCCAAACATGTCTCACTCTCCTTCACACACAGATGTGAGCACCTGTCATGCACGGCCTTCTCATGTTTTACTACTGTAGCTCGCCCCTTCTGACCTCTAGTACTTCCAGTGACTCTGGAGGCTACTGCTGCCAAAACATTCCTTTCATTCCACTCCCCAAAGCATCAGTCTCTAACTCAACACTAGGTATACACTTCGCATGGAAACTTCGTGCTTTACCAAGGCAACTTACTTGACCACAGAAAAAAAGATGTTCTGTTGACAATTCATCCAGCAGCTACCCTGGAACTTTCCTTCATATCAACCTTCAGGCATGAAAACAATCCATTTAACTACATCCTCATGCTCTCTCCAGAAATTTACTGTGACTAGCAGGCAACTACTTCCACAGTTCTCCTTGCGTACGCTCCAGCATATACTGCCTAGTTCTACCCTGACCCTATAGTCAAGCAAAATAAGAATTGAGTGTACCATGCCAGCACTACCTGCCTGCTGCATTAACACGTCCACTACAGGTGTCCACCTAGCACCCCAGATAGCAGACACCAAGGATTGGACAGCACTGTAGGTGAAGCATAGCCCACTGTGTTGATTCTTCACTAGGAGGTGTTGGAGCAAGACAGCACTGTTAAGCACAGGGAGGACTTAAGAATAATCACCCTCGGGAGGCCCCTAAAGACCTTACAAGAGTTGGACATCTCACTGCAGACAGTAAGGGCTTCAGAGCACTTCCAAAGTCTACATTCTTACAGCTCAAAGTACAAGAAAACAAAATTTGCAGAAGGGGCTGACAATGTGGCATGCCCACACATTAATTTGTATCTCACAGTACGATAATAAAAAGCAAGGGTTGACAAACATGCAACTGGAGCTATGGACAGTCCTGAATGCAATGGATTTTTAAATGTGCGTTGCACTAAACTGTAACTAAATTTATCTCAAGTTCTGAAATACATAAAAAATGTAAAAAACCCCTGTAAGACTGGAATCAGAAACATACAGGTGAAGAAATAAAGACTACCTAATATAGGCTTAGCATACAGGTGCACCACCATATCTCCGGACATCACTTTATGCACACAGTATCCTTCAGCTGCAAACTGGTGAACACTGAAGCGAGTCTTCTGTGGAAGCACTGTCAAAAGCTTACCTTGCTTATGAGAACTCTCCCCAAGTACCTGCTGTAGTCATCAGGGAATGTTGCCCTGAATCCTCCTTCAGCCTAGGGAAATGTGTTGGTCTTGGTGCTCCTGTACTCTACAGCAGAACTTGTGTATCATTATCAAGAGAGAGTTAAAAGACAACAGCTATATAGGGGGAAAAAATGAAGGCAGGAAGTCTTCAGACACTATGCAACACTAATTAGTCCAGGCAGAGCACCATTACAATGTATCATAACAGTTCTGGTACCCAAATTAATCCTCAGCAAGACAGTTCTGTTGTTTCTGTACAGCACTGTAACGCGCCAAGCAGATATGCCAGGTATTTCAGCACTAATCTCATTCAGTATCTACAATGAGACTGAACACTTAGTTGAAAGTATTAAGCAGAACAGACTCTTATTGTTTAAAATGCCTTAATTCTTTACTTACTTTTTAAAATTCATATTAAGAAGCAAAATAATTAAATATGATATGATTTTATACTATTCAGAAGCTATTAGCTGCATCTTCAGAGAAAGCACTATCCAAACAAAAGCAGCAGACTCCTCAGCAAGAAGTTTAGAATAACTTGATGTCATATTTTGAAATAATATTGGAGCACTTTTAAACTCTCTGCATGCCTAAATTACTCAGATATATTTAAGATACTGACTACAGAAACAGACAGCATTCGCTGAACAAAGAATGCACACCCTAAGAGACTAAATGTAGTTTTAAACCACATGAGAAAATACTTTACAGTACCAAGAAGTAACATGTAGTTCTGAACATCAGTCACAACAGTCTGAATTAACCTCATAATATTTAAGGATACTTCTCTGCCTTGCATCTGATACCAATCAATCTGTAGTCCTAAACTAAACCTAGGCATATAGGAATTTACACTGTTACTATATTAATCACTCTGCTAAAGCACTGGAATAAATATGGCTTCAATCTCCTTACTACTTACCTTCCAAAATTCAGTAAAAGTCTAACACGGGACAATCTAGGGCATCCAAGAGCACAGCTTTAGGATGAAATCTAACCAAGCACAGCTATTTACACTTGTGTTTTATGAGAAAAATTTCCTTTATAAAAAGATTGTCATGCTGCTATTAAAGTGGTGAAAGCATGAGTCCACTGGAAAAAAGGAATGCTGTATATAAAACAGAGGAAAACATAGCTTTTATGCAGTATTCCTAAACATCACCACACCAACCATCACAAAGCTATCAACTATGAGCAGTGTGAATAAAACGATGACTTGCAGTGCTACAGACCATCCTCAGCTCTGAATGAGAAAGCAGAGAGAGCACAGTGCTGCTTCAAAGCACGCAGGCAATTCATCTGAAATACAACTGCAGCCTGCGAGAGGGCTAGCAGAGATTACCCTTCTTACTCTGTTACCAGAAGACAACACAGTAACACTGTGAGTCACTGCGTATCACTTGGAAATTTCAGCATGTTGTAGAAAAACATTCTTTTACAAACAATATTCACAGCAGAGTAAGCTCTACCATTCATGTACAGGGTGAGCCGAAGAGCACCTATGGTCAAGCCATTCTTCCTACAAACAATGCCCAAAACAGATTGCAGCTGAAGATTTTCAGGATCACATTTGTCAACAGTTGCATATACCAGTATGGCAACACTGAAGATGCTCTGTCAACATATGATGAGTTATCAAAGTGATAAGGACTGAGCTGACAGTTCCAGGGAACAGCAGGCAACTAAAGGAACATAAGGGATCCACAAGAAACTCCCGTAGGGATCTGTCCCCATCCCAGCCTTTTCAGTGCATTTTTATTTGAACTGTCAAATAACACACCAGCCAGGCTGCAGGAAAACGTTAAGCTCACCACTGAACAAAAATTAATGCAGAAGATAGATACCTAAATTCACTCCATCAGTGACAGTATTCTTATTTCAATCATCTAAGTACTTCATAAAAAATTACTAACACTAAACAGAAAATTGTGAAACTTGTCCAAGATTCACCTTGAGTAACAGAATTCAAACTTTAAGGCAGAAACTGCTTGTCATGTTTCGGTCTAAGGTTTCAAGATTCATGCTCTCCTTCAGCACTAGTTAGTTCCCTGCTACTTTAAGGAATGCTCTGGAACTACAGGATCACACATGCTGTAGTAACTGCTATCCCACTGCCAGAATAAGGTCCCACTTTTGTAACAGAGATCCTTGACAGACGATCAGAAAACACAGATTCCACTTTCAAAGATATTTAGCATAAAACCTGTCATTAACACATCAACAAAAGAACCATCTACATTATGGAACTGAACAGTGCAACTCAATATAGGCTAAACAATTTTCTTGCATATGGATTCTTTTTAAACTCATACTTGAACAGTGGCATAGCCACTATTAAAGGAAAGACAAAAGAAAACAGAAGGACAGAAGATGAAAAATAACGATATGTGAATGGCACAGGTGGTGGTGCCTAACAGCTACAGGACAGAACTTGCAATTGCTGTGTTTGATTCACAGGTTTGCCATTTGCCGTAGACCCGCTCAGTGAACTCAGGCTGCTCCTTCCTCCACCTGCCTGGAGATCTGCCTCACATACGCTGAGTTGACTTAAATTAAAAAGTTACCTCAGTGCTCTATCACATCTCTATGAAAATAAAAAACTTCACACTATTCAAAGATACTACTGGAACTTTAGACATACAAACTTCTTAGTATAGGACTCAAAGCTCCTAGCACAAGACACCCCTTAAAGATTCAAATTCTAGCTTCCTGTATGAAATTTGAATTTTCAGTGTCAGTCTGGAACTAAAAAGCAGTAGTCACAAGTCTTCACCTCCTCCTCTTGAGGTTATGGTTTGCAGAAATAGAACTTTTTAAAAATATCTTTTTATATTTCTTCATAACTTTTAACATACTCAGCACCTGACAGTACTACACAAAAGAGAAAAAGCAGACACTGTTCATAAATTAAATCTCTCACTTAAAAATCCCCAGCTTACACCCTGTTATCTTTAGCTATTTCCCCTCTACAAATATGCAGTGCCTTTATTCCACAGGCATCCAAGGGTCTTGATGTTAGGATGTTCCAACAAACTATTTTTGAAGAGACATCAGAAATCTGCTACAGTCAGTCAATGCAGCTAGCACTTTTTCCAAGAATAAAATAACCTTAACTTTAGAAAGTAACATTTCCCCTTGAATTTGACAGGTGAAATACAGCAATCTCATAGACCATCCCAGACATGGCTTGTTCATTTTAGTCCCTTCTCCATGCCACTCAGAGCAAACTGAATACTCGGTCTTACTAATTACCCATTTATATGAGAAAGGTATGGCTTACAAGATAGGGCAAGTTTCATAAAAGTGTTCTCTTCAAAAAGACAAGATTTCTGTACAGTTACTGGGTGGCTCAACCTATTCTACAGCTAAAACGCACTTGAGAGAAATGTTCTAAGACCACACTGACTTTCATGCCTATCTCAGACAGAACTCGGCACCTCCCTTTCAAGTGATATTGCTAACACTCCCCAAGCTAACCAGCTTGCTGCAGCCTAAGCAGAGGCATTTAAAAATTAACACAAGGGTTTTGAGTTCCTCTCAACAGAAGCCTTCCACTTCCCCCTTACAATCTGAACTGACACCTGGTAGCTCTGACAAGCATCCAGCACACATCCTTGCTTTAATTGTTGTAGGTGACCTCTGACAATGGCCTGACAACTTCACCTCTCAACCTACTACAACGTTAAGGCCTAACTCCCTGTATCTACGGGTTCCCTGGCACTGCGCGAATCGCTGCTTCGGCCAGGAGCCACCCAGCCAGCACAGACCAAGGTGATTTACAAAAGGGCACGGGTTTGTGCCCCGCCATCCGCTGCCATCGGCCTCCCTGCCGCGGCCGGCGCCAGAGGAGTTCGTGTGATCCCAACCCACCGCCTCCTGCCCGGAGGGGCCACAGGAGAGGCGGCCGAGACCCTCCTTCCCTCTGAGGCTGCAGCAGCCTCCGGGGCTCCGGCTGCTCACCCCTGCACGCCCGGGCTGTATTTCCTGGTCTTCCAGGGGGTGCCGGGGCTCTGCAGCGCTGGCTGAGGCGGCTGCCGCTGCTGGTGGGGGGAGTTGTTGACGGCGACGCCGCGGCTGCCGGAGAGCAGGTAATTCATCCCATAGGTGCTGGCTTTATTCTCCCGTTTCCTGCGGCCCGGGTGGTACTGGTGCTGCTGGGGAGACGCCGGGGGCGGGTGCGGCGGCTGGTGGTGCCCATTCACAGCGTTCACTTTGTTCTCGTGGAAGTTAAAAAACTCCCCGGGTCCGGCCCCGCTGCCCAGCAGCCCGGGAGGAGCCACCGCCACCGCCCGGGGGCCGCCGGAGGAAGAGGAGGAGCCGCCGCCTCCGCCACCGCTGCACGATCCCGAGGACGAGAAGCCAGGGCTCTCGGTGCCGGACTCCACCGACGAGCAGGAGGACGAGGAAGACACGGAAGGCGACTTCTGCAGCCGCCGCCCTCCCTCGCCGCCGCCGTTCACCGCCGCAGGGCCGGCGGGGACAGCGGGCACCAGTCCGGTCAGCAAGGCCGGCGGGGAAGGCGAAGGCGAAGGCGGCGAGGAAGAGGAGCAGCAGGCGCCGGGCGCCCCGAGCCGCACGCAGCCGTGCCCACGGGGCGGAGAGGCGGCAGAGTCCAGCGCCGGGGAGTTGAGGCAGAGGTAGTGCGGAAAGCTGGCGCCGCCCCGGCCCCCCACGCCCTGCGAGGTCTCCCAGATCTGCATCCACAGCGCATTCGCGGGTCCTTTCTGCTCGGGCTGGATCCAGGCCACGCGGGGATCCATCCACGCCCGCTCGCCGCCGCCGCCGTCCCTCACCGCCCGGCCAGAGCTCCGCGCCTCCGCCCGCTCACCGCCCGCTCCCTCGCTCGCTCGGCCTGGCAGCGGCGCTAGGAGCGGCCCGG
The DNA here is from genome assembly GCA_013390045.1 of Picathartes gymnocephalus. Lineage (NCBI taxonomy): Eukaryota > Metazoa > Chordata > Aves > Passeriformes > Picathartidae > Picathartes > Picathartes gymnocephalus. The sequence goes on along the minus strand of WEKY01019681.1, from coordinate 116,887 downwards.
CAGCAGAGGCATGTGTCGCGGGGAGGGCGGCAGGACGGCCGGAGGCAGAGCTGGGCGAGGCGAGCGCGGCTCGGGAGGAAGCGAAGGCGGCGCAAAGTGTACCCGGCGCTGCCCGGAGCGCCGTTCCAATGTGGCGTGTCCCCCTTGCCAGGGCCAGAAGCGGCAGTGCGCATGTCCCGCAGATTTTAAACCTTCACCGGAGACGGCCGCCCTGGCAACCGCACATGCGCGGGAAGAGGGAGGGAGAAGGGAGTTGGGAATGCTCCCCCCTCCAGCCTCTGCCCCAGGGTTCCCCCGCCTGCGCCGGCGCGGAGCGGGGCGGCCGTCCCTCAGCCCCGGCGGGAGGCGGGTGGGGAGAGCCGCGGCGCCGTGCCGCCAGCTCCGTAACTCCCGGAGTCACCGAATGGGTCAGGCTGGAAGGGACCACGGTGGTCCAGCGTTCCTGTTCAAGCAGAGTCATCCCACAGCATGTAGCACGCGATTGCATCCAGACGGTTCTTGAATATCTCCAGTGAGAGAGACTCGGCAACATCTCTGGGCAACTTGTTCCAGTGTGTGGTCACTTACACAAGAAAGAGGTTCTTCCTCGTGTTTAGGTAGAACTTCCTTTGCATTAATTCCTGCCCTTTGCTTCTTGTCTTATTGCTTGGCATCGCCGAGAAGAGCCTGGATCCACCCTCTTGACACCTTTCCTTCAGATACTTACAGACAGTGATGAGGTTCCCTCTCACTTGTCTTCCCTTCATCTCCGTGAGTGGCTGGTGCAGCCACGGCCCTGCCCCTGTGTTGGTTTCGCACAAACACTGCATTGTCGGACCCCTGCCACAGCTCATCCCTTTGGAGAAGTGTAGCCCAGTTCCCACAAAAATAAAAGGTTGGATTTTGTGAACTAATTCAGAGGAGAAGCAAGTACAGGCAGACCTCTTTTGAGGAGGCTGAGCAGCAGAGAGTGTGGGGCTGAGCAGGGCCACTCACTCCCTGGGGGAAAGGGGAGGCCTGGGTGATGTGTCCAGGCAGCACCCTGCAGTTCATAACCAAGGGAAGGCTCTCCGCACCGCATTTCCACTGAGTACTTCAGTTTTTATTGGGCTTGAGTCTCAGGAAGACAGTGTCTGTTTCAAGGGTGTCTCTAATGGATGGGTTTCACGTGCAGTGATCATTAAGTACAATGCATACTGCTATTGGAATGAGATCAGACACGGACACGCCGTGACCTAAAGATGGGCTTTAACAGCTAGCCTCCCAGAATGATGTCCATAATGGTTCTCTTTCTAATCCAGTGATTTGGCCTTTTCCTTGCACAACTTCAGCATGCATATGGATAGTGTCCTCTCCTGAGGTACCCCCAGAAACTTCAGCAGTCCAGGACTCCCCAGACCCTTCAATAGAGCCCTTAACCTGACTTCAGAATAGCACAGAGTTGTATGTGCATAAAGCCAAATACTATCAGGGAATCCTAGTTAGAACAGCCCTCCAATGCAGTTGCATGGTACTTCTTGGATGAACTAGCTGCTGCAAAAGGTGAGAAAAGGAGAGGTCCTGCTCTCCGTAATCCTGCTAATTCCTTTTCCTTCTGCCTTGCACAATCCCGGATATTGATCAATGAGCCAATTTAACTTGTTAATTCAGAGAAGACTGCACTTGGAAGAAAAGTAGTAGTTTTCAGCAGTTCATTTTGAATTAGCTTATTTTGTGATCAGAGCTGGCACTAAGGAATGGGTGTAGAGGATGAGAGAACAAGACTGTTATTTCTTAGCAGGGGGCAGCTGTGTTTGATGCAGTTGTATTCTCTAACTGTACCCTTAGACTTCAGAGCAAGGGAAACTGATATGAGGGTGACAGCCTAATGTTTATTACCAGGACTCATTTAGAAAAAGCAGGGGATTAATTTGTTTTTGTTAAGGAATAGGCCCGCTTGCAGGACTAACAGCCGAAGTATGCATAAAAGTACACAATAACCCAACCAAACCCAAACCACATCAAAGCTATTAATTATGTCTCATGTAGAAGTATTTTCACCACAACTTCTTTCATGGTCAATGAAGTATTCAGATCTTCAGCAGAGATTTCAGCTTGACCTACTGATAGCAGTCCTTGGTTTTATGGTTCATTTTCCAAAGGATTTTAGATTGTTTCAGTTTGGTTGAAGAAGAAAAATAGGCCCCTCAATTTGGTTCTTTTTATATAAATGCCCTAAGAAATAAACCAGAGAATTACACTCTCACTTTCTTCTCTTAGCCCTGAATACTTTGCATTCTTGCTTCTATGATGGCCTGGGTACAGCAAGGAGAGGTGAGGTTCGACAGTATTTCTGCAAGCTTAGCTGCTGTGGTATGCTAGTGGTTGGAAGAGTTACTTTGTAGATCGACTGTGGAAGGCTGAGGCAGCTACAGAGCTCACATCTCAGCCTTTTTATTTCCGTGTTTTGACTTTTCATACATCCAGTAAAGATCACATCTTCATCCTGCTGAGCTAAAACTCTTAAAATAAGGAAATACTGATCAGTGTTTTCATAGGATCATAAAATCACGAGTGGTTCGTGTTGGAAGGATTGTTAAATATCACCTCGTTCCAACCCTCCTGCCATAGGCAGGGACACCTTCCAGTAGACGAGGTTGCTTGAAGAGGTGGAGGGGGAAACCAAAAAGATACAATGGCCAATCTTATGGAGACCTTTCCAAGCTCAGCAGTTTCATTACCTGTTTTCTTTATTTCCTTCCCTGCCCTGCTGCCATCTTTTAAAAGTCAGCACTTTCAAGAGGGCCTGATTTCCCACTTTGTTAAAAAAATCTCCAACATCATTTTGAGCTCTAAGTGGTAGAGACCGCTGCCTTGTAAGAGGCAGTAACTCAAAAGCAGCTTTTGAATGAGGAGAGACTTTCACCAACCCCAACACTGTCTTGGAAGAGTCTAGGCTGTTTCCTGAATTAGCCGCAGGGAGAGTTGTCTCTCTTTGGCTTAAGCTGTGTTAGACAGAATTTCTGAAGCTACAATAGTGCTTTGTCAGTTCTTTGTATGGCAGCAGATACCATGTAAGTGTAATAGAGAACATGGGATGGATGGGTGGACACATTTTAAGAACTTGGAGAAGAAGGAAATCTCTAAGAGAAATCTATAAGCATTGGTTTGGTAATACGCCAATTAATTTATTTATCTCATGATGATTTGTCAAAGCTTGTGGCACATCACTGAAATATCTCTGCAGAAAAGGAGGTATTACATGTTTCCTATATAAATGTGTACAATATGAAGAAATAATACCCAGTGGTCTGTTGTGACACGACGACAAGAAAAATTATCATCTTCTAACATCAGCTTTTTCTCCTGTTTCTAGCTTCTCCAGTGAGAAATCTAAATAAAGCATACTTCTAATCTTGTCTCCTTAAAGTGAGAATTTCCCTCTAAAAGTAGCAAGTGAGAATTCCTTTGCAAGGATTAATTTTTTTAAAAGTCTGGTTGATTTTAATTCAGCTGTCCTTTACTGAGTGAAACTCCACACTAAAGGTAAGATTCTCAGAATGTTTGAAAGTCAAATACAGTCTGAATCATAAGAAAAATATTCTTTCTTTTCAATAAAGCTTTCTTCCCATTGTTGAATTTGTGGGGATGCAGGTAATGAAAAGTCTCTCCCTATACTTGGCACTGGTGAGGCTGCATCTTGAATCCTTTGTCCAGTTTTGAGCCCCTCAGATCGGAAAGGACATTGAGGTGCTGGAGTGAGTCCAGAAAAGGGCAGCAAAACTGATGAGGGGTCTGGAGCACGAATTCCATGAGGAATGGCTGAGGGAGCTGGGGTTGTTTAGCCTGGAGAGGAGGAGGCTCAGGGGTGACCTTATCACTCCCTACAACTGCCTGAAGGGATGCTGTAGCCAGGTGGGGGTTGGTCTCTTCTCCCAGCCAACTGGTGACAGAATGAGAAGATACAGCCTCAAGCTGCACCAGAGAAGGTTTAGGTTGGACATTAGGAGGAATTAGTTCACAGAAGGGGTGATTAGACATTGGAATGGGCTGCCCCCTACTCCAGGTGGTGGAGTTGCCATCCCTAGAGGTGTATAAGGAAAGACTGGATGTGGCATTTGGATTTTGACCCGTATGACCTTGATTCTGGCCACCTGCAATCACACTGCAAGCCTCTGATGCATCACCTCCTTCATGCTCACCAGCTCTGATCTCCTTTGTAGCCTTTGTGGCCCGTAGCCATTCCCTTAAGAGCTAGACTCAATGATCCTTGAGGGTTCCTTACAACTCAGAATATTCTGTGATTCTGTGGTGGGATGGATGGATGGATGGAGAAGGCACAGAGAGTAGGGCTCAGCAGTATATCTGGCCACACTCATGCCTGATGAAGGCAGGAAGAGGAAAGAACTGCACAAATCAAGGTCTCAAGCTGGATGGGTGTGTGAGAGAAAGGCTGTCTTGCCGAAGGAGGTGCATCTCTAACAAGTGACCTTCAGAGTGTGCTAGTCACCAGGAGATAGTGTTGGGGAGGAGCTAATAGGGAGACAGTTTCCTTAGCTCCACTATCATCACTTTTTTTTCAGTAAATACATTCCTGAATGGGAGAGTGGAGATACAATTTTCATGTCTCAAATGTAGCTGATCACAATAGGGAGACACGTAGAAATCCAAACACCAGTTTCTGGTTCTCACAAGGTATGATTTGGGTCATTCTTTTAATCTGTTGTCTGGAAATACGGGTTTTACCTTCTTCAAAATGGCTTGTGTCTCCCATTAAAAAAGGCCTGGCATGAGTGACCCTGAACAGGCTTAAATCATGTTATATTTTCAGCCTTAAAGCTTCTACTTGGCTCAGTCCTTCCTCTCATCAAGGCTCTATGTCCTCTTCTGATGAACAGTAAGCATCAGCCAAATTTAGGTTATTGAGGCATATTCAGAGCCAGTTAAAGTACATAGCCTGAAACAGCCATCAACCACCAGCCATCTCCTCTTCCCACCCTGTCTTCCTTGCTCTTGCAAGGGTTGGCAGCCCTGTGTCAGAGAAGCTGAACACATGATAAATCAGCAGCTGAACAGCTGCAGCTTCCAGCCAGGCATGTTCATGCACATGAAAATCCTTTCCTTGCTGCCTGCATGAAATAGCTGTGTGGTAAATGGAGAAAGCGTGGGCGGTGGTTCACAAGCCATTCCGTTCTCTTTGCCCTCAGGGCGGCACAACAGTGGGAGAGGGTGCAGGTCAGCCGGGTGTGATTCTTGCCTCACACTGCCAGATGTGTGTCAATGCTTCTGGCAGGAACTCTGCCTTGGGGACCTTTCATCACTCTGTGCATGGTACGGATGTGCAACTACAACAGGAGCAAGGTAAAGGTGCCACCTTGATATTCCCACGGTCTGTTTCTGTTGCTGTATTTGGGATTCTGACAGGAATTACTTTCAAAGTCTGCTTTATTATGAATGTTTATCTTCGCTTGTTACACAGCAATTAAATACTTACCACAGCATATTTTTACAGTATTCAGTGACATATTTAATTTTTCTGTATCAAGGATGTGCTATGAAAGTTATAAAGTTGTCCTTGTGTTCTCTTTTGTTTCATTTTATCATTTAGAGAAGGTTTGGAAACATACAGGTTTTGGAAGGTTTGTTTTTTAAGTCAGGGATTAGGAATTCTGCCTGTGAGACTTGTCACTTTTCATAAGAGAGTATGTTCTGCCAGCAGTAACACTTTATTGAAGACAAATCTCACAAATTTTCTTTCTTCAAAGCTTTATTTAGATATGAAATTAAATTGTGATAACAAGCGCAAAGAGGATTTTAAGAATAATTTTAGCTGTAGAAAATACTCTGTGAGAGAGAGATCATAAACAAATGGAGTTTATGCTAAATATCTAAAAAGCTTTTGAAAGTGTTATTCTAAGTGGGATCTGAAGAGTTGTATGAAATCAGATGCTCTGTCTTCCTGTCCTGGTTAACACAGAGACCTGCAAAGAGTCGCTTTTGTCAGAAGGGTTGCTTGCCTTTGAATGACAGGTTGAGAGAACATATTAAGGAGACTCTCATGAAAGTTCATAGGAGTAAACTGGCCAGGATTCCTCCCTTACTTGTGTTTGCAATCTAGGTGGTCCCAAGATCATCTTTAAATTGTCACTCTCCAGGCTGCTGTGGAGGACAGCTGAGGGCATGCAGAACGTGTTGTGTGAATCCTGGCAGAGGGGAGGGATCCCAACTCACAGTGTGGTTGCATGTGCACTAATATGGAAGGGAAAAATAGATCTGACTAGACTGTCTTCTAGGAGAACTTTCTAGAAGAACCTTGAAGAAACTTCTAGAACCTAGAGTTCCTCCTAGGAACAATATTAGAATAAAAATTCTTTCTTCATATCTGCTGGGTGTAAGCTTTCTTCTGGGGAGAGCACGCGGGGACAAGCTGTGAGAAAGCTGATGTAAAAGTCGCTTAGTGAGGATGTGCCCTGGAATCCTGATCTGCCACATTAACATGGCAATCAGACAGGGCACCAGCTGCTTCTGTACTAAACCTGGAAGGATCATTTATGCATAGCAGAACAACCGTGGTTAGAATTAAGGTTACGTCAGGTGTCAGCAAAAACTATCATTGTGAAAGATGTAGCTCACTTTTATTAGATTCCACACCAGATCAAAGCCATATTTGATCTTGTACAGATTTTGAGAAGATAATTTATCTTGCGTCGTCAAATGCCTAAGTATTTATCATTGGTTTATCCTGCCCACTGGTCCTCATCTATAGGCAGCACAGGCACATACCTACATGCATTTGCTCTTTAAATAGAAACTGCTCTATTGCAATGCACCTCCCTCTCCTTAAATATATCTATGTCCTGCATCTCCACCTTCAAAGCTATTATTTTTAACTCTTCTTGGGCCACAACTAAATCATTTGGATGTCTCAGGAAGGAGATTTCCAGAAGTGAAACAGCTTTTTGCCAATATGAAAGTGCTGACCCGAGCTATATTTGCATTGGGCCATGGATAAGTGAGCAGAGAATTACAGAAGATCAAAGGAGAGCAAGATTTTTTGGCAGGGTTTTTAGCTAAAGTTGATGTGCAGCAGCTGTAGGATAGATTAGATAGGGTCTGATAAGAAAGAATAGTATGGTTTAGCTGGTCCTTTAGAATGAGGATAGGAACAAAGACAGGAAAAGCATGCATTGGTAAGAGAACTTGGCTGACAATTTTATTTGATGTAGTGGACTAGGAATAAGGGGAGTAAAAGAGGTGGAGTGGACGGATGCAGGTGTTGGCCAGGGGGCCAGGAAAACTGTCAGAGTGAAGGCTCATTAGTCAGCACACACATTTCCATTGCCTCTCTGAAGGACCTAAAACCAAGGCCAGGAACCAGAAGAGTATTCAGGCACCTGTCCCCCTGACTTTCTACCAGCACTCCAACTTCCTTGCACCAAATCCTCCTATGGGTCCTATCCTGTGGTTCAATACTGGAATCGTATGGCACTTTACAACTTTCTCTGCCTTCCTTGAGAAACAAAAAACAGCCTTACCATCAGTCTTTGCAGTGCATGGACAGACTGTGGACAGACATCAGCTGGGACTTCTCCAGGACTTCTTCAGCTTATCAGTACCATTTCACCTTGGAACCTTACACACATGCAGTCCAACAGACAGGCCTTTGGGATCCTGAAGGCTGTAGATGAACGGAACATGCCTAGGCATTCCAAACCCCACTTGTGATGGCAGTACCAGTACTTCCTCTCTGTGGGTATCAGCAGTGAATCATAGAATTGTTTAGATTGGAAAAAACCTGGCAGAACATTGACTCTGACCTTTAACCCAGCACTGCCCAGCACCTCTAAACTGTGTTCCTAAGTGCCACATCTACACATCTTTTAAATACTTCCAGGATCCCTGCAGGGAGCCAACCCTTGGTGACTCTACTGGCTCTCCAGGCAGTCTGTGCCAATGCTTGACAACCCTTTCAGTGAAGAACTTTTTCCTAATAGCCATTCTAAACCTTCACTGGTGCAGATTGATGCCATTTCCTTTTGTCCTGTAATTTATTACCTGGGAGGAGAGACCAAATCCCACTGGCTACACCCTCCATTCAGGTAGTTGTACAGAGTGATAAGCCTAAGCCTCCTTTTCTCCAGGCTAAATAATTCCAGCTCCCTCAGATGCTGCTTGTCAGAATTGTGCTCCAGACCCTTCCCCAGTCCACTGCTCTTCTCTGGACTCACTCCGGTATCTCAATGTCCTTCTTGTAGTGAAGGGCCCAGAACTGAACACAGGATTTCAGTACTCACCAGCAGAGGGGGATGCTCACTGCCCTAATGCTGCTGGCCACACTGTTGCTGATACAAGCCAGGATGCCATTGGCCTTCTTGGCCACCTGGACACACTTTCGCTCATGTTCAGCTGACTGTCAACCAGCACCCTCAGGGCCTTTTCCAATGGACAGCTTTCCAGCCACTCTTCCCCCAACCTCTAGTGCTGCAGGGGGTTGTTGTGATCCAAGGGCAGAACCTAACACAGAGAACATGATAGTTACCTGCAATGGCAGTTCCCATTCCACAGCCACGCAAATTGAGTTAAGGAGTCTGTTCATAATACCAGTCTCTAATCTCAGCAAACATGGGCTTCACAGTAAGTCTATGTCTCTGAGCTCCTGGGCTCATGAGCTCTATGGACATGCAGGTAACATTGAAAAAACAGCATTCATTTATTGTGATGAGAGCAGAAAAACATGAGGAAGGAAGAGCGAAACGTCAGCATTGAAACAGATTAGAATTTCTGATTGCCTGTGGTTACTGCTGGTTAAGATAGCAGAATATCTGTTGCTCCCTCCAAGCAGGTCATGGGCTGGAGCAAGGAGAGGCTGCCATTTCTGCTGCCATGTGCCAAGCTGAAACTCCCATGTAGCTTTGTGATAGGGCAGCTTTGCTTTTACCCATGCCTCAAATTCACCACCGGCTCAAAGCATCCAGAAGCCTGGAAACAGCTCCAGGCTGACGTTTACCCCAGCTGGTTCCTCATGAGGTGGTGACAGATATGGTCCATGAGACTTACTTTTGTTGGATGGAAATAATCTCTTGATCATGTACTCAGAAGGTGACAGCAATTAACACAATGTAAACACCAATCTTTTTAGGATTATCTCAGAACCTGGTGAAGCCATGTGGCTACCAGTGTATGAAGTTAAGATCGGTACTGCCAACAAGTCTTGCATGGTGGGAGAAACAAAATGCATTGAATGAATCTTTTTTGTAATTTCTGCATCTTATTTGCTCAGTTCATGTACCATCATTTAATCAGACTGGCCATACAGACAACTCCACAGCAGTGATTCTGAGCATAAAGCCATGCTACTGCCCTTTCCAACTGCACGCTATATCACTTAAGGGTTGAAAAGTGCTTCTCTGACAACTTTGTTGCCATTCTATTTTAAATGCTTCTGTTGATTCCTTCCCTTGCTGATGGTGTAGGTCATACTGTCCACAGATGATCCTTTCTGAGAGTAGTGTTCTAATAGGGTGTTGTATCGGGGACTCAGCCAATTCTTACGTGATACAGTCATCCTCTTTCAGCTCCTTGTTTGTGTGGACTGATCAGTCCCTCGGGCCTGTAGTGGGGGATCTCTTGATCCTTCTCTTCCATAACTTACCTGTGAGAATCATACACAGTATCAGTCTGTACCCCACACTACCCAGTGGGATGCTTCAGGAGTTCCATCACATAAATCTATGGCTGACTCTTGGCTGTGAAGTGCAGACCCCTTCAGAGTCTTCCCTTAAACTGGATCTGTTAGGAGGGGACAGGAGAACATACAAGGATCTGTCCTGAATATGTGGAAGCTGCCTTTTTCACCTTTTGCCCTGTATTTCTTCCTGCTGTTTTCTGCTTTCAGTATCCTTGTGACAAGTGAAATCCTTTTGCTGCCTCGAGTGTGGTATGTTTCTTGTTGAGGACGTGTTATGGTTAACCATACACTACTTGGCTTTGCCATAAGGATTCTATTGCCTGGTACTGGCCTGGAAACCATCTGTTACTACTAGCAATGGCTCTGGCATAGGGCTAGGTGACAGGGTGAAAGTGCCTTGACCTTGATTGTGCCATTTATAGGATAGACAGTTCTGCCTCAGCTTTCTGCACAGCTGCGAAGAACAATTTCTTGACATTTTTACTGCATGGCATAATTCTTTGCTGGGCCTGATTCAAATTCTCTCATTCAGTTTGAACTCTCTCATTTGGACCACATGGAAGCCAGCAAGAATTACGGACAAAATGTTTTGATCTCACAGGAATTACATCTGCAGTTACCCACAAGGAAGAAAAAACGGTCTGTGATGTCTCAGGGCAGATCTCATCTATCATCCTGGAAAGTTTCAAATTGGATCTGCTAGAACAAAATATTTACAGCATACATTAAGAAAGATAAAACCTTTTCTAGATCAAGTAGAGCTCTGGCTGAATGCCCAGCCTTGCTGCCAAACAGCTGGCCTTGCTGTTGGATAGAGAGCAGGAAAAGGCAGCATGTTTCTCTGGAAGAATCTGTACAGAGGCTAATGAAGATAAGGGGCCTTGTCCCTGGAACCGAAAATTACCTGTAGTCTTCACAAGTACACATTCCAAAGCGTTACTGGAGAACCTTTCAGAAAACTGATTTACTTAAAACAAAAGCCCATTCAAAGGCTGTTGTTTAAAATGCCTTTGGAGATGTAGGTTCTTAGGCTGAAAAATACAGTGTTATGGAAGGCAATCTCTATAAACAATAGAGCTGTGCTTTCTATTTTGTATTTTCCCCTACATCTTATGCTACAGTCATCTACTTTAGAACATATTTAAGTTGCAAATAACTAATAAATGTAGAACCCAATTCTTCTGGTCAGTACCAGCATTTCCCTTTCTGGTCCTCCTGTAAACAATGCTTTGCAAAAATTCACCAGCACAAACACAAACAATTCTATGATAAAGAGTTTCAGTATTATTAAAAGAAAAACCAAAAAACCCAAACCAAACCCAACCAACCAAAAAAAAAAAAAAGAACCCAAAACTCAAAAAAACCTACCTAAAAGTAAAGATTTGCTCTGGGTAAGCAATCTTTACTCCACAGGAAGCTGTCCAGGAACTCCTCTTATTATCAGTTCATGAGATAATCCATAAATTCACTGTATGTAAAACAATGTTACATGAATAAATCATTGAATGGATTTTTTTTCTTGGGTGTTGTTTTTTGTTTGTTTGTTTTAACTGAAGATGTTTAGTGAAAATCTGAGACAGGAACAGACTAAATATACCAGCAGCCCAGATGGAGCTGCAGGCCCCTCAGAATTTTGCATTTCCAAGTGCTGTCAGCTGTGGAGGTTGAGGACCCGGGGCCTCTTGCTGGATGCCCTCTGTGTCTGAGCATAGTTAATGGTGTATTCAAACTGTGTCTCCATGCATGCATGGGCTGGTACATCCAAGTGCCAGTGGCTGGGGAGGCTGAGATCCAGGGGCAGCTACTGGGCAGACTGGGTGCCTGAGCCCAGCTGCTGGAGGCATCCACTTTGTACATTTCTATTGACAAATTTCCCAGAAACAGAAAAAGCTTCCAAACAAAAGTTGTAAGCCTCTGAAAGGCTGAATTAAGAAATTCTCTGTGTGGGTTTCCATCTTTCCTGGCCTGCTTGGCGAGTGCTGTAACATCAAATGAGGGTCTAAGCCCTAGGTGCTGGCAAGGAACTGGTGCAGCTAGCAGTAAGTTTGCAGAGGATGGTGCATCTTACTGAGGGCTACCATGTTGGTGGCTGGAGGGGAAAGAGGACCATGAGCAGGAAGGTTACCACTCCTTGTTGCTCTACATGTTGTGCAACACAGACACAGATGGCTGGTGCAGACCTCTGCTGATAATATATTGATGCTTGTTTGAGGGCGCATTCTTATCTGCTTCCAGGGTCCCTGAGCCAGAGGAGAGGTCTGTCTTTGAATTTGCTGCTGTGAGCAACAATTTCTGGTCTAGGCAGTGCTTAGAGGGGACTGGAAACTATGATGCAATAGCTACCCAGTAAGCCCACATCTGTGCAGTGCCACAATAAGACAATTGAGAACAATGCTAGACTGGATTTCATATGTAAGAAAATGTTAGATAATCATATCATGTTTCTAATTAGCCTAGTGTTAATGAAGACACAAAGTGGCAGAAGATGACAGTATTACTCAATGAAAAATAAGGGATGGTTTGTCATCTGCACTGTTACTTTCAATTTATCTTTTTTTGATCTGATGCAGAAACAAGAATATTCAAGAAGATCTCTGAGGTTTAGCCACAGTAGCAGATTCGGTTGCATCTGCAAAGGAGATTGTTTTGTCTGCTTTGAATTGAAATTAAAAGCTGTTGCAATGACAATTAATCTAGTATGAAGAATTAGGAAACAAAGTACAATTACTTTGGGGTTTTTTACTTTTAATAGTAACCATTTAAAGAGTAGTAATTATAGCATATGATTCATTGAAGTCTGGAATGTGTATATTGCATGGCAATTTCAGTTTAGGAAAACTACTTGTAGGAAAAGTCTTTTGTCAGTTGCTGTAAGTGCCATGTTAGTGTTTTATTTTGAACTTTTATAAATTCATTGGGCTTGCATGGCAAGGTTTTGGTAGTAGGGGAGCTACAGGGGTGGCTTTCGTGAGAAGCTTCCAGAAGCTTCTCCCATGTCCAACAGAACCAATGCCAGCCAGCTCCAATACAGACCTGTTGCTGGCCAAGGCTGAACCCAGCAGTGATGGTGGTGGCATTGCTGGGATAACAGTTAAAAAGGGGCAAAAGAACATGCAACTGCAAGTGGAGAGAGGAGTGAGAATATGTGAGGGGAACAGCTACACAGACACCAAGATCAGCAAGGAAGGAGGGGCGAGGAGGTGCTCCAGGTGCCAGAGCTGAGATTCCCTTGCAGTCTGACATGCAGGCCATGGTGAGACAGCTGTGCCCCTGCAGCCCATGAAAGTCCATACTGGAGCAGAGATCCACCTGCAGCCTAAGGAGGACTCGACACTAGAGTAGTGTTCTCTTTTTGCTCATGAGAATAGCTAATTTTTTCTTGGTCACTTAGCTTTCTATTCATAAGACTATACTGCTCTATGCTGTCTGCATAGCTAGTCATATTTTCTAAACTACTTTTCCTAGTATTACTTTATTCTATCAATAATGATCATATACTGCACTGTTTTAGATTAAATATTATGCTTAACCTAATGCTCTTTATTTCTGAAGCCTAGTAAAATCTGCAAGGATTATTTAAAGCATAAAAAAGACTATTTGCATCCTTGGTTACTGATGTTGGTATATCCTGATGACTCTCCTTTAACACTTGAACACTTTGACAGCACTATATGGGATTTTCAAGTCAGTTCTCCTGTTCCAACACCATCACATTTTCTCAAAGGGACAGGCAGAGAATGAAAGAGGAAACATACTTGCCTTTGCCAAACATGAAAATCCTACAGTTCTGCGCTATTGCAGTGGGCTGCTTTGTCACAGGGCTTCCTTGCACATTAGCAGGACCCTGGCTCTGCGCAGCATGTGTCTCTTGGTCTTCTGCAGCAAAAACAACTTGTGGAGTGGGGGTGTAATTGGAAGCCTCTTGGGTTGTTCACCCATATCACACTGATGTGGATCAACAAGATTAAATTCCAACCCTATGAAAAAGCCAGCAGGACACAGAGATGGCAAGCACCTGAAGTTGGTTTTGCTTGCTTACGTTGCACTGGCCTTTAGTCTGGACAGTGCTGCTCAATGTCTGAGTCCCCATTCACAGATCACGCAGCTTTTTCTTTTCTGGCAGAAGTTTATAACTAAGTTTGCGGTGGTTTTCCCTTTCAAGAGAAATGCCCAAGAGGAATGGAGTGATCCCTCCCAGAGCAGCTGGAACATGTGGCTTTACTAGTGCTATCTCTTTGGATCCAGCCACCTATGTCCTCTCAGAAACTAGAGAGACATTTCCGAAACAAGAGGGAGCAGGGACAAAGAACACCACTGAGACACTCCTGCTAGCACATTGGTAAGGCATCATCTCCAGGGAAGCATTACACCAAAGGTTGTACCAAGTGTTAGGTTTTCTTTCATCTCTGTGAGTGAATAACCTGTTGCTTCCACTATCCACTTGTACACAACAATGCATCATGTACTGGCTTTGATTTTTATCCAAACATGGTAAATCAAGCAAGGGATGTAAACAACATGTTGTTCTAAGAAGTTCAAGAACAAGCTTCAGTTGTGCAGCACTTTCAGATGCAAACCTTGGTTAAGGCTTTGCCCTTCAGTTGTCCTGCAACAGGAATTTAATTGTGTGCTTACACATATATTTGTGTGGGCACATGAGCACATAGATTGTGATAGATATGTTGTATCACTGCAAAAAGAGGTGCAATTTTACCCTGAGATCTGCTTTCCTCACAAAATGGATGTGTGTATGAATGGCTGCCCTGACAACTGCAATGGTTATTGGTAAAACTGAGGAGCATAGAACAGACTGGGGCAGTCTCATACTTAAGTTATTAGTGTATTTCAATCACAAACAGGATATAAAAAGTGTGGTAGGCACTCAGGATTTCCTGCCTGCTGAAAGAATTTAAGTTTATACAAGTCATTTGTACACTACCTTCACTCCCCCAAAAGATAGTATCGTGCTGATGCGCAATTAATATTAAAGTTGAAACAGCAGGTGCTACAGTTTTTTCAAGTGAAAAGTGACCTAGCAGCAGGAGAGGAACCCAAACGAGCAGCCTCTGTTTCTGTTAATCTTTGCTCTATCCGCAAGTGTAGAACATCTCGGCTATGTACTTTGTTTTACATAACTAAGAATGTATCGCTAGACAAATTTACCTGTGACTTTTAATAACTGCTTTGAGTGCATCTCATCAAGTTCACACATGCTCTAGGTCATTCTAATCCAATCTTGTTTTAACACTCCCCAACATCTCAGCTGGGATAATGAAATTGCTGGTATAAAAGCCTTGGTCAATCTCCACAAGTTCGAGTGGGGATTATTAACGGAAAAAAAAAAAGTATTCAAGCAAGACACCACAAATCATGTTTTATTAGTACGGGATTTGGGAGAAAGATGTATCAATCTGACTAGAAGTATCTCTATTAAAAATAACTACAGCTATTATACCCAAGAGCAAGTATACATGTCTTCTCCCTCTGGAATGGGCAGAACAGAGTTCATTTTCACATTGCATATTCTCGAGAAAAATGTATTAGATATTTTCCAACAGAAAAATCTGTCAGATCTGCTAGAAAGGGAAAGGGTCACAAGTGAAGTATAACAGATAAGTGGGATATTGTTTAAACAAAAGGCAATTCTAGCATTTGACCAAGTTGATCATATGCTTTCACCAATATACCTGGGTCTTGAAATGTAGGAATCATATAGTCGTTTAGGTTGGAAAAGACCTCAAAGTTCATTGAGTCCAGCCTTCAACCACACACTACCAAGTCCACCACTAAACCATCTCCGTCAGTGCCATGACTTGTCTTTTAAATACCTCCAAGGATGGTGACTGCACCACTTCCCCAGGCAGCCTGTACCAGGGCTTGACAACCCTTTCAGTGAAGAAGTTTTTCATAATAGCCAATCTCAACCTCCCCTGGCACAACATAAGGCCATTTCCTTTCATTCTATCACTTGTTACCTGGGAGAAGAGATGAACTCCCCAACTGGCTACAACCTCCTTTCAGGCAGTTGTAGAGAGTAGTAAGATCCTCCCTGGGACTCCTTTTCTCCAGGCTAAACAGTCCCAACTCTTTCAGCTGCTCCTCATAAGACCTATGCTCTAATGAACTGCCTCAAATAAAATCTGTACTTTAGGGAAGGCTTTAGAAGTAGGATGAGAATATAAGATATAATCACACAAAGAACAAAACCTTCTGGCTTGGGTTTGGGTTTTTTTTTTTTTGTTAATCCAATTAACTAAAATTTCTAAACATGCTGACATTCACAGCCCATAGACCTTAGCTTTTCCTTTTCTGTAACAAGAGAGAGAACAGGGATAAGCTGTCAGACCATCACACTTCAGATCCCATCCCACTATAGGCAAACCATAAAATAACATTATGTGAGCAAACCAACTGAACTTTTAGGCAAGGTAAATATTTATTAGCATAGTAGCAGACCCAAATCAAGGCATCTGTACAAATTTTCTGGAAACTGTGATAAAAGACTACTGACTAGAGAGCTACAGCTCTAGAATATAGCGATGTAATAAACACCGACCTTTCTTTCAGTGTTTAGCCTTAAATTAACATTTGCCTTGTCAAAAAATGCAAAAAAATAAAGAAGTGTTAGAGTCTAAAGTGCTGCAGAAATATGTTTTTTACTGGTAGGTTGTTCTATTAGTGATTTTTAAACAAATATCCCTGAAGATATAACATCTTTTGGTGGGTTGACCCTGGCCATATGCCAGGTGTCCACCAAAGCCACTCTGTCACTCCCTTCCACAACTGGACAGGGGGAAGAAAACAAAGCCTAAGGTTCATGGGTTGAGATAAGGACCAGGAAACATCACTCATCAAATATCACCACAGACAAAACAGACTAAAATTGGGGATATTAATTGAATTTATTACTAACAAAATCAGAGCAGGATAATGAAAAGTAAAATACCTCTTAAAAAGACCTTACATCCACCTTTCCCTTCTTTCCAAGCTCTACCTCCTCCCCCAGGGAGGCGCAGGGAGACAGGGAATGGGGGTTATGGTCAGTTCATCACCTGTGGTTTCTCCTGCTGTTCAAGGAGAGGCCTTCCCCTGCTCCAACATGGGGTCCCATTAACTGCTCCAATGTGGATTGCTTTTCCACAGGGTGCAGCCATTCAGGCACAGCCTGCTCCACTGTGGGCTCCCCACAGGGTTGCAAGTCCAACCATAAAACCTGCCCTAGCATGGGCTCCTCTCTCCACCTGTCCCTGCCACAATCTTGCTCCAGTACAGGCTTCCCATGGGTTCAGAGCCTCCTCCCAGGCAGCCACCTGCCCCAGCTCAGGGATCCTCCACAGGCTGCAGGTGGATCTCTGCAGCCCCATGGTCCTCCGTGGACTGCAGGGGCACAGCTCCAGCAGGGGAAGCTCAGCTCCAGCACCTGGAACAACTCCTCCCACTCCTTCTCCACCTGGAACAACTCCTCCCACTCCTTCTCCACCTGGTATTTGCAGAGATGGTGCTCTGCCCAAGAACATAGTTTTTTCTTTCTTAAGTATGTTATTACAAAGATATTACTGCCATTCCTGATGGGCTCAGCCTTGGTCAGGAGGAGGCTTGCCCTGAGATAAGCAGGCATTGTCTCTGCCACACATGGGGGAAGATTCTGGCAGATTCTTACAGAAGCCACCCTTGTAGGCCCCACTACCAAAATCTAGCCACACAAACCCAGTAAAGATATTAATTCACCATAAACAATATAAGTTTTTAAACACCTTGAGTAGACAATGGTTTTTTAATCCTGTATTTTTTTCCACTAAAAGAGATAGGTGGATGATTTAGATAAGAAGATTTTTAAAAATGCTGCAGAGATAACAGGATTTAGAAATATCCTGACATTTAAGACTAGGATTCTAAAATTATCTTCAGAATATGCTTTAAGTGATTCTATTGAACTTTTATTGTCCAATAACTCCATTTTAGCATTGAGAAGTAATTCAAACTCTTCACCATCCTCTCTCTCCAGCAAGCATCATAACTGTTCATTAAAATAAATCTTACTGCAATACCCTACCGGAAAACTTAGCATCTGGAAAAATTATGTTACTAATTTGTTTTGAAGAACATAACCCAAGATAAAAGTGCAAACAGAGCAGATGACACTTGGCAAAAGTTTGAATTCCATTTATTTTCAAATTATATTAGCAGCAGAGTTTTGGGGTTTTGTGGAAAGTTTTTTTAGTTAGTGTTCTTTTTTCTGTTTTTCAATTTTTTTAATTATTAGAATTTGGTTGTTCACTTGGGGGCTTTGTTGGATTTTTTTTTTTTCAGTTTTCCCCTGAGTTGTTTTGGCCTTGTTTTTTGGGTTGGTTTTTTTTTTGTGTGTCAGCAATTCTAAAAGATTCTTTATTATTACAATCATGCAAAAGACACAGATAACTTGAAAATCTGTATGCTTGGGATCCCATCATGTTCTTGAAACCCTTCTGGAGTCCTTTGTGAGTAAAAGGTTGGGGTATGACAACTGACACAAGGCTCCAGAATTTTAGAATATAAAATCATCTAGAATGTTAGCAACAGAAGAAGGAAGACACTTGATTTCTTTTAAAACAGCATAGTAAGAAAATTATTTTAAAATCTCAAGGTTTTTGTATAAAGTAAGTTAGAAAACATTACACAATTTTTAACAATGCTAGGTTGGCCTAAGTATCCTAAGTAAAGACTTCCAAAACTAGTTTAGAGTAAGAAGACACATATTGCATATTGAGATAGCTATCAATTTTAAGAGGTAGATGACAATATTAATCTATTAGCAGTACAACTTTTATGTAAATATCATTAAATATTGTCTGTACAGTGTCCCTATATTTGTAAGAGTGCAAAGAGAAGGAAAAACACTGCCTCTCATCTAAAAGCACCTGTTTTCATCTAATTCCTTGGTCTACATCACCAGCTCCTCTGGAGATGCAGGTGAGGGGAATTGAAAAGATTAGTAAGGCAAGGAAAAAAATAAAATCAACCCTATTTGTGTGTGTAGGCAGAACACACCATCCAGACTGCAGTGAGGCTGGCTGAGCTCACAGCACAACCCTCAAGACAGCTTGGCTACGTCGAGTGGAAACAGCAGAATCCTTCATAGGCAGAAAAAGAAGCATCAGAAGTCGTGCACAGTACTTCCCATGATGCCAATTCAGACTCATTGCCTAATGTATTTATGAAGGTGCTTCACTGCTGGAAAAGCATTTCTATTCACCACTCCTATTCACCCTGTCCATCAGATTTCTGGGTTACCATTAAAAGGAAAAAGCAGTAAGTAATAGCAGCACTGATGGAAAGGTGATGATCAGAGTGATGATCAGAGTGTGTTGCTAACCTGCCAGCATCTTTAAAATGTTGGCTGTTACTAAAAGCATCCATCTTAAAGTGTTAAAAGCACAGCTCAGTACAAAAATGGGATGACAATTTTTCTGTCCTTTGGATAGTCTTCAAATTTCTCAAGGTACCATCTGAAAAACAAAGAAATCTGATGAGTATTGAGTCTTCAAAACACTGTTGAGGAAATTAAATAATTGTAGAATGTGTTTAATTTCATCCATACACGTTTTTGTCTACAAACAAAAAATAATGCCTTTAGAACCTACTCTGGATAGAAAAATGGCATTTACTGCACTCACCCTAAAGAAATCTAATCACCAAATACAACAAAACTAAGTTACAGCTGCCAGCAATGGGAAATCATACCAACAGATGTGGTGAGACAGGCCAGGGAAGGAATAACCCATTCTTTCAGAATGTAGGTTGTTACACAACCTGAGTAGTTGCACATTTTAGAATTAGAGGGAGAAAAAATTAAATCAAAAACATGTCACTGCATAATGACTTCACATGGAAGCAAGGGATACTTCACAAACTGGAATGAGAGTCCCAGTCTGCATAGAAATGTCTTCAGCTGCAGTTAGAATTTGGGTAATCAAACTGAACATGACACATTGCACTAGCCTTACTGCTAACATGCCTCAAAGACCATCACTACTTTCAAATCCAGACAATTTAAAAAAGAAAAAATGCAGAACACTATCAGATATTATTTGTGTTTTCGCCTTCCATAACAAGCACATTTACTCCCATTTTTGAATATTTATTCTTCTGCTTCTCTGAAATAAAAGAACTAAGTTCACCTGGGCTCTTCAAAGATACAGATATTCATAATATCAATAGGTAACTGCAAGATCAAAGCTGGACTAAACAGAACAAAACATGCAATGCACGATAACCTGCATCTAGGGAATACCATTATTACCCTATTTACCCATTTCAGTCATTTGTTCTAAGTTTTTTAAACTAAACAAACCATGGAATTTGAGCCTGAAGAACGTCATACACAAGGAGAGGCAGGAGAACCTGTCATTGCTTCATCTGGCAAGGAGGAGACACTCAGAACTCAATTGGATGAGCCCTGGGCAAGTGGGCAGAGCCCTGTGGTTTGCCCTGGCTGGAACAGCCACACCAGTTGACTGGACAACCTTCAAAATGCTCCTCCCAACTCAAGATACTCTGCAACTCTGCTCACGAATAGCAGGTAAGAAAATAGGAAGAGATGGTCATAGGCAACAGGTTTGGAAGGCTCAGGTTGGATAGTGGAAGAAACTTGTTCACTGGGAGGGTAATACAGACCTGGAACATCCTACAAACAAGGGGCAGGAAAACCTCTGTTTCTGGAGGTTTTCAGGACTCCACTAGACATAGACATCCCTCACAGATGGTCAGTATTTTTTTTCAACCCATTTCCTCCTTAAATTCATGTTTATTTCCTCTTATGCCACTAAGTTTCAACATAAGAACCAAAGCAGGAAGCTGAAAATATGTTCAAATTCTTTTAAATATGCTAGTCCTTAATGAGAACCCTTTCAGGAAACAAGTCTTACCGAACTGTGGTCCTTCTTGTTAGCAGGAAAGCCACATTACGAATACATGAGCAGTCAGAATGTTTAGAGCAGAGACTTTATTAAATATCATCTACCAGAACTGTTTTCATAAGATCCATATAATTGATTATAGACAATATGATACAGCCATGACTATAAAGTGTGCCTATTAAAGACAGCTTGAGTGATTCTCAAAATTTTAATATTGCAGAAACAAGTTTGAGAAGGGAAAGTATAGTATTTGATTAATTAAGACAATATTACGAAACATGTCTTTACAGATCCAGGATGAACCATCTTCATTTAAACATTATTTTGACCACCTCGTTGTACTGTGTGTTTACGCTCCATACTATTCTGCTGAAATTCTGCAGTGCTTAATCTTTTCAGGGTATTCTCTATCGTATTCTGCCCCACAGCAGAAGTCTCTTTCACAAGACTTGCTCTGCAACATCCCTATAGGATGAGGCATATTTGTGAAATGGAAATGCAGTGTGGCATAGAGACAACAGAAATGACAAGGCATGAACACTTACTTGTGGTGTTGTCTCGCCCTTGAACCCAGGATGAAGAGAGTACACAGCGCAAATGCAAGGCTTTCAATGGTGCAGCAGGCAAGGGCGAACCCAAACCATTCCAGGATCTCTCCAAAAAAGTTGGCTCCACTGACATACTCAAACATTCCTCCTGAAAGCAGGACAGAGTTACTTCAAAATACCATAATCAAGATGTCCAATGTTATCTTTTCTGTACATCAAATAAGAACTATATCACCAATCTCTCTATTTAATCTTTAAAGGTAGTAGAGGCAGTGTTTTTCAGTTCAAGCTGTCCTATGAAGGATCAATTCAGACCTCATTCTAAGACAAACCTTTTGTAGTTCCACTTTTCCTCTTTAAATAAAGAAAGAAAAGCAGATTTAGTAGCATCAGAAGTAAGTACGTGCCTTTGCAAATAATCAGTTAATGATATGTTCTTCGATCATACACTAAACCTTTTCTAAAATATGTAGAAATAGAAGACATACTCCCCTTGAGTCCCAGAAAATACTCATAGGGTTAGTTAGCCTACAATTTTTCTTTAAGGACTTTAGAAATTAAGTTAATTAAGAACAATATTATTATTATGAAGTAAAGTTCCAAATTTATTCTCTAGTTTACAAAGCTGTTGCACTTTTGTTCTCGTTCCTCACCAGATCTGCTGTTTCAACCCTTAGACTCAGTGAAAATTTGGCAGTCTGTGTTAAATCTGTTATATAGACAATTGCGCATATAGAAGTAGTACTCAGCTGCTGGGAAGTCTATAAATTAAGAATTTCACCCTAATTCCAAAGTCGATGTACAAATTGATAACATCTCAGTATGTGCTTTACCAGTGGGACTAAAAAACAAGTATTTGGCAAATGTCATAAAGGACATGTTTTGACCTTGCTCTAATTACACTACTTTTGTGACAAAAGAAAAGTGAAATTCTACCAATTAGAATGGATAAGCAAAAACAAAAAGATCAGCTACTCCTGATCTTGCATCAAATATTTCCTTCAGAACCTTTTTGTACACTGAACACAGTACAGTATGTTCGTATTAACTTTTCACATGAATACTTCAATTTACATCTATTAAAATTATAATTATTTTCACCTTCTTGGTGAAAAATAACAGTCTACCTTATATATCTTAGTTCTTACAGTTTTATTAAAAAAAAATTAATGACCAAGAAAAAGCAACAACTAAGAGAAAAAATGTAGTGAGACAACAGAATTCAGAAGTAGTATTATCTTCCTGCTCTCATTGAGTATAATGGAAGAGTGCCTGTTTCCAAAAGTGTCAATAAACCTTAACACTTCAATAAGCTCCATAAGAAAGCCTTTCATATTCTTCATTTTCCCATGAAGGCCAAAATTTATAATGTCAAATTCATTTGGATTTCTGTCCTCTTTTCCCTGTGTCTCCCTTTCCAAAATTGTTGCTGTTCTCTGATTACTTTAGGTATGTCCCTCTTCATATATGGGACATGAGATGGGTCACATGCTGAGTACTTTCTGCATTCCTCTCCTGCCCCCACGCTGGGTTGATAATTTAGGTCTTGCCTAATTTTAAATTTTAGGTTTTCCACCCACCTGCTCATTCTCCAAAAAGTTGGGCAATGCTGTTACATTTTTACCCCTTTTTAAAAATAAAGGCAATGTTGGTCAAGAAACCCAAGGATCTGCACAAGCCAAGTGATATCATGAAACAGATTTCTTACAATATTTGGCTTAAGAGGAAAAAAATAAGATGTTTCCTAAACTATAAAATCATTCCTGAGGTAGACAACAAAATGCTATTTCCAGTTGCCTCTTATAAATTACTGTTTCCTCTAAAATACACCAAGCTTTAGAAGGTAATTTTCACACAGAATCATTTTAGGTTGGAAGGGATCTCTTGAGATAATCTTGTCCAAACCCCACAGTTGAAGCAGAATCAGCCAGAATAGGCTGCCCAGGACTATGCCCAGTCTGGTTTTGAGTCTCCCTACAATCTCTCTGAGCAACCTCTTGTACATGTGTGCGTTTGACCACTGTCACAAGAAAAAAAAAAAAGTCCAGATAAAATTTTATGTGATTGAATTTTGTGTCCACTGCCTCTGATCCTGCCACTAGGCACCACTAAGGAGAGACTGGTCCTCTCTTCTTCACTCTCTCCCATCATGTATATATAAACTTTCATAAGATCCCCCTGAGCCTTCTCTTCTCCAGTCTGAACAGTCCAGGTTCTCTCCACCTCTTCTTACATGAGAGA
This sequence comes from Picathartes gymnocephalus, assembly GCA_013390045.1. NCBI lineage: Eukaryota > Metazoa > Chordata > Aves > Passeriformes > Picathartidae > Picathartes > Picathartes gymnocephalus. Next base: position 93,557 of record WEKY01019681.1, on the reverse strand, counting down.
TACTTCTTTTTGTTGTGTTAATTACTGTACCGTTTTTACTTACCTCTTGGTATCTTATAACCAGTTTCCCCTGGTTTTCTCAGATTTCTGAGAATGTGATCAGAATGAATATTGATGGCCATGCCGATCAACCACCCTAAAAAACCTGAAAAGAAATATTGGAAATACTATATTTAGTGCACTGTGTTTGTTCAGAAAACAAACTACAGTCAGATAACACATTAGGCATATTGTCTCAAAGCAGTAGTAATGTAAACAGCATAAACAGTTCTGGTGACATCCTGCAGTCCCAGTCCCACACTGTGGTCTTCAGTCAGTAGAGCTCACAGTATCAACAGCTCCCTAGATAAGAAATAGCACTGTAAAAATGAAGTTCGTTCTTATGTTGCTAGACTTACATAAATGTATGCATGTGCATATATGCAAATGTAATGTGTATGTTTCCCTAACTTCCACATAGAAAAACAAATACGCTACAATTTTGCACACTGAAAGAAACAGCCAGTTCCCAGAGGGACACATCTTAACCCCACTCTCCTTTTACTTTTTTTACTGATAGCGTATCAAAATTTCCCCAACAGATTCCTATGCAATAAAGGTAATACAACTGTGAAGGAATTAACATACCATTTGCTTGCGCCATTCAGCAAAACAGTTTAGGCATTTATTACAGCCTTTCACAGAAACTGAGATTGTTGTCACATTCTGCATCCTTATGTTGCCATGAGGATGGGATAAATCAAAAGGAATTTAGGATTGAAAGTCATTATTTTTACCCCTTGGCAACGTGTTACCAATGTTGTCTTGCCTTGAAGGCAGCATTCCCTGCTGATAAGGAACAGATAAGGTCTGTGTTTTGAGGTTAACTAGTGCTTAATCTCAGATTCTGTGATTAGTTTTTCCAGTAAGACACAGTCATCTGGAGCATCCAGATACCTATCAATATTAGGAGAGACACCGGTAACCCACTTCCTTTGCCTACAAAATTATACTCAGATACGGACAATGCATGCACGCTCTTCAGCTCTGATGTGTGAAGAGAGCAGAGGTGACATGTGCTTAATTGCCTGATTGCCAGATAAAAAGCTTCATGCAACAGATGAAGTGCTGATGTTCTCCAACCTGTGCCTTGTGCTGCCTTGTGCTACTGCACCTACAGGTGCTGTTCTGCTTTGCTGAGTTGCTACTAAAAAAGTGTTTTGATGCATAAAAGAGTTAGCCATCAACATTTGCAGAAAGTAGTTGAATAGGGACTTGAAGGAGTAAGAAAAGACACATGGCATACTGCAAAGGGTTTGAAGAAGCTAAAGCAAGCAAAGGAGGAAAGGAGTTTGAACTAAAAGTGCAGACAGATTAGGAAAGGACAAGGGTGAAGCACAGAGGTGTTGGTGTCCCTGTTTGTAGCGGTCACCACTTCAGGGTATCATTAGCTCTCTTGGTAAGTTCGGAAGCTCTTTATTGGCATACAGGTATAGGACTCATGCTCAAAGATTATGACATTGTTCTTGGTTTGCAAGCTCATGGTTTGGCATTTGAAGCAGAACATTCCCATTTCCTCTGAAAACAGACATGTTCATTGCTCTGAACTAAACCAACACACAGTCCAGAGAAACCATAAGAAAATCACATCAAAACCATATTCCTGCTCCAGATAAATTGCTGGTGTAGGTATAAGTTATTGTGTTCCCCAAAACAGACAATCTATATCATAAGGTTCCACAGTCAGAGAACACATCAGTTGTTTGAAACCTCTCACTATGATAGGTAATCAGCCTGACTTCTCCAAATTTCTGTCTTCACTGGAAATTTATCTCATTTCAGCTTCCAGCTACTGAACTTTGGTTCGCCACTACTTGTAGACATTCTCTCATTTATCTTCCACATGTAACTTCATACAGCTTAAGAAATATCTTATTAAGTACCAGCAAATATGCTTTCTCGCTATTGTTATTTTCTAATATTCTAGTAATATTTTTTAGCAATTTTAAACAGAAGCTTAAAGACACTCTCAGATATTTTTTAAGTACTAGAACATAATAGTCCAGTTGTTCAGGGAGTACCCAGTGTACAATACTTCACTCTGGCATTTGCTTTGACCAAAGCCATAAGCATAAACTGCAGGTATTTGGAGGTGTCCAGCTGGGATGAATACCAAATAGCAATTATAAATTGCCAAGATCCAATTATGTTGGGATGCACTACAAAACAAAAAAAATTCCAAAAGATATTCTAATTGCAGGAATAATAATAATAATAAAAAAAGTCTTCAGTTTAGCTGTTTAATAGGCATGCCAAATTTTATCTCAAGATTTGTTGTAATTATGGTCTCAAAAAATCAGCAATGGTCACACTATTAAAGTGCTTGATATGTATACCAGGAATCTTCACTTTCTTAGTTTTCAGGATAACTTTTTAAAGCACTATATTGACTAACAATAGTCACCAAAGCAACACTTATGTTTAGCAGTACTAGAAATATATATAAGCATATATTTCAAACTGGTATTGTTTGGAAAAAAAGCAAACAGAACCACAACAAAAACCACAAATACAAACCAAACTAATTCATACACACAAGTATTCATAACTGAAGGCAGATGAACCTAACTATTGTCATTTATACATCTGCATCTTTCAGAAATCCTGGAAACTTAAAAAAAAAACCACCCAAAAGAACCTGAGGAAACTTGAGCAACAAGTCTTATTAACTTGATTTTTTTTTAAGATATTTGAGTAAGGAGGAACTGATTTATGGCTCCTTAATCATGATTTGTTCACAGCACTGTATTGAAATATCTTTCGACTAAGGTACTGAAAACAAAGCCTGCCTGGCTTCACAGTCTGCAACAGTTTTGATCAACAAATCTTTTAATTTTTTTTTGCTGGATTCTGATTTAAGGAGAGTGGAAATTGGAAAGGGCCAAGAAAATTTCAAATATATTCTAGTGCCCTCTGAAGTCATTCCTTTGTACCTCAATTTCTCTATTTTTAGTGCACAAGCAGGACTGCTTCCTAATCTTGGCAAGAGAATCTACTTAGATGTAAATTTCTTCAACCTTATATTCATGACAGCATTTAGCACAGTTGTCCTCTATTGTCATCCACAATAACACTGGAATAAAGACAAAAAATCCTTAAATCCTTTTTTTTTTTGTTGTTGTTGTAAAAGGATTGAGAAATATAGGAGAAACACTAACTTGCTCTGGCTACAGAATAACAAAAAGAAGGGTACTGACTCAGATCAAGGATCTACACAGTCCAGTACTCTGCCTTTGACTGATGAGGCAAAATACTCTGGTTTATCTTCAGACGAAAATTATCTTTCTGTAAAGATTTCATTAGGGAACAATACTATAATTTTTACAGTAGGCAAAAGTAGATGCCTAGGAAACAAAAAAGTAGAGTAAATAAAATATTTTGTCACTAAATATCTTAGTCTTCCAATCATATCTATAGCTTCAAATGTAAATGTAACCTCACTTCCCAATTGGGAGTGATTGACCAATCCCTCCACTTCTTCCTTTCAGGGCTAGTTTTGTCATTTGACAAAGCCACCCCCCAGAGTGAATGATCAATCCCTCCACCCCTTCGTTGTGGGGCCAGTTTTGTCATTTGACAAAGCCACCCTCCAATTACAAGGGCAGCTGGTCGGTGATTGTGTGTATATTCAGTGTAGATGTCCTGACACCAATGACTTGTAGCATTTGCCATGGTATGTCTGTTGCTAGCAGCTACCCTTGCTAGATTTTTTTACTCTATGAATTTGTTTATTTTAGTTTAATCCACATGTTACACAGAAAATCTTTGATTCTTCTAAACCTGCATGCTGCTGGTTCCATGTAGGACTTCAAGTTTCTACATCAAAAAAATATACGACTTGGATTTACTTGGGTGTTAAAGAGTAAAGATGACAATCAGCTCATCTAGCACTGCAGAGAGAAGTGTCAGTTCACAGTTCTAAAATAAAAAAGGTTAAAAGGCCTCCAGCTACACCAATGAGAAAATTACGAGAAGACTTATAAAATAGCATTGAAGATATTATAAAATCACAATCAAAAATTAAGAGCTATGAAGACAGAGGAAAATTACACTTGATGTTCTCATAACATGATTTAACTCACCTGTAATGAAGCATGAATCAGCCAACCAGCCTGGAGGGTAACTTGCATAGGTGGTTAAGCTTCGGCCTTGCAAGTATCCATTGAAAACACAGAACAGAAGCGCTAACGCAAAAGTGAAAAACGGTGTTGGTTTTCCTTCACGGATCACAAGAGGAAAGATGAGTGCCCTATAGCAAATGAAGAAAAGAAAAATTATTGGATTAAACACAAAAAAAGATAGTTTTGCAGTCCAAACACTGTCCACACTACCCTACTTTTCAAATTCTCGGCACCAGTCCTTGGTGTCTATTTGAAAGGATAGCTGTGCTTGCTTTAACACCTAAAACATTCTCTTTTTTTGCCTAATTGGAATTACAAGATCAGTCCTCTCTCCCGTATGGCTGAAATTTTGAACTTTGTACCCAAAGCAATTACTTTGGTGAGAGGAATAAAGACAACTGGTATCAAACACAGTCCACTTTTATCCTCCACTGTATCAAGCCTGCTGAAATGAGCTACATCTCAAGATCCCTCTGCCAAATTCCCCCAGCACTTCCAGGGGAAAAGTCAATCCCCTTGAAGTTAACCTAACTGACCTCAATTTCCTCTCTACCCTGTAAGCCAAAACATTAATTGTTTCACCTCGACAATTTTTTTATTCTATGACACCTCTAAAGATGTGACAAAACCACAGTTGCCATCCCATTTGGGAAAGGAATCTTGATTGCTTTTCCTGAGGGATTATGCAAGTAAACAAACTAGCTCCAAACAAGAAAAGCAGGTGAATATTCTTGTGCTCTTTCTTGTGGAACTAGCCAAATCCCAATTATCTATTTATTTAATTACGATCTATAATGATACAGAAGTTCGATCACTGAAACCTGAGCATTCTTCACGTGTTTTCCATCTACCCAAGGACGACTGCTTTAAAATAACCTTTCCAAAGGAAGTACAACCCAACAGCTTTCAGGAAAGAGTTACAGATTCATTACAGGATTATTTAAACCATGCAATGCTACAACAAAATGAACTAGATAACAGAGGTGTCTTCCAGTCTACATTCATCTACAGAAGAGTCCCTCAGGTTTGGCAATAGCAACAAGCAACTGGACAAAAAGAAATTGCAGCACAGCTCAGCTTTTTGTACAAACCACTGCCTCACATTCCGAGCTATTCCCAGACACGAAGGATGAGTTAAGGTCCCATGTCAAAGCTAATATCTTTACGCTTAAGAACAGAAAGAGGGGGAGAAAAGACACAATTCCAGGTTTTCAAAGACAGCCTCCAGACCAGCCATATGTCATATACCTCTCCACCACAAGGTTGTGGAATACGCTTGGTCAAAAGCAAGAGCTTTTCTCAATAAGCATCAGAAAATAACAACATATCAGCCACACAAGTGGCTTAATCTATTGCTCCTGTCTTGGTGGCAAATTTACTTGTGGGGTATGACCAGTAGCTACTGTCCATAACCTGGAGGGAACAGCAAGATCACACCTGGGCTCCAGCTAAGCTGCCTTCTCCAAGTATTTTTACAAAATGCCTGAATACTTTTGACTACCTGGCAACATAGGGCACTCAGCCTCAGCTTTGCCAGTATTTTAATGAATGATTGAATATGCTGAGCTGGAGGAAACACACAAGGCTGATCCAGTCCAACTCCTGCAGTGAACGCTATGTTGAAAGATAACGTTGAACAATATAATTGGAAAATAGCTAATGTTTTACAACATCAAGATTGTATCAGTACAGGGCGCTGAACTTTCCTAGTTGTAACACTGTGACGTTAAGACAGCCTAGTCAATCCATTGCTGAAGAGGAGTCACCACGAGAGGCAGAGCAGCAGCACTGGGATGGAGCGGCACGCTGAGGGAGCGCCAAGGGCTCCGCCGGAGCATCGCAGCGCACAGCACAGGGCACACAAGGCAGCCGGCACCGCATCGCCACGGCTATTTACCCAGCTACCCTAACAACACAGAACATCTTCATGTAGCGACCGAGAAAAGACGTCAGTGACTATTACATTAAGTAATAAACGCTAATTAACAGAACCTCAACCCCTTCGGTCGGGAAGCAGCAAGCAGGTGTCTCTATGAAGACTGATCCCTCCTCCTTCCCCCAGCATCGCCGGGAGCCCCCGCCATCCGCCTCAGCCCCGCCGGTGCCCGAGGGCAGCGCCGCCCGCCCGACCCCGCACCTGTGCGCATAGTGCAGGACGAAGCAGCCCAGCAGGACGCGGTTGGGCCGGGCGGCCGCGACCGCCCCGCCGCNNNNCCCCGCCCGGCGGGGGGGGGGGAGCCCCAGCGGGACGAGGAGGGAGGGCAGCTCCTGCAGCGCCCAGGCGGGGCGGGCGGGCAGCAGCCAGCCGAAGCGCCGCGAGGAGTACCGGCCGTAGGGCATGGGGATGAAGCACAGCAGCAGGGCGGAGGCGGCGCCCAGCGCCATCAGCCCGTAGGAGAAGAGCTCCAGCAGCCGCCGCTCCTCGGGGCCCTCGGCCCGGCGCCACAGAGCGCACACGTCACCATCGCCAGCAAAGCCCATCGCGCCCCGCCGCCGCGCTTCATCGGGCACCGCCAGTGGCCGCCGGGGGTGTGGCCGCCGCCCCGCCCC
>WEKY01019681.1:49707-86649 GCA_013390045.1 Picathartes gymnocephalus | reverse complement strand
AGCAGCAACAGCAACAGCAGCGGCAGGAGCGGGGCGGCGGCGGGGACCAGGCGGTGAGAGCCGGGCCGGGGGAGGTGAAGCGGGGCGGGGGGCGCCGGGGCCGCCAGGTTGACGGCGGCGGCGCTTTTCTTCAGGGCTGGGCCGGCGGCTACCCCGAGATCGTGAAGGAGAACGAGCTGTTCGAGCGGTACTACCGGGAGCTGGGCATCGTGCCCGCCGGAGAGTGGGACGCGTTCATGGCGGCGCTGCGGGAGCCGCTGCCCGCCACTCTGCGCATCACCGGCTACCGCAGGTACGGGCTGGGGGCTCCGCGAGGCCGCGCTCCGGACAGCGGCTGCCAGAGCCACCTGGCAGAGGGGGAGGTGTCCCGCCCACGGCAAGGGGGCGGAACTACGCCATCTCTAAGGCTCCTTCCAACCCAAACCGTCCTCTGATTCTGTGATTCTCCATCTGGTGTCCCTCCGGGTGCCTCTTGCATGCAGCCACGCTAAAGAGATTCTCCACTGCTTGAAAGAAAAGTACTTCCGAGAGCTGCAGGACCTAGAGGTGGATGGCCAAAAGGTCGAGATGCCACAGTCGCTAAGCTGGTGAGTGATCTGGAGGCGAGATAAGGCAGTCTGCATGTTCCCGGCATCCAGCTTGGCTCATCGGTCTCTTTCTTCTGCCTCTGCCCTTTTCCCATTTCTTTTTCACCAGGTATCCTGAAGAGTTAGCCTGGCACACCAGCTTGAGTAGAAAAATCTTACGCAAGTCCCCACAGCTGGAAAAGTTTCATCAGTTTCTGGTTAGCGAGACAGAATGTGTAAGTTTTGGATAAATCTTGATTTTTTTCTGGCATATCCTGAGCAGTGCTTTATTGAAATACATTATGAAAGATGGAAACTCTACCTTTTCTCTCAGAAGCTGAGTAGCTCAGAAGAATCTGGATTTTTTGTGCAGTTGGCAGTGATGCATCCCATGATGATGGCGCATAACTGCAGCTACAAATATTTGCCTAAACCAATTGCTTTTTTTGTTTGAGGATGCTAAAATGAGCCCCTGTAAAATAATCGATTGCTATTAGAAACCAAATGTTTAAATCTGGTAAAAAGTGCACACATGTGCATTACAACACTTAAGTGATGGATGTTTTTCACTTGATCTGAGCCAGTTTCTCCTCTCTTTTGAGCCGAAACTACAGAATTAATACAATTGGAATAAATATGCAATTATTAGAAATTACAGTTGGGTGAAATACTGTGATTTATTTTGTTAAATTCTAACAAAAATTAATCCTAAGTTTATAGTGGTGTGTTTCTAACTGCTTTGTTATTTTACTACATAGCAATTTAAAAGTTTTATTGCAAAAGAAATGCATTCTTTCATGGAATAAAAACAAATTTAATTTCTTTTTTCCTTTCAAGGGAAACATTAGTCGTCAGGAGGCTGTTAGTATGATCCCACCTCTGCTGCTTAATGTTAGCCCTCATCATAAGGTAAGTCTAGAATATAACGTGTACTAAAGTTTGTTCCCTGAAATTACCTTAATTAAACTACAGATCACAAGGGCATTATCAAGGCTGATATATCGTTCTGTTTCATGTTGGTACATTGTATGCTTTCTGCACATCAACAGCAACACTCAACTAATGTTCACATCGCAAAGACAGTATCAGAGGAACATCTGCGTTTGCAGCTGTGTGTAATACCCTGCAAAAAACACTTTGATTTTAAGCACTTGTGTAGTCTTATTTTCAAAATGTAAATGAGTTTAGCTGCATCTGAGTTAAGTATTCTTGTTTCAACCTGCTTTTAAAGTAAAGTGACTGTTTCTAACTTCTTTCTATCACACTGTGAACAGATGTAGTTTTCAAGATGCAAGTGTTAATATTCTCTACCACGTGGATTTCACTCCTCTATGCCTTTTGAAGAAGCTGAAAAGTTCTCCTCTATAAATAATTTGTTAGATGAAATATTTTGGGTGAGCTGAAATATGCTGTTGGTGGTGGCTAAACACTGTAGGGTGCTAACTTTAACTGAAGTGTGTAAAGAATGCTCATGGTATTTTCTTATGGCACACCGTAGGAATGAGGATATCTGTTGTAATTTTGTGATGTTTTCATACTCTGTGCTTGTTTGCAGACCAAATCTGTTAGGCAGCCTTACTCTCTTAATCTGTTAAATAATTGAGCTAGTTGCCTTGCTATCTCAAGCAGCCACGTTGTGTTCTGCTTTCTTAATTTTTCATGCTGTATCTTAAAATTTTATGTTTATCAAACCTTTGACATATGTTTTAAAGATTAGTTTGTACATAGTGGTTTTTATATTAACATTACTTAGCATACATAACTTTTCACCTTGTTTTCTCTTACTTTCACCCCAACCCAGTGTATGACAGCTATAGCTGTTATATGTGAGGCAAGGTCGTGTCATCTAAGTGAATAGTAAATTGAAAATCTCAGTCCTGATGTGTCACAGGTGTATTTTGATTTTTGTCTGGAATTGACCAGGTAGTGAACACATTCATCTTAATGTAAAACACAGATTGTGGGGATATTTTTGCTCACACCTTACATTATATATGCTAAGATAGCAGTATATACCTTTTTCATTGAATGTTTAATTTGGGTGAGTATTGTGGCATTTTCCAGAAATGCGTGTAAGATTTCATAACTCAGACTAAGAACAGGTTCTTTATCCTCTCTTGTGCCAAAACAGCAAATGTTTAACGATGTAATGATGCCCTGACTTGTCATTTAGGACTTTTTATGGTCCTTAGTGCCTTAGCTTATGAGCTGCTTGTTAGGACCAGAATTGCAGGTTACTTTTGCTTAACCAGTGTGTTCTGTATGTCACATCTAACATGCTGATTCCATCTCCCACAAGGATCAAATTAATGTTTGTCAAATCTCCCTGCACTGTGTTCATTTTGAATCTGTTTTTCACAATTTAGTTTGCCCTCACCATCAGTTTGCTGGACAGTTTTAGAGCATGTTTAGCCTTGTATATTCTTCATTATCTTTTGGGTTATCTGGAAAAGTAGAAAACAGTAGCATCACATCTCTTAATTTAAACATCAGATGTGATACTGTCTTGCAGGATGTGTTTCATGATGTATTTGCACTGCTGCATGACAGCACTTGTCACATGCTCTCTGGAGCTCGCTTTGTGTTTCTCTGGGGACTGTCTTCTGGTTTAGTCTTGTTCATACCAGGGGCTTGCATGAAGATCTGAGCAGATTGTTCCCATCCTTTATCCTGTTGCACAATCTCAGCTGATTTTTTTTGGAGCCAAAGGTCCTGGAGATAGACATATGTTTCTGAAAATCTTTAACTAGGCAAGAGGAAAGACTAAGCTTCCTTGCTTAAGAGAACAGTGTGAGATGTCAATTGGTTTGCTGTGAAAGTGACTCTGCCAATGACTCCATCACAAGCCGAGTTAGTGATGAACCAGGAGGGAGAAATACACTAGAATTTAGGTGTTGGTGTCTGCTGTTATGTTCAGCTGCCTCAGGGCAGTTCAAACACTTCCCGAGTGCTTCTTCCAAGATAAAGAAGCAGGAGACGTATACTGCCCTCATTTTGTGCATTGAAATGTAAATGTGTGGGGAGGGAGAATAATTAATTTTTATAAAATCTATATAAACGACTGTCTCTAATTAATTTACTGATAGTTTTAAGAAAAGTACTACCTGCTCTTGAATGTAACTTCGTCTTTAATGTGTGTATATCTGTAAAGTTGTAGATAACTTCATTTGGAATCTATATTCAGGTTCCTCTTTCAAATTTTATTTCAGCTGATGTTTTTGTTTCCTATGAACTAATGTCCTTTTTATATTTTCAACCTTCAAAGGTAAAGCATACGAAGAACAGGATTGTACTTTGTTGTTTTCAAATTGGTGTTCAGAACAGTCATAATTCTGCATATTCAAAAATACTTAATTTAAACATGAACCTAGTAAATTTCTCAAGTACTGAAAAAGTACAAGACAGGACTTTTTTAAACTTTCTTATGTTTGTAGATTCTAGATATGTGTGCTGCTCCTGGATCTAAGACTGCACAGCTCATTGAAATGTTGCATGCAGACATGAATGTTCCTTTTCCCGGTAAGTCTGGAAAACTAAAAACTTGTTACTTGGAATTTCTGCTTTTTCTTGTAGTAGGTTGTTTTTAATGTCACAGGTGAGTAACTGCATTTAACTACATATTGAATTCCCCAAGGGGTTGCTATAAGATGAAAGGTATCCACCTTTGATTTAAAACTTCATGGGCTTCCTTTGCTTGAAAAAGAGAGATGAGTTATATGTATCTTTACAGTTCAGACTACTATCTTTACAGTTCAGTACTTGTGATTAGAGCTTAATTTCTGTATATAAATCAGGTTTACTTAGTAGATGGTGGTCCATGAGCCTCTGTGGTTTTATGGTATCCTGCAAACACTGGATTAAGCTGCTTTAGATTTAAAGCAATGGTGATATTTACCATTTTTGTAAGCTTCAGAATCTATTTTGGTTAGATGCTCAGAGAAAATACTGCCCATTGAAACTGTAAAGCTATAGAGAGTGTGGATTCTTTCTGCGTTCTGCTGATAATTTGCTGATGTAGAGATGGTCTTTGGACAGTGGGTTTTTTTTCTGTTTGAGGGGCTTTACTTTGAGAAGTTGAAGGGCCCTTGGCTGTGTTTTACTGCCACAGGATGGGAGCTAAAATTCTTGAGACTTATGACACATCAGTTAACCTTCAGCATACTTGCAGTTATTTTATGCTCAGTAAGGGCTCCTCTATGCATAAGCAGTCTTCTAAGTAAAAATCTATAGTGAAAGGTTTACACAACTTTGAAAGATCAGGTAAACACAACTTTCGAAGATCAGGTAATAAACTATGTAAAATTATTATTTATATGTTCAATAGTAAAGCATTTTCCCACTGTTTTATGTTCCCAGAGGGTTTTGTAATTGCCAATGATGTCGACAACAAGCGCTGCTATTTGCTGGTTCATCAGGCTAAGAGATTAAACAGTCCATGCATCATGGTGGTAAATCACGATGCCTCCAGCATTCCTAACCTACAAATAGATGTTGATGGAAGAAAAGAGATCCTCTTCTATGACAGGATTTTATGTGATGTCCCCTGCAGGTACCTTGCATGTAAATTTGAATACATGGATTTTACTGCTTTAAGTGCAGTGCTAAATTTTTTGTGTTACTGAATTGTGCCTTTTGAGTAGGTTAGTCAGTTAGTATTTATAGTAAATTCTGAATGCCTTTTAAGTGTGGGGATACAGAATCAAGGTGAATTTTTTCACTCCAAGTGGTCCTTAAATTTGATCAGTTGAAGGGCTTCAAATTTTGACCTTATGTTCAGGACACTGAAATACAAAGACAGTGATGAAACAAAACAGAACAGTATAGGAGAGCTAGTTATAAGGGAGAGGGACTGGTATTGTTGTGCTGCTATAAATGACTTGGATATGGAATTAGTTTTACACACAAATAATACAAATCTGTTCAACCTCTCTTGCAGTGGAGATGGAACCATGAGGAAAAACATTGATGTGTGGAAGAAGTGGACAACACAAAACAGTTTGCAGCTCCATGGGTAAAAATGCACTGCACTTCTGCACTTTTTTCATTTTTCTCTGCTTTTTCTATATCTTTAACATCTGCATACATTCACAGGTTAGTATATGACAAAGCAGAGACTGCAAAGAGTCATTTTTCTCTCAAATCAAGAGCTTAGTGCTCTAGAGAGGAAGTGTAGGGTTTCAGATGTGAGGAGTGAAGCATGTGAATCTAAATTGCTTGTATTGTTACGAATATCTGATACAAAAATATTAATTGAATTTATTTAGACAGGATAGCTAATAAAATGGAACAAATCACTTGGTTGGGATTCTTAGCATTTAGGCAGGTAAAATACTTTTGGAAAATACAGTAAGCTGTAAAATTCAATAGTGATATTTTAAACTCATTAGGATTGTAGAGATCGTACATAAACAGTTTCAGTTACCTGAGATGGATTTGTGTAACCCGATGGTGAATGAATACTTAGCCTAGTGGAGACACATGGTAAAATGTAGTGATTTAATGATGAAAAAACTCAGAACATTTTACTGTGCATTTTTAACAAGCTGGGGATGCCATTGGTACTGTGACTCAGCTGACCTATGACTTCTTGGCAACTCATTTATTATTGCAGGTTTCATTTTAGTTGGAAGTATGCAGGTCGCGTCTAAGCTCGTGGTCCAGCTCGGTGATACCTTTCTCAGAAGGCCACTGCTAGCTAAGCTATGTTGTCCATAATACTTGTAATAATCAGACTACTCCTCATTTTAACTGGATTTCTGAGAAGAGTCATGTTTTGAGGTGTTATTTTTCTAGTGTTGAGTACTTCATAATAAAATTGATGGGGCACTAGGAAGAACAAAATAGAAAATGTTATGTTCAAAAGTTGTCCTGCATTATTGTTAATGTTTGACTTATTGCTGCTTTAATTTAATAGATGTCATTGTGAGTGTGTCTGCAGTATAGACTGCACTAAGATGACTTAGTTTAACTCTGACTGTAATTTGTGTACTGCTGTCAGCCGTAGAACTCCCCAGGTGCTGGCTTAGCCCACGGAGAGTTGTGTGTCTGCAGTAAAGCTTCCTTTGTGTTCCTGAGTGATAGCTAGCTACAGCAAGAGTGTTTGTTAGATTGCAGTTGAGAATTGCAACCCGTGGTGTTGAACAGCTGGCAGAAGGCGGGAGAATGGTGTATTCCACATGTTCCTTGAATCCCATCGAAAATGAAGCTGTAATCTCATCTCTGCTGGAAAAGAGTCAAGGTGAGAATGTGAGCTTGAACAGCGTGGGGAATTTGTCCTTTTTTTTTTTTTTTCCCCACAGTCCAAATGTAGGATATGTGTATGATGGTACAATTGATAAACTTGGTGTGAGTAATATGCTTCTAGTTTGCAAAACTATTGAAATTTTTTGGTACCAGTAGGATATCAATTACGTTGGTATGAGCAGTCTTCTTAAATGAGCGTGAATCAGCTGCAAATACAAAACCTGAAGAGTTGTGTTAATGATGCAGAAGACACTTCTACAGATCAGTGGCATTCAGTGTCTGTTTTCTGGCTCCTGCTCACTGCTTTCACTGGTTGGAGTCCATGTCTGACATTCATAATTCCTTTGGAAAACTCAGTGTGGAACATTGCTGCTGTGCACTATAGGAGCAAAAAGCCTGGAGTGTAGTTAAGCAGTTAGAGCAAAGTAATTGTACACCAGTAGGTGGGAGTCACTGATACCTTTAGCATCCTTTGACCCACATTTTGACGTGTTTGGAATTTTAATGTGTTTAAACTCATGGGATTTTTTGCGTTTTTGACTTGCATATGAAGGCTGAGGTTACAAGAGGTGGAAAAACTGAGATGAGCTGGGAAGCTCCACTGCATCACTTTGTGATAGTAGGGTTTAATTGCCCATTTAGTAGCTGGGGTATACTGCTTTCTCTGAATCCGTAACCTGAAATTTGGAAACATCTGATTGGATTTGGCATGAAAAGTTCCACAGATTTTTTAATGTTGAGCCTTTTACAGAGCAGATGCAGCTGTATTGCATCTGGAGCTACACTTACTCTGGAATTTGGTAGCCTGTTTTGTGTACTGTTTACTTTGTGCCAGTAACTATTCTGGCCCCAAATTATGCATGAAATTTCATTGCCTTTGAAGCAGTACTATAGCTAAGGTGCTTGCAGGTTAACAAGGAATTGACTATTTAATTTCTACTCATGCTTTTCTGTGCACTGGGGCAGCCTTACCTTAAGTCCTGTGTGCAGTTTTCATCACTGCAGTATAAGAAAAACATTAAACTATTAGAGAGCATCCAGAGGAGGGCAACAAAGATGGTAAAGGGTCTGCAGGAAAAGCCTGATGAAGAGTGGCTGCGGTCACTTGTTTTGTGCAGCCTGGAGAAGAGTAAACTGAGGGGAGACCTCATTGCAGTCTGCAACTCCCTTGTAAGGGGAAGAAGAAGGGCAGGTGATCAGTGACAAGGACCCATGGCAATGGTGTAAAGTTGTGTCAGGGGAGGTTTAGGTTGGATATCAGGGAAAGGTTTTTCACCCAGAGAGGTGTTGGGCACTGGAACAGGCTCCCCAGTGAAATGGTCACAGCACCAAGCCTGACAGAGTTCAAGAAGCATTTGGACAATGCTCAGAGGCACATAGTGTGACTGTACAGGGGTGTCCTTTACAGGGACAGAGTTGGAAAGGATGATCCTTCTGAGTCACTTTCAACTCAACTTATTCCATGATTCTGTGAAAGGACATTTTTATTTAGGAGTAGTTTCTTTGGTAGGCATAGACACTTTTCCAGTAAATTACAGTATGCTTGGCTTACTGAAGGCCATAGTAAGCCAGCATTAATTTTAACAGTGACAAGATTGGAAAGCATTAAAAACTAGTTGAGATAGGAGCACAAAAGCAGTAGGATGTGGAGGCCAGCAATTGCAGCACCTGAGGGAAATTCAATACTTCGAAGGAAGTCCTGGCTATGACTTTTGGATCTAGTCTCTGCCCAGTGGAGGTATTTTGAGGCATATTTGGATGTGTACCAGCAAGTGAATGTTATCCTTGGAACTTGAACACAGGTGTAGCTAAAGAAAGTAGTAAAGAGGTAGTGCAGTGGTCTGCAAGGGGCATTGTACCTCAAGAATTAGTGCAGAAAGTTTGTTGGTACTTTTAGCACAGTGTTACCTTGCCGCTTGTGAAGCAGCTGAGAGATTCCTTTCCCCTTAGGGATGAAGGAGTAGGGAGAAGGCCTTTTTTACCATGTAGCAACTATTGGAAACTGTAGTACTTCTGACAGACTCTTCAGTGCCTGATCAGTCTGATGTAATGTTGAGACATCAGCTGAAGACATGCTCTAGGGAAGCAAGAGTTGTCAAAGGATGGATGGAAAACATCAAGTGTAATCTCATTCAAGATGTAATTTTTGAATTGGTCTATGAATTCATCTATCACCTTTTCATTTATTTAAAAGAGTTGCTTAAGCTGTCACTGTAAGAGTAAATGGTTATAGTCTTGTAGAACAGGTTGATAATGTGTGTACAACATGAAAAAAAAAAGCCTACCTGACTGTTAAATAAGTATTAAGAATCACAGAAAAACAATGTTAGAAGTTAGTCTTTTCTAGGGAGATCACCTATTTAAACAGTAAATTTTTATATCATTCCTTCTGGACTTTGGGCAGCTTGAAGCTTTTATTCAGTAGATTAAGCTATACTCTGTTGAAGTTTCTTGTAGTAATTTAACATATTTTAGGCACATGGTCTTTTGTCCTGTTAATGTTAGACAGTTTGGAATTTTCCTTTCCATTTTAAAAATAACAAATTCCCTTTCCTTTCTCACTGGAATATATTGAGATTATAAATCCTTGAAATTAGAATATTGTAGGCATTTTAGAAGGCTTAGTTATACCAAAAGTTATTCCCTGAAAAATACTTAATTAGTGTAGTAAATCCAAATACTAAGTAAATGAGAATAAAAACTTCTATGATTGCATTGCTTAGAACACTGATGCTTAATGATACTGGTTGTAGAGTATTACTCTGCAGCTGCTACAAAAAGTATCTAACCATTATGTTTTGGGTAATTTATAAGTTTCATCTTATGTAGTTATTATTAATAGTTTTTCATACCTTCTTTGTTAATGTAAGTGGTAGAAGTTGTATAGCATTTTATTTCTTGAAATTTTTAAAAAGTACTGCTGCTAAAACAGTCTTAAAACTTTAAGAAAAACTATTTTTGTAAAAGTTTAATTAGCAACATAGGTCTTAAATTCTGTTTTCAAGAATATATTCTTGAATTCTTATTGAACTCTTATATTCTTGGGATTTCAGGTGCCTTAGAACTTGCTGATGTCTCTTCTGAGTTACCAGGTTTGAAGAGGATGCCAGGAATTACAAAATGGAAGGTACTTAACCTGGTATTTCAGTGAAGTTCTTGGTCTGTGGTAGAGTGTTAAGTCAGGGAAATTCTGAAGTGTAAGATTTCACAACATTAGGTTGAGCTGGATTAATGGCAGTGATTTGATGTTTAGGGGAGAGGGCAAAGCTGAAAGTCTTTGCCAAGGTAAGTTCTTGTCTCCTCATCTGCTCTCCCCTTACCTCTAGGTTTCTTTCTTCTGTCTCCTATACTTTCTTGGTACAATTCCCTTTTCCGTTGTGCATATGTGGCCTGTAGATGGCAACATAATTTTACCCACTTCTAATGTTAGCCATCCACCTCTGTCTTCAGGGTTTGTGGATGTTAGATTCTGCAGTTCTTCAGGTGGTCCATCTGAATAATTTGGAAGTAAAAGCTGTGAAGCTGTTTCTGCAAATAAGTTATAAAGCCTGCAGTGATGTGACTAATCCTAGAATATTAATAGAATCTTGTATTTTGTCCTAGACTTAAAGCGATTTCAGTTCTGGAAACAAACTAATAGAGAGGGGCAAAAAAACCCAAAGCTGCTTCAGCTTCTTGTTAAGAGTATAGTCAAGAAAAGTGGAAGGTCATCCTGGCAGTAAGGAAAGAAATTTTAGTTATGAGTGTGTGCCTTTGCAATGCCATTGGTTTTTCTTTCTTACCATCTCACTAGTCTCTTGCAATGGCAGACAGGTTTATGCCTCTGTGCAGGCTAATGAGCAAGATGCAGGGAATAAAGATTTGTATATGTTCTGCCACTGGAAATCTAGCTTAGAAACTAGCTGATTTCTTTCTTCTTACACTTCCTAAAGTTTACACTGTATGCTTGTACCTGAAGAATAAATGTAAAATGCATAACTGTGGCTCTATGATTTTAATTTTACCTTTCTTTGGTACTCCATAAAGCCACTATATATATATTTAATATAATGATCACTAAGAGTGTATTGTATTCCTTGTAGCATCTATTTTTCTCTTTGCAGTTGAAATACGAATCTCCCTAACAGGTTTTAAAAACTAGTCTGATAAAATGTGTTGAAAGTTTGACAGACTTTCTTCAGACCTGATTTGCTGCTGCTGTATATTTTCAAGCCTCACTGGCTAGCATGTCACTGTGGATGTATTTGCTTACTTTGGTGCTGTTCTTACTTGGTGTAGTCTTTTGTTCCCTGGTGCAGCATTTGTTTTCTGGGAGCTCTGTGACTGATTACGTTGAATATCCCTGAACATCAGCTGACTGTAAATCTCTGGAAACAGCAAAAACAGAAATAAGTTTTTGTTCAAGGGACACTTGGGTGCTTGGAAATAGCATTCAGTACTCCCTCCTTAACCCAGACGATAAGTGAACTCAAATTACTTATTTTGGGCTTAAAGGGTGACACCTTTTTAACTCCAGATTTGGTCATCTGTTCCTGCAACACTTTTCCTTCTGCTCTAACAGGTGATCAGTGAAATGTGCAATAGAGATGAGTTCAGCATGTTCTTTGGTGCTTTGTCATTCTACCAGTCACACCAGCCTACCAGTTAGGCTGGTAAACCAAAACTGAACAGCACAGGGTTGCTAGGCAGTTTTTCTGGTAAAACCAAAATAGTTCTAGATTTTTTTAAAATTTCAGTTATCACTCCTATTGTTGGTTTTTCTCAAGCTTGAGTCATGACTTCCAAAAAGCAGTTCAGAAGTACAGTCTGTCTTGTCTCCATCTAGCACTATGGAATGTAGCATATTTTGACTTGAAATACTAATTCTATAAATACAGTAATTTCTATTTCAGGAAGTGTGGAAAGGCACAAGGTGGGATCTGATCAGTGGCTGAGAAGTGCCAGACTTCATGATGCTGAAATCTGCATTCCAAAGTGCTTAGTGAAATTGTAGTCTAGATAAATGTTACATTTCAGTTTCCACTAGAACACTTGATTAAACTTTCAAGACACTCACAGTGAGATGCATGAAACTACTTCATCATACTTGCCAGTCCTGAAGTCGCCATCACTGCAACTTCTTTGTTTTGTTGCCTTAACAACAAAAATGGGCCTTCCTTTCAGTGATTAATTTTATGCATTTGCCCTGTGCATCCCCATTTGGGATCTTTCTTACAGCTTTAGCATCCAGTACAAAATCAGGCATCTAGAAGTCAAATTTTCCCTGAAGTCAAATTTTCCCTGGCTTATTTTTTCACTCTGGTATCCTTGCTTGAAGAGCATTCAGAATGCCTTCTTGTAAGAGTTGTGGCTGTAACCTGCTTATATATTAAGAGTCTGTCAAAATCTTTGACCCTTAGCCAGACTGAGGTGATGTTATATCTACACAGTGTATTAGAGTGGATCTATACATATGTTCTGAGTTCTAAGTAAAGGTGCAGATGCTAGAAAATTCATGGGGACATGGTTTTTCAGCCACTCTCTGTCAGTGACTTGTATATGCCCGTGTCATGCAGCTTTCTGCCTACCAAGCTGTTGTGTTGCACTCTTGCATATTTCTTATGTAATGAAGTTGGGATTCCTCAGTTCTGATCTTTACTAGACTGCAGTAACTCTTTTCCTCTGTATACTGCTTGGAAACTGCCTATAACACAATGCTTCACAGGCAGTCTCATGGTAAAAAAAGAGGAGTGTGTCCTAAATCTGATGGCTCACTGACTTTGTATATTTCACCACTGTCCTTCCACTGGATTTTGGTGGTTCACATGTTTTAGCAGGTTAAGAGAGACCTTTGTAGTTGATTCAGCACCAATCTGCACTTTGACTGTATGCTTTTTTTTTTTGGAAGCATATGAAATGGAGCAAAGAGCTGCAGCTGGCAAGAATCTCCTACTCTGAAGTGCACATGTACAATGCACAAAGAAACAATACGCTTTAAGGAACTTAATTTTCTATACCAGAAAATAACTTCTCTTTTTAGTGTCTGAACCTTGATTTGCAAGTATTTTAATTAAAACTTATAAAATGGGGATCTATATTCTTCATTGAATTTATGTTTACCCCTTTGAAGGTGATGCTGAAAGATGGACAGTGGTTTGAGGAGTGGAAAGATGTGCCTTCAAATAGACAAACACAAATACGTCCTACTATGTTTCCAGTGAAAGATGAAGAGAAGCTAAACGCAATGAATCTGGAGCGCTGGTAAGTTTTCCCAGAGTAGATCTTACGAGGATTTGATGTAACATGTGTGGTTGTGGGCAAATTATAATTAGGTCAGATTAGGAATGTGTAGGTCTGAGTATATTTTGATTGCTTCATACATAATGGCAGTGCACAATATTTAAACTCCAGTGAATCAGAAATTACTGCAAGTTGCATAAGAGGAATATGCACTCACATGAAAAAGTCAAATTCTTTGCATCTAATAGCAATAAACAGTCAAAATTACTGAAGAAGTGTATAGTACTGTAACATTTTAACAGTGTGAGTTATTTGCTTTTAGAGGCTTTCCGTAGCTATTCTAAAAATACTGTTTAGAAGTGAGTTATTAAAGCTCAAATGTGAATGGTGAATGAATGTGTTGGGTTGATGCAAGTAATTTTGCAAGAATGCTCTATTTAGATCCTGTTTCTAGTTTGATAAATTAAATCTGAACAATCCTACTAGGAATACTTACCTTATCCTGAAAGTACATATAAATGTATTTTGTAAGTCTGAATACAACTATGAATGTGCTGCAACAATTTTTTTCTTTTCTCTCTAGTCTTAGGATATTGCCACATCACCAGAACACCGGTGGCTTCTTTGTGGCTGTGTTAATAAAAAAGTCTCCAATGCCATGGAATAAGCGTCAGCCTAAGGTAACTTCTTCTAAATTATCTAAAATGTTAACTACTAATAATGTTTCAGGATTTTTTTTTTAAAGTTTGCACGTAATAAAAGACATACTATAACTGTTTTGTATCTGCCCTTCAGTTAAGTTCAGTGTGTCAATTAAAAATAAATTCCTAAATCCATGAAGTAATTAAGAAAAAAACCATGACAACTTTTAAAATAGAAAAAAAAGTAGGGAGATTTTGAAATGATAGTAAAATAACAAGATAAATCTTGACCCTAAAATTAAGGCTTTGAAAGAATTATAGAAGCAGATTATATTGGATAGCTAGAACTGTCACTTCCTTCAGCTGTGTGTGGTCCCCTGCTAAAAGGCTTTTTTTCTGCTGTGTTGTAAGCTAATTCTGATTTCAGTTTATCTTACTCTGTGGCTGGTTGCTCAGGAGTGATTCACTAGCAGATTAGCAGATCAGCAGCACGGGGAATGGATGTAAAACTGTTTGCAGCAGCAGCCTCAGCCATCTGACTTTAATCCTTTTGTTGTCAATTGTCTTTAAAATCCTGTCAACAGGATTTTAAGTTGATGTGATTTATTTGATCTCTTAGATTGTCATGTCCTTGAGAAGAACTTCTTGTGTGAATCTCTTCTAGGTGTTTATTTGATTTGCTTCATTAGAACAACTTACAAGTAAAATGTATGTGGCAATAGGGAAGAAGCATTTATTCGGAAGCGAGCACCCTCCAAATAGTTCATGCTGTTCTAAGTTAAACATTGTAGCACTCTTAGAGAAGGTGTGCAGCAGCAGGATGCGTGTCACTTTGAGTGTTAGGAGGAAAACAGCAGATCCTGTTTTAAAATAGTCTTCTCTGAGTGCTTGAACAAGATTTTGTAGATGGTACAATAATAGCTTTCTTGGACAGTTGGTATGAAACTGTGCAGATCAGTACTAGAGGTAAATGCAATTTATAGTTATCTTGTTCTAGTAATCAGATTAACTCCCTGAATGGATCTGTTTAAGCACTTGCATACAAATTGACAAGAATTAAGCACATACGAAGAGAGAATATAGGTGCCTTCTGTTGAAAGTTGGATACTACTTTTGCTTTTTTGAAAATACTGTAATTTGAAATAGGTTCATCAGAAATTACCACAAAGAACAGGAGATACTGAAGTGACAACAGCTAATTCAGGTAATGGTTCCAACTGTATTATTGAAGAACCAACGCTTGCTGAAAATGAAGAGTCTAAGAAAATGCAAGAATTGCAGAATTCAGACACTGAGCAGAGCAAAAAGGAAGGAGTATGTGGGTAAGGACCACATCTGAGTATTTGTCCTGTGACAGCTCCATAATTGCTGAGTATTCTGTAGTTCTTTTGTTATTTAGAAGTGGATCAAGAAAAGTTAATGAATTCATTCAGTTGTCTTCCATTTCCATGTTTTCTGTCTTGTCTGTGTTTCATTCAGCAAGTTTGGAAAATAACCTGTTTTCTTATTAGCATTTATGAAGTCTGTTAGTACTTTCTCGTCAATGAAAAAAACTGCTTTCAGAAGTTGGAAGATCTGTATCATCTTCACAATCACTCCGTCACAAATCTCTGTTTACTTGTTTTTCTGAACTCTGTTTCAAAGCACTGCTTCACTTCCTTATTTTAACAAGTTAAATTGCGTGTAGTGTTGGTGAAGCACAAGAGAATGCCAGAATTCTGTTTGTCATACTGTTGTTACCGTAAGCCAAGTGTTGACTAAATTAACTATACACTGATTTTAAAGCAAGTACTTTTAGTGAAATTGACAGTGCAATGTTACTTTCTTTTTAGACCACCACCATCTAAAAAAATGAAGTTGTTTGGTTTTAAAGAAGACCCTTTTGTGTTTCTCCCTGAAGATGATCCATTGTTCCTTCCTATCCAGTAAGAAAAAAAAATGTTTCTGTTTTGGCACCAAGATTCCTATTAATTCAGGGATGTTAGTAGTTCAACTTCAGTTCATTACAAAAGATCGGTCTTGTTGGTCTTGCAATAAAGGCTTTTGCCTGACTTTGTGCTAGGGCCCCCTCTCCTCGACACTTAAATGAAAATAGCTGACTAGAGTTTGCACTGGAAATTTTCCAGTGTGTCTCAGTGTCTATAACAGCTTGTTTTTTCTGATGTCATACAGCTTAGAAGGTCTGATCTTCTGAAGCCAAAGTGCTAAGTGTTTGCAGAGATAGCTGGAGGAAATGGGCTAACCCATGCATTTTGAGTATGTGATTTTATTGCTCAGTTAATCAAAACAAGTATTATGGCCGCAGGAAGTTTTATGCATTGGACCCATCATTTCCCAAGATGAATTTACTGACTCGAACTCAAGAAGGAAAAAAGAGGCAGCTGTACATGGTTTCTAAGGAGCTAAGGAATGTGCTTCTGAACAATAGTGAGAAGATGAAGGTATGGTTCATAAGCATGAGTGGATATCTCCTTGAACTTGCCAAGTGTACTGTTTACATAGAGGATTAGCCCTCTGACAGGCTTTTTTTTTTTTTAAGTCTGGATTAATGTTTTCCTCTCTGTCCCTCCTGTGTTAGATATGAAAAATTGACTCTGAGAGGTAAATAGTCTCTGAGATGAAAATCAGTACATTTTTGGTGGATGAAAGAGAACTTGAAAGTAGAGAAAGGGCATATATAACAGCTCTGTGTGTGCCAGCATTTTTATGTAGTCTTCAGGTAACTTTACAAGTTTACATTGATGCTGTTGTATTTATGAGCCCCTTAATTATAGAAGTATTAAGAGCTTTGAAAGCCAACCAAAAAGATAAGTTCAGCTGAATTATTTACTGGCTGTGTTACATAGGGCCATTGTTTCAAAGTAATTTTAACAACTAAACATTTTGAAAGTTTGTTAAGCTAAATGATAATGAGATAATAAGAAGTTTTTTTGAATTAGAGAGGAAAAAAGAATTTATATGATTCCCTGTGGAAAATGTCTTGTAAATGCTTAAGATTTGTCTCAAAAGTCATTGTGTAATTTAGGTTGGAATGAGGTCACCTAGTCCAGCTTCCTTCCTACATCAAACAGAGCTGACTTCAGAGCTAGATCAGATATATTCTGGGGCCTCTTCCAGTGAAATCTTGAGAATTTTTGAGGATATTCAGTACATCTTAGCAACAGATCTTTGAGATGGATAAACAATTATTCTTTTATCCCCCATTCAGGAAATGGCTACATAATTGACAAAATTTTAAGAAACTGATGCATTATATTAGGTAGTGAGACTTTGAGTCACCACAAAGGATAGCTGTAGTGTCTGAAAAATCGCTTGTATATTTTTGAAATCCTGTCCTTGATTGACTTTCCCAGAATCACACAGAAAATACTTCCTCAAACTAAAATTTAAACTAGATATTAATAGTTTGTTGCCCTCTTTTTAAGACTGCCACTTCCTCACACTGTTCAGTTTTCAATGTGGAAAGGAGTAAAAGGCATTTTATGTTGAGAGAGTGCCACATTTTTATAGCGGGAGTTCCTTTTTCCCTTGAATGACTTTTCACATTAATTCAGTGTCCAGTGCAAATGAACTTCTAGTCGAAGAGTTAAGGAAAAAACAAGTTAACAGTGGTAATTTAGAATTTATGCTCCCTACTGATGCTTATTGGCTTTGCTGTTTGCAGGTTATCAACACAGGGATAAAAGTCTGGTCTCGCAACAGTGATGGTGAACAGTTTGGATGTGCATTCAGATTAGCACAAGAGGTAATTGTATAGCATTGTGTTTTCAAAAGAGATACTTTGGTTTCCTTGAGAGCCTATAAGACAGCTGTCAAATCTAACTTTATCAGATTAATAGTAATTTCCAGTATGGTTTAAAATGTGAAAATTGTTTTCTGGTATTAGGTAAAGCGCATACTGTTCTTAGTGTTTTTCCTTCAGAAATTAGTGGTTGAATTTTGAAATAATTGTCTTTATTTATTAAACAGGGAATTTATACTCTGTACCCATTCATTCATGCAAGGATTATAAATGTCTGCATAGAAGATGTCAAAATTCTGCTAACCCAGGAAAATCCATTCTTAAGTAAATTTAGCAGTGAAACACAGAAGAAAGTCAAAGATATGGGTAAGCCTGCTAATTTTGCTGTCACAAAATTATTTTTATACTTTGCACAGAAGACTATGAAAATCCTTTAACATAAACTGTTTGCTAAAAATTTTGACTAAATTTATCTTGAATATACTTGTTAGGTAAGTAAGCATTACTAAAAGCCAGTGTGCTGCTAGAAATTGTAGTCCTTTCTGATTGCAGCCTATAAGGTTTTTGAGCTTTAGAGAACAGAAGAGTTGCCAAACTTACGACTTCTGCAAAGCAGTGTTGTGAGGCAGCATTTAAAATATCTGATGAACAAAGATTTTGTATATGCTTCTGGTTTTTCTGCCTGTTAGTGCTCCAGCTGAAACTTTGTCATCTGCAGTTGCTTGTCATGACCTTATGTATCAAATACAGTTACTCAGATGCGATTTTCTTAAATATGGGAAGCAATATCTACTCATATTAAACTTTTATTTCCTCTACACTGGATGCTTCAAGAAATGAAAATTGGTTTTCAGCCCTTTGCTATTATTTCCAATTCATTGCTGATCCTTGTACTTCCATGTTTGATGAGACAAAATGGGAAAAAAAAAATGTTCTGAAGTTTGGTCTGGCATACTCTTATGTTCATTTTAATTAAGTAAAAGTTCCTTGCTAGATTCACTGAGTAATTTAATCCACTGTGTGGATTTTGTCTTTTAATTTGTTTGTTTGGTATTTTGGAGGAGGCAATGTTGGCAGTTGCTTCTGTAACTGTATAAATACTTCGGTTTGAAGAAAAAGGGAATAAAGTCTGGTATTGTCTATAGTTCAATGTACCGATGTAGATAACTGCTAACCATGTCATGCTCTGTGGTTGTCTAGAAACTTATTTTCTTGAACATTTTCGGATTACAATCATTGTATCACTATACCAAGTAACACATCTGTTTTGTTTTTGTTCCCCCTTCCCTGTAGCAATGGGAAGTATAGTTCTGAAATACGACCCAGACCCTGAGTAAGTAGATGTATTGCTTTCCATTTATGCACTTCTAAGACCTGGATAAGAATTGATTTTTGCCCAGCAAAAACAGAAGTAGAGGCATAGAGATGCAGTGAGGGAAACAGTAAAGCCCTATAAGATACAGAGAATATGACAGGGAGAGCTGTCTTGTCTGTGAATTCTTAAAACAAGTGTAGAATTTACCTCCATAAAGGAGAGCTGGTAGTTGTGCCAGAGATCAGCAGTTTGCTGCATGTGATTTATTTGTTTGTTTCCCTGTAAAGTCCAGTATTTGGAATGAAAAAAGTTAACTTTTTACTGTTCCATTTTGTGGACAAAGTAACTTTGGTGGACAAAGCTCTTAAGAACTTTCTAAATATAAACTTTAATTTTACTACTCTTTGTATTAGTTTTGAAACCAGAGCCAGAAAATTATTATGCTTGTTGCTAATAGCCTTGAGTTTTTGGTTTTTTGGCTGGCTTGCTTGCTCGCTTGTAGACAAGCAGGTGCCTATGTAGGTGTTGTAGTTAAGAACTATGTACTGTCATCTTCCGTGAGAAGTTACAAAATGCATTCAGTGTTAGAACTGAATTGGTGTATGGCTACAAAATGAAGTTTTGAAGATGATCTTTATCATAATTGACTGAACTTAACTGCTTGTTTGCAGAAAACCTCATGATCTTCAGTGTCCAATAGTGCTGTGTGGTTGGCAAGGGAAGACATCACTCCGTGCCTTTGTGCCCAAGAATGAGAGACTTCATTATCTGAGGATGATGGGAGTTGAAGTGTTTAAAGCAAAGAGGAAAGAGGAGGAATTGGAAAACAAAACTGAGGAAGAAGTTCAACACAGACTGGTGCAAACAGAGGAAGGAATGGATGTGGAAGATAAAGAACATGATTTAGTCACAAAAATGGAAGCAGAAATAGGTGAAGAATCTTCTGAGAGTCCTGTGGAAAGCAGTGCTATGGAAATAGAAAATAAAATTGAGGATTTAGATCAATCTAGTAAAAATGCCAACACTCATGTAAGCCAGGAAAGCAAAGACACAGATGCCAGTAATGTGAAAGATTAGGTTTCTTTCTGTATTGCTTGGCAGCTTCCATGAGGCTCACATCTAGACTTTTGCTTTTAGCATGAAGCTGTGTTCTAAAATTTTGGTTGGAATGGGATGTTCCTCTTTTAAAGTTTCACCTCTTTTATATTTTAAATGAAACCTATAAAGAGATTTCTCTTCAAATGTGTCTTCTTTTCACCATTTTAAACTCCCTTTTATTGGCAGGTTTGTGTGTCTGCAACAGACCAGGCACCAGTAAAATATAAAGCCTGTATTTTTAATTGAACAGTGATATGCACAAATGCACTGCACATGTGTAACTGGTCAAAAATTCCTTCAGAAGAAAAACCTGGGGTTCCATTCAAAGCACATGAATTCCAAAAACATTTTTTCTCCTATGATCGTTTACCCCACCTACCACCTGATGTGATTACTGTTGATAACTGCAGGTTCTTTACAGGGTAAGAGAAACCGTGCGAGTATCCGCACAAATGCACATACAGGATATCTGACTGACAACCTGGTGAATGGTTATTCAAAATAGAACTGTGTCCAGCATCCTGGGGAACAAAAAGCAGAATGCACTTCACCAGAGACTGATGTCTGAGGTTCTTCAGAGTGATTAATTGCTTGACAGACCCAGCTAGTAAATATCGTTAACTAGATCTTCAGGTGTGTTGAGTGTGCCTCAGACTCCTGTCTTGAAATGTGCCTGAGAAGAGTCTGTGACCATCACTCAAATCTGCTGCGGTCATCTGTTCCTCTGTCACTTCTTCAAGTGGGAGTTATCTCTAATTTTTGTAAGATAACTTGTTTATAGCTGAAGTAATGGTTTAAAAAAAAAAGCACGGTGGTATATATGTTGTTGTATAGTAGATGCTTAAAATGATTTCTTAGGTCTAAAAGGGTAATTTATTTAATCTGACTTTAAAAAAAGTTGGCTACCTCAGAAACTTAGAATATAAATTCTGTCCTTTGTGGCTTAGTTTCAGCAGTACTCTCTACTTTTGTCAAGTTGGTCTGAAAGGAAAGTGACCAGCAGTACAAGCTATTGTCCTCCTCTAGGACCACAGTGGTGCAAATATTTGTTATGCTTGTCAAGCAGAATTTTACCATATGTATTTTTATTGATGAAGTCTTATGTGGCTTGGATCCATTTGCTCTACCTTGCTACAACAGACTTTTTGATGTCTGCCCTTGAACTACTTCATCAAAGCAAGAATTCTTGAGGGACAGACATAAAAGTGAAATAATGCCATGTCCTCTGATGAGATATTAGTCTCATGCAGTGAGGAACCATTGACAGGACTCATTTTCCTCTCGAGAGTACATAAAATAGGTTAATAAAAAATCAGCTCTTGCCCTTGTATTTTGCTTTGAGTTTGTTCTGTGAGTCAAGAGCTGTGATGGGACAGCTGCTGTTTTGGCAGCTCCTTAGGCTGAAGAGCAGCATAGGAGAATTTTTTTTTCGAGCAGAGATGTGTGTAAAGTATAATTTTTAATTCTTAAAGTATATGAGGAAAATGATTTTGCAACTTGAAACTTCAAGCATGTTTTCATATCTTTGCATTTATTCTGCCTTATTGGGCGTTTGAAAGGGAAGAAGGGTGGAAAGACAAGTGTCACTTACAAATCATCATTGCAGTGTGCAGTACTCAGCCCCGAGGATTATTTGAATCCATCTAATCTTTGTTCTCTGATGATCTCCATAAATTATAAAAAGGTCAAGTGTTAAAACCTATGTGAAGAAACTAAAATTTGTTTTGAATTATGCCTGCTGTTACTGTGTCTACTGATGTTCCTGAGCAGCAGCTCCAGCTTCTTTTCAGTCAGTGACTCTGCTAAGCATACAAGTTAGACAGGTTAAGCTGTGAAGAATACTTGTTGATATAGACAATCCAGCAGAAAGCAAACTATAGAAAATTAACTGTCCTGATTGGGTGTTTTTGACTGGGCAGACTAAAATGAGAGTAAGAAGCTTTTAGCTGGGAACTAAAGAAAAGTAGGTTCTTGGATCATAAACTGAGTGAAATTGGGTATAACTTAGACTTGTAATAGAATAAGAGCCCGTCATTTAAAATCCTCTCAGTAGTCCCATTTTCCTGTGTTACCTATGAAATTTTGCTTTGATCTTGGCTTTTTGGAGGTGTATTTTTTTGCTGTCAAGTGGAAGTGAGAAATTTCAGCTCAGAAACTAGGGGTCTAATTTTCTTGTGCTATTCAGCAGTTTCACTCTATATCTCCAAGCAAATCCAGAGGCTGCAGATTTATTGTATTTTTTTTTTAATACTGCGAGTTTCCTTACACCAATTGCGCTGTCCCAGTTGATCTTGCCTTGATAGCCAGAAAGGAAGATGCACAAAATTGTGTAGGTAGTGGCTGAAAGCACCGTCCCAGTTTCCCAGGCTGGGAGCCCGATGAAATGGGTATGTTCTGTTTGTCTGTCTCTGCTGAGCTCTCTGCTACTGTAGCTCTGATGCTCAGGTGGCTGAACCTCTGCCGGCGTGGTTGCTGCAAGTAATTTGAAAGGAAAACAAAAGAAACGTGATAAGCAATCACATTAAGTTTGAACAGAAATTATGAAGTCAGTCCTTGTCAGTAGTCCCTATTAAATCTTGTGAGATTTCTCTAGTTAGCATTGCTGGTTTTTAGAAACACAGGACTGCAGATGTTTGCATTGATGGCAGGGGGTTTTATATGTGATGGAGGGGAGAACAGAAAAAATTTCATGTATCTAAATGAATAGTCTGATGATGTGTTGCTCGGAGAAGTCCTCAGTAATAACTGCTGGATCCTTAAGACAATCTGTTGACTGAAAAGCCTAGAAAGCTAAGGAGAGAGAACAAAAGGAACACACCACATGGGATGCTTTTTTTTCAACATTTACCTGATGTTAGTCATTTGTTACTTTAGGAAAATTTTTAGCATTTTCTTACTTTAGTTTGCTGCAAACTTAATGTACCATAGCCTAGTGCCACTGAGGTGATTTTTTTTTTCCTTAAAGGTCCGAATCCTATTAAAATCAGTGAGGCTTCTCAAAGTATACATACCCCTTGAAAAATTCCTGCCCGTGAATTTCAAATTTAGATTTAACCGTAAAACAACCCGTGTAACAACCCCTTTTTGAAGCTGCGGCGAAGGAAAATCAGAGCATTTCTTTCTTCCAGTGGGAAAACTCCATCCCGGAAAACAATCGGTGGCGTGCTCATGCTGCGCTGCTGCCGGAGCTGAACTCGGCACGCTCTCTCTGCCCAGGACAAGCCTTGTAAACAACCCCCAGCAAAGCGGCGCGGACACAACAGCAGTTCTGTTATTCCCAACAAATGTCCCGATAAAGTTGGCCGGCGTGGCCGCGGCTCGGCTGGCCTTTGCAGCTGGAGCGCGGCGAGGTCGCTCCGCACGTGTGGTGCCCGCAGTCAGCGCGGGCCATGCCGGGGGGACCGCAGAGCCTGCGGCATCAAACACCTTTCTCCCTCCAGGGGGATTTGCCACACCGGTGACTCACCCGTGTACCAAATACATGGTTGTATTTAAGTATGTAATTTGATGTTCTGCGTTTCTTAAACAAACCTGAGTACTGTTTTTTGACTAAAATGTGGTTTTCTTCCTAGGATGTGGCTGTTTGTGTTAGAAATTTAAGTTTCTTCAGCACTCGGTATTTCTATTCAGCAAGCTGTTGGCTACACAGTTGCTTGCCCAGGTAGCCGAGGTTTTCTTTCAATGATTTATCCATGCGTGGCTTTGGCAGGATGTGTAACTCCAACCATCACTTGGGAATATGCCTGTACATTCCTGCCTCACCTGAATACCTCCTTATATTTCTGATGTTTTGCCTCTCTCTTGCCGTTTTTTGTTTGTCATCCCTTGAAATTATGGACTTCTCCCTTTTTTGTGTAGCTCAGATGCTTTGAGGTGTGTTAACAATGGACTTTTGCGTGTTCTCAAAGGGAAAACCAATATGAATGGTGGCCAAAACAATTCTTACAATTTATCTAAGAATGGGGTAAATATACAATGATCCTTGCCCAGCATATTCTTCCAGACTCCAGGGGTTTCTTGGACCAGAGATTGTCTTTGGGTTTAATGGTCTCTTATGTATTTGTACTCCATAAATTTGCTCCCTGAGATCATGTGGCCTTTTAGCTCATATAACATCCTATAGCAGAGAGCCCCAAAATCCTACCTGCTGTTGTGTGAAGTATTATTTTAGCACCTAGTAGTTTTGTTCAGTGATCCCCACTTCTTGCATTGAAAATGACAACAAGCAACTGCTGAGTAGTTTCTTTGGGACACTTGTACCTTTTATTGTCTTCTATCATATCCCTTATCAGTCATCTTTTTTCCAAGCTGAAGGGTCCTAGCTAACTTGTTTATTCCCTCTGTGGAGACTACTCCAGATATTTCATCATCTTTATCAAATA
This sequence comes from Picathartes gymnocephalus, assembly GCA_013390045.1. Taxonomy (NCBI): domain Eukaryota; kingdom Metazoa; phylum Chordata; class Aves; order Passeriformes; family Picathartidae; genus Picathartes; species Picathartes gymnocephalus. Next base: position 62,443 of record WEKY01019681.1, on the reverse strand, counting down.
TTTCTGAACTTTTCTCAGTTTTTATGTCGTTTTCCAGAGGGAGGAACTGCACATGGTGCTTAGGATGTGGCATTTGTGGAAGCACATGCTCCCTGTTCTGTCATCCAGTACACTGCTTGGTGATTCTTCATGCTGCGAAATATCAAGCTGAATTCTCACTGGAATTGCTTGTCATAACCTCATTATTATGTTCTGAGTGGCAATTGAGAACCTCGGGGTTTTTTTACATGTGCTGGTAGCATCATTTTCCCCCACATAAATCACTTTTGTCTGCATTGAGATTCATTTGCTGTTTTATAATTCAGTTGCCTTGGTCTTGTAAGGTCCTTCTGCAATTCTTTGAAGCTGGACCTAAACCAGTAGTTACTAACTGAATTGTATCCCACCCGGAATAGTTTTCTGAGAGTCTGCAGGTCCTTAGTATCTCTGAAGGGATCCTAAGCTGATTATTTCATTATGGTTGTTTTGTTACTAGATCACAGGAGAGGAATTTCATATCAAAATGCTGATGAGCAGGATGACCAAGCCCAAAGAGACTATAGTATTTTCTTTTTAATATTTAAGTAATTAAGCATACATCCACAAAATACTCTCATAGAATGCCTGTTGTCTGTAAAATACCAGCTTACTGGAGGGAAAAGAAGTGTCCTTAGGAACACAGCAATCTATCTTCTGACGATTTCTCCTGAATCTTTTCCAGGGCTCATCAACCTAGAAAACTACCAAGGAGGGTGTTGAGAACGACCCCCTAAACGCATCTATGGCTTCTCAGGCTTCAAATCACCAACTAACTTGTTGTGCAACAAGGTGATATCCTGTACACTGTGTTACCAGGATTTCTTGCCCTTGTAGGTTTGGGTATCTCCCTGGCCAGCTGTTAGTCTGGTACACTGCTCAACTGTGTGTCCATATTTTCAGCTGATACTTGTGGGCAGTGAAGAAGGAGTTGGAAACAGCCTGAAATATTAAAAATGTTTGTGTCATTTGTCCCAAGTGACTTTTAAAGCCCTTTTAGCCTACAGAAAACTTTGCATTTTCTCTATCTTATAATTTCCCAACTTTGAATCTGAATATAGAGAGACAAGTGCACTCAGCTGATCTGAAATGGTCTTCACCTTAGAAATATTTTTCTTTTACACCTTTGTAATATATTTCATGGTGGTGTTTAAATTCATTGCTGCAAAATCAGCTTAGGTTATCTGGATTTATATTTTTTATTGGTGAAAATACTGTAGAGCTTGTGAAAGGTGGCACATTGACAGCCTTGAAGTTAAGCTGATTGTTCCATTATTTCCCAGCATCTCTCAGCCTTTTAAAGACATCTACTCTTTTCCAATCTCCCATACTCAGTTTTTCAGATGACTGCTAAGTCTTCTGAGTCAGTGAAAGCTACTTCTCTAGGTATCCTTTGATGATGTTTACCAGGCTTGTCTGATTTGTGAAGCTGTCTAATTTAGTTTGGTGTAACTTATTTCATTGCTCTCTATCTTGTTCTTCCTCTACTCCCTAAGAGGAAGAACATTGATTGATATTATGTGCATAAACAGCCTCACTTTGTTAAAGGGCTAGGTCATCATTTTAGATACATTAATTACTGTATAGAGAATGCAGGTTCAAAAGAGATAATAGGCAACCCAGTTTGAAATCATCTGCTGCTGATCCTTTCTTCTTGAATATATTTATCAGCATTTTCTTTGGGCCATTCATCAAGGTAAGAACAAAGTGCAGAGAATGGTATCTTGTTATCCTGAAATTCTCTTGCTAAGCTGAATCTGATTTTTCAAAGTCACTTCTCAGGGCAAAATGATATGACTCACAGCAAAAGATACAAAGATGCAGCAAGGGAGGCTTCAGTGGGACATGAGGAAAAAAATTACTCCCCACAAAAGGAGCTGAACACTGGGGCAAGTGGCCCAGAGAGATACGGATCTCCATCCTTGGAGATCTTCAAAACTTGTCTGAGTGAGGCCTGAATAAGCTGACCTAGCCAGGAAGCCAGCTCTGCTTTGAGAGGGCGGTTGGACCAGCTGATTCAAACCTTAGTCTTTTTCTGATTCTAGGATCACTTCCCAGGCTGAATGCCTTCAGCCGAGCACGGGCAGCCACAGCCCCCTGAGATTTTTTGCTGAGTACACCTTCACCCACCCTCTGGCTCTTCAGACATGGAAGTATTGCATTTAGGGATCAGGGAAGCACCTGTGCCTGTCTAACCCGAGTTAAACCAGCCTGGAGTGGTCTAACAGCACAGTTACTGGACCCCCTACTGCCTACGTACAGTAGGTTGGTATTGCCAGTGCTGTTTGCTTTCTGTAATTCAAGCTGATTCAGTGGAATCTGTCAAAATGCAGGCAGAATAACTTCATGGTTCTTTCAACTATATCATAAATCAGAGGATAGAAGAGTTGAAACTGCTGATGAACTTGTTAATGCTAGATTGCTGTGGTAGAAATGAGCCTCCAGTGTGGCACTTTGTACCTCCACCGTTGCTTCAGGAACACTGCAGAGGTACAAGGCTGGGGAATTGTGTCCTGTGTTCCAAAATGCTGCACTGCTGGCTGAGGAGAGCTGCAGCACATGAATAATGTGAGGCATCTACAGATCTGAATTGTCCCCATTTTCATTAAGTCATATGTTCAGCTGTAAATGTTACGTTGTCTCTAGAGGCAGAGGATGAATTGTATGTAATGACTGAATTTCAGATAGAAAGGGCAGATCTGAGCAGTTTTAGAACATTTTTATTCCCTCAAAAAAAAAAAAAAAACAACCAAAAACCAAAAAACAAAACAAAAAAAAAAAACAAAACAAAAAACCAAAACAAAACAAAAAACAAACTTAAATGAGGGCATGGTTATGTGGTTACTAGACAGCACAGGAAAACCCATGCCCCCTTCAGTTTTGGTCAGGAGATGGCCACCCACTCAAACAAGCACCAGCCCAGGCCTGAGCTTTGACTGGGGAGATCTAAGACACTGCTCATTGGTGTGTGGTAAAATCAGATGGTGCAGGAGATTCAGTTTCTTTGTTATCTCAAAAAGGAAGTGCCTGTACAAAAGGAATGACAGCTGTGAGGCACTTGTCCTGGTGGGACTACAGTATGTTCCAAAGAAGTTGGGAGGTGCCTCTCTAGGGAAGAAATACCAGTGGAAGGTGTTGATAGCAGGCAAGTGGTTTGACTGTCTTAAAAAGAAATGTTCTGTGAAGAGAGGTAACACGTCTGTGGTGAGGGTCTCCTGTAGGCCACACAGGATGTCAGCCAGTCCCATGGAGATATTTTCAGTGCTCTGGAACACCTTAAAGACCATCAGAGACAACATTAAGGCAACTGAGCAACTGAGCCTTACTTCCCTGTGGGTGGGACTTCAGTGTTTAACTGAATGGCTTCTGATATTAGCCAATCTGGGGTTTTTTTCTGATAAAAAAGTTGTTGGGTGCTTTTTGTTTGTTTTTTGTTGTTTTGTTTTGTATTGTTTTGTATTTTAATCAAAGCCTTCTCAAGCAACACTGGCAACAAAGGGGAGAGAAAGGGAAGCCTAGAAAATGTGTGTCAAATAACAAAGGCAGTCATCACAACCGATGAACATTTTATTTGATTCATATGGAGAATCCAGTTATTCTGCTTTTCACATCCAAGCAGGATTTGAATTTATGTCCAATGTTAAGAAAACTCATAATACCTCACTCAAAGGCCTCAAAAAACCCCTAATTCCTTAATGTTTTCCTTCCTGAGACAAATTGCAACAGGTCATGGAAGTGACACACTTTGTTAAGAACTGATGTCATACAAAAGGGTTTGCAGGGTTAAAATAATATGAAATCTATGATCATGCTATTACAGAGACTGTGCTGTTCCCTTGGAGAAAAAATAGGACAGATAATGTAATACAAATGGTGTGTCTGAACAGAGGGAATAACATTAACATTTTGTACTCCAGGCTGCCTTGGTACAGGGCTGTGATAACAGGGTGATGCTGTTGACCTCCATGAACTACATTGAAAGGAAAGCCGAACTCAGCGTGATTCTTTCCTGAAGTTTATAGGAAAGCACATTAAATCAGATTTAATCTGAAAAGGTAAACATCATGAAACAGGGTATTTCCCTCATATATTCTTTGTAGCATGCCAGCCATCTACAAAAAAATTATGTCATTTCCGTCTCTCTAGATTAATTTCCGGGCTGTGTTCTTGAGGCAAACGAGACTGTGTTTCAAATCAACTTTGTCCACTAAACTGAGCATGTAGGACCATGGAAACAGCAGAATAGGCTGGGTTGGAAGGGACTTGGGGAAGTGGTGCAGTGAGCCTCTTGCACCATGAAGGGCCAACTTCCCTGGTTGTTCAGGGTCTAGGTGAGTCTTGGGAATGTCCCAGGGTGGACTGCCTTGCTGGGCAGCTGCTCCAGTGCTTACCTGCTCCTATATGGAGGCCATTCAGCAAGATATGGCAAAAACAGCCAGGCAGTTGACCCTTTCATAGAAGCATGGAATAATTCAGGTTGGAAAAGACCTCTATGATCGTGAGTCCAACTGTCAACCCAGCATCACCATGTTCACCACTAAACCATGTCCCCAAGTGCTACATCCACATACCTTTTCAATACTTGTAAGGACAGTGACCCCACCACTTCTCTGGGCAGTCCATTCCAATGCTTGACAACTCCTTCAGTGAAGAAATTTCTTCTAATGTACAATCTAAACATTCCCTAGAACAACTTGAGGCCATTTCTTCTCGTTTTGTCTCTTGCAGCTTGGGAGAAGGGGCCGACCCTCACCTCACTACACCCTCCTTTCAGGTACTCATAGAGAGTGATAAGGTCCCCTCGAGCCTCCTTTCCTCCAGGCTAAACAACCCCAGTTCCCTCAGCTACTCCTCATGGGACCTGTGCTCCAGACCCTTCACCAGCTTCCTTGCCTTTTTTGGACATGCTCCAGCACCTTCTTGTAGTGAGAGGCCCAGAACTGGGCACAGCACTCGAGGTGTGGCCTCACCAGTGCTGAACACCGGGGGACAATCCTGCCCTGGTCCTGCTGGCCACACTGTTTCTGATACAAGCCACCTAGGCACATGTGTGAAAGAGCACCCCCAGGTTCTTTTCCAGTGGACAGCTTTCCAACCACTCTGGCCCAGTCCTGGAGAGTTGTGTAGAGTAGTACTTTAGACAGCTGTACTGAAATACTGTGTTTTCCTGAAATACTGTAGATGTGTTTTAACAAACACAGGCACAAGAAGAAAAAAAAAAAAGCACAGTACACAGGATGAGAGAAAGGTCTCAGTAGGACATGAGTGATTACCAACAAATTACCATTGATTTAGTGGGGGAATATACGGATGATAACTTTTGTCAGGCTCACTGCTGAAACTGCCAATAGAGGAGCCCTACTGTGAAAGAATGAACAGCAGATGCTAGTCATAAGAAAAATAAAAGAAGTCTGAAACAGCTGGTAAGGGCAACATTTGAGTTTATGGCTGGTTGCACCAAGCACAGATGCCAACTACTGTTTCTAAGCAAGATCTGAGAATAAGAATCGAACAAATGCACTGTGATTACTGTAAATCGCTGTATTTGCCTCCAGACCCCTGACTGGGATCGAAGGTTTCCAATAGAAACGTTGGCTCTGGCTCTAGAGCTGTTCACCCCTTTCCACCTGGAAGATGTGTGCTACCAGCACCAAACTGCTCTCACATATGGCACAGGTAAGGGACGCCCAGAAACAACCTGCCAAAAGAAGCCAAAACAAAGGCACCCCTTGAGAGCAGCCTCTCGTTGTGTCACTGTTCTTCAGGGGGACATGACATTGTTCAAGAAACTGTTCAAAACCTCTGCCTCCCTGCACTCCTGGAGGATGTAGGATGTGTCTAGAGGAGCTCAGGGTGCTGAAGAAGCCCTGAGTAGAGCAGTGTGCCCGAGCAGTGCTTCCTCAGAGGTAGGTGAGCAGAACCATTGCAAATGCCAAGTTAAAGCTTCTCGTTTCTGTAAGTGGTGTGCCCCCGCAATGCTTTCCTGGCACAGGGGAAATGCTTGTGTGGCCTGGCTGTGGGTATGCTCTTAAATGCTGTGTGCCTGCCTCTTCCCAGAAGGATGCATCATCCATTCACAAAGGGCTTCCTAGCAGGGAGGTGACACGGGCAGCGAGCCCCCAGGGAGGCTGTGAGGCAGGGGAAGCTTCAGGGAGAAGGGATGAACAGGATGGGAAGTGGAAGGGCAGAGGATAAGCACTAGGAGAAACTTGGGAAGCTGGGAAAGATTGCTGGGAGACAGAGGAACCCTGCAACATTAGGAATAACAAGGAATTTAAAGTATTCCAGCTGGCTGCGGGTGAGAGGAATGTGGAAGGATTTTGACGGTCAAATATCTGATGTTAAAAGGAAAAAATGCCCCTGGGGAATTGTGTGCATGCACAGCACTGGAACTGCTGCTTTCCAGGACTGAGCAGCGTGAAGCACTGATGCACTTACTGGCTCCAGCTCCTGAGGGAAATGTGTCCATGCAAGAGCTGCTCTCTCTGGTGCTTGAAGGGAGCAATTAAGGCCATTTCTAGGCAAGCAACACAAGCTCCTAACAACAACCGCTTCTGCAGACAATATTGAGGAGATGCCAGTTCTGGGCTCAGGAATGATGGTAAAGTCTTGTGAGGACAGGAAGTACCAGAACAAACTGGTGAACAAAATAGGAGGCACCAAACCAATATGGCACACAAAAGAGTAGCCTGTTCCAATAGGCCCAGTTGGTTTGTGCTCGAGAGTTTGGAAGAGGCATAAGCCAGACACTGAAGGGGTGCAAATGAAATTATGTCATAGTATATAACACATGGTAAACCTCAATGCATGCCCTATATTTCATGTTTATTAAATATATATATACTCAGATTAGCTTAATTGATTTAATTTGTGTTAAATGTTTATATTCATTTATACTTTAAATCTATTATTTTAAAATTGTACTGATTATTGATAAGCTATATGTATTTTATATTATAAATTATATTACATACACTATATACTCTATATGTATGTTGTTATAGGTTTGTATAACAGAGAGTGTATAACATATGCACATGTTAGTATAATTATATAATATACTATGTGCTATTGAATTACATAATAACGTCACATATTATTTCACAGAATAATGGAATGGCCTGGATGGGAAGAGACCCCAAAGACCATCTCATTCCAAACCCCCTGCCATGTGCTGGGACACCTTCCAGTAGACCAGATTCCCCAGAGCTCCATGAAGCCCTGACTTTGAACACTTCCCAGGGATGGGACATCCACAGCTTCTCTGGGCAACCTGTTCCGGTGTCCCACCACCCTCACAGTAAAGAGTTTTTCCCAAATATCTAATCTAAACCTACTTTCTTTCAGTCTGAAGCCATGTTGCCTTGTCCTGCTCTTGGAAATATTTCCTCTCCATCTTTCTTGTAGCCTCCCTTCAGGTACTGGAAGCCTGCAATTAGGCTACCCTGAAGCCTTTTTGATTTATTATGATTTATTATATAACACAGTGTAAACAGTTTTTCTATTTACATTATAGAATGTATAAAATATATGTATAGTATTGCATTATAAAGTCTATATAAATAATATTACATAATATATAAAATAGTATCTATTACGTATTAGACAGTAATTTCTTACTGAATCCTGATTTTGTGCTAGAAGATTAAGGAGACACAAAATGCTGAGTGTCTGTTTTGTTCTGTTTTTCGTTTTTTTTATTTTTCAGATTAAAAAAACAAGATTTCTGGATGATCCTCAGAATCAAGAACCAATAAAACTTATACCTGTAGCTGGCAAATAGGTTTAACTGATCATTTGAAACAAAAAATAAAAACATTAATTTAAAAAAAGGATATAAAGGGCAACATAATGCAAGCAATCATTCAAAAACCTTTCTGGAAGTTCTTTCTTAGCAGCTATAAAAATGCAGAATTTTTTTATGGCTACAAACATGGCCATGATCCAACAAGCAGGGCAGGACTGATAAATCAATTTTCAGGGTGGCATCAAAATGTTAAACATCAAAATTTTAAACATCAAAATGTTTAAAAACATTAAGCTTCAGCAAGTGATCTGTGTAACATAGTAAATACGTGGGCATTTGGAAAGGGGATGTGAACAGTGAGTTAGCAAAATCTGTGGAAACTGCAAGGCTATTTGTTTCAGTTAAAGCCTGAGACAATCACAAGGCAAGTTGAATGAAGAAGAACCTAATGAGAGACAAGTAAATGGAGGATTCCATGACAAATGGCCCTCCATAGTCAACACGAAGGAAAGAGAAGTGGAAGGAGAAGATAAAACTCTTCAAACACTTGAATATTAGATGGAGAAAATCAACATGGTGGTGAGATTTGGGCACTGCTGTAGGCAGCTCATAGGAGACCTCTGCTTGGTGGGAGATTCTGTGAGGATAAAACACTGAAATGTCACCTTAAGATACAAACTGGAGAGATGTGACCATTCTTCTCTTTCTTTTTGAACTGCTTTTATTTACTTCTCAGCAACGCAGGCCTCTCTCAGAGGTTGTCATAAAGAAGACAAGAGCCAGCAGCCATGCTACTAGTTGGACATAAGGGAAAGGGGAAACTCACAGAGGGTAACTAAGCACTGGAACAAGCTGCCCAGAGGGGGGGTGGAGTGTCCACCTTTTGAGATATTTGGAATTCAGGAGGACAATGCCCTGAGGAATCTGATCCAATGTCCCAGAGGATCTTTTTTGGAGCAAAGGGTTGAATGAGATCATCTCCATTCCATTCCAGCCTGAATCATTCTGATCCCCAGGAATAAGATTCTGACTCTCCCCTCTGCACCATCAGGACACAAAATTAGATTACTTCCTCATCCAGCTGGACAATTAATTTGTACCGATCTCAGCTTTTCTATATGACATCAAAAATACAAACCAGATGCTCTTTCAAATCTTTCCTAGCACAACATAAAGCAGTTGTTTTTATTGCACATCATGAACACAGGCTGGAATTTGCAAGTAATATTGCAAGATTTTAAGATACAATATATAAATATCATTAAGCATTCTTTAGGAAAAGCCTGTGTGTTTGTAGAGCATATTATGAGCCTTCAAATATCCTGGCAATAAAGTTACCAAATAGCCAAAGCTGCCCTGCACGTAACAATGTGAAAACTAAGATTCCTTTTTCGGCCAGCTTTGAGCAGAGGGATCAGGTGCAATAATAGACAAAATCAAAGCTCTAACTGCAAACTTAGAAGCTTTGATGAATGTAAAGATGGACACGACCCAGCAATGTGCACTCACAGCCCAGAAATCCAGTTGTGTCCTGGGCTGCATCCAGAGCAGTGTGGGCAGCAGGGCCAGGGAGGGGATTCTGCCCCTCTGCTCTGCCCTGGTGAGACCCCCCCTGCAGTGCTGCATCCAGCTCTGGGGTCCTCAGCACAGGAAGGACATGGACCTGTTGGAGAGAGTCCAGAGGAGGGTTGCCAAGATGATCAGAGGGATGGAGAACCTGTGAGGAAAGGCTGAGAGGGTTGTGGTTCAGCTGGAGAAGACTCCAGGGAGACCTTATAGAAGCCTTCCAGTACTTGAAGTGGGCCAACAAGAAAGCTGGAGAGGGATTTTTCCTAAGAGCATGAAGTGATAGGTCAAGGGGGATTGGCTTCCAACTGAGAGTCGATTGAGACATAAGGAAGAAATTTTTTTATGATGGGGGCAGTGAAACACTGGCACAAGTTGCCCAGAGAAATTATGGGTGTCCCATTCCTGGAAACGCCCAAGGTCAGGCTGGACTTTGACCAACCTGATCAAGCTGAAGATGACCCTGATCATTGCCAGGGGCTTGAACTAGCTGACATTTAAAGGTCCCTTCCAACTCACCCCCTTCTGTGATTCTGTGATTCTCATCCTTTTCAGTTGCTCCCTAAGGGTATGCACAGCTCCGAGGCAATGCTGGTGCCTTTTGGCATCCTTTAATGCGATACCCGGTGCTGAGACATTTGGAGCAATCTGGAGAAGCCATCATGTCTTCAGAATGACACACAGACCATGCTGAAGTTGACATCATCTCTTATCTATTTCCATAAGGCCACTTTCCACTTTCTGAAAGAGTTGTGTCCCTTCACACTAAGTTAAAAGTTATTTTTATTTGAGTAAAAAGCATGCTTGTGACTAGTGCTGATAAAATGGATAGGGTTTTGTTGTCTTCTTTGGGGATGGGGACGTTAACTACTTTTGTCTCTGAAAAGTTGAAGCTTCCTTTTAAGTGATTTCTCAGGTTCAATGCAAAGTGTCAGGTTGCTCAGGAAGGAAGGAAGGAATGGGTGCATGAAAGGAGGGCAAAGTATTTCCTGGCAACTGAGATTTAATTGTGTGACTCCCTTTTATGGATGTTTGCCTTACTGATAGAGAGTGACAAAAAGAGAGAGTGCAGAAGGAGTGACATGAGGGTGGTTGTCTGTCTCAGCTCAATTCATTTTCTTGCGGCTGATTTTCTGAATTTGCTCCCTTTGGCTAGATCAGTAACACTTAGCAGGCTGGTCTGTGTTAACAGTGCTTTCCTTTCTTCTCCCTTACACTGCCCTACTCTTCTCCCTTCATTTCTACCCCAGCACAAGGAATCTCGTAGGTTTATCCTTAGTCACCAGCAGATGATTAATTTAAAAAAGGTAAAAAATGGGAAGGAAAAAAAAATCTATCTTTTCCATAGGTAGCCTATAGACAAAGAGATGTCTCTGGTCAAGGAACTTTGAAATAAGCAGTCTCCTATTGCTTATTTTCTTCTTAGATGGAGAAGCTAAGACTTCATGTTTTCTTACAAGAGGGTGAATTCCATCAAAGATACCTAAATGCTTCACTTCCAGATTGAAACATTTATTCTAGCTGAAATAATTTACTACAAAGTATTGCATTTTGACTAGTTATTTGAGTCACAGAGCACAATCTCCTTACATTACAGATACTGACTAAATTTTGCCAGTGTTGTCATCTACTGAGCAATGGTTTTCCTGGTTTGGTAGTCTGTCAGGGAGCCAGGGGCAGGACAGATCTGTGAAGCTGGAAGCAATGCACAGTGGCATGGGGGTTTGTTTAAAAGAGATTTTTTTGTCCTTAGAGTAAAACTAGCCTCTGTAAAAAGTTAAGGACATTCCTAAGGATCCTTTGAAGACATTTTTTATTGGAAACAGGGAGGTCCTATCCTTTTATGAGTTTCTGCTTATGTAGAGAAAAATCTGGGCAAATGTTTAAAAAACCTTCTGTGCTTTGCTCACGTCAGTTTAAGCTGGATATGCCAGCTGTTTACTTTCATGAGTTAATGAGTATTCTTAAGCTTTCCTCATTTGTTTAAGAGCATCAGCATTAGAGGACAAAGGGATGTTGGTACTAGGAAATCAAAATGCTGCTTCATTTTCTCTATTATATTAGAGCTCTTGTTACATGTCATGTGGCAAAATCTCAGATCACTTGACAAAGTGTCCTGAAGAGAAAATCTATTTCTTGAAATTAATATCAGTGACAGAGATGGCCTTGTTATAAACGAGGGCTCTCTACTCTCAGATTCATACATTTAGCTCTAAGAGGAGATGGCTGCCAGAATTGCTCTGATCGAGCAAATCATAACCTGAAGCCACACAAAGGCTGCAAAATGTTTCTTTGTGGTCATTAAGATAAACACACACTTCAATTTACTTTTTAAGGACAACTTCCCTCTCCCATTCCAGCTGGTACATTGCACAAAACTCCCCTAAAAACATATCAAATCAAGTACAGTGCTGCAGTTACAACCTCTGCCTGCTAGCTGAGGATGCAGAGAATACACTAACATTTGTGAACGCTCTCCCTCCTACCAGCAGTTTTACATTTAAAAGGACCCTGTACTGGCCTTTGATGGTGTCACTGACAGGACCCCTTGAGTACAACCCACATGTACTCAATTCACTTGGAAAGCGCTGGGAAGGTGAAAAGGGATATTAAACAGAATAGCTGCTCAAGGCATGTGAAGTAATGTAGGACAAAGAGCTATAAAGAAGAATTTTCCGGTCACCTTTCAAATATCTAGGCAACCCCTGACTTCTCACACATCCCTCTTTGGCTTTGTTTACTGGCAGGAATTAATGTTCTTCTCTGTTAAAAGAAGATTTCGAGAGAAACCAACAGCATAAACGGAAGCTTCTCCTTCAGAAGGCTACAATAACTTCCAAAGAATCTGTAAGCTCTTCCAGGAACACAGTCAGTAGGTGTATTAGGGAGGATGTTTCTGCCTCCTCCATTGCCACCTTCCCCATGAGGGATCCTCACCACTCGAACCCTGGTTTGTCTAGTTACATTTATGCTTCTTCTGAAGCTTCTTTTCCGTAAAGACTTTACCATGAGGATTATGGGCAGCATCTGGCTGTCACTTTTTGAGGGCTGGTACATGAATTGTAGATAGCTCCAGCTAGCAATGGATGGATCATTAATCTGCCCATTAAATTCATGTCACATAATACTTGGATTCTCTAGGTCACTTCCAGTGGGCAGGAACCTTTAAATTTATTACTGCCAATACAGCAAGAAGGCCCTAAGTAAAGTTGTTATTTCTACCCCAAGTCCTGCAGAGGATGTCTATGTAGTTATGCCCTGGGTCAGAAAACCTCATGGCTGTTGTGGTCAAAAGAATACCAGAACAGACTCTGTTTCATTTTTGGTCTTGATTTGGGGTCCAGGGTTCACCTATATATATATATATATATGTGTGTGTGTGTGCGTGTGTGTGTGTGTGTACAAACA
>WEKY01019681.1:23397-49570 GCA_013390045.1 Picathartes gymnocephalus | reverse complement strand
TACAAACACACACACACACACACGCACACACACACACATATATGTACACATAAAAGTAAATACCAAATAAAAATACATATAAAAATTAAAAGTACATCGGGAATAACTGACTGCCCATAGAGCAGCTCTTCAGAAGGTCAGGACGACGGATTTTTTCTGCTTGCTGATGGAGGAGAGGGGAGAAGCAACTCAGCACAGATGTACCTTGTTTGCAAGAGCCCCGTAAAGGCTGAGCACCACTCCTGCTCGCTGAGAGCAGCAGAACTGCTCTCGCAGTGCTTAACACTCCGACTGAGGGCACTTCCAGTATGACTCCATTTTGCTGGACGAAGAGGATAAGGCAGCTGAATCACAGCACTATTCACTGTAGCAACGTTACCAGCTGTGCTCTAGGGTGACTCACTTGGAATACATGAGCCCTTTGTTCCATCCCTTTGTTTTTCCAAGTGCTCTGACTGCGCTTGTGAGGGAGGGGTACTTGATAACACAACTTTATCTCAGAAATGGGGCCAAAATAAGTGAAATCAGGGAAGGATTTGGTATTCAAGTGCAGTGATGTAAAGCATAGAAGGGAGCAGGGAAGGAAAGGTAAATCCATGGGCTCACACTGCCTGTAGAACCTTTGGCCCTATGAGGTGGACAGGAGAAATACGTGTATTGACCAAACTGGGACCTGTTGTGCAGCAGAATGTGGACATCAAATGCAAAGCAGAAGAACTGTAATATGACATGACCAGGATGCAGGACTTGAAGAAATGTTAAGAAAGTTTGTAAATTATACTAAACTGGGAGGAACTCAAGGGCAGAGAGGCCCTGCAGAGAGACTTTGAAAAATTAGAGAGATGGGCAATGACCAACTGTATGAATTTCAACAAGGTCAAGTGTCGGATTCTGCACCTGGGATGGGGCAACCCTGGATGTACAGACAGACTGGGAAATGAGATGCTGGAAAGCAGTGCTACAGAAAGGTGCATGGAGGTCCTGGTCGATGGCAAGGTGGGCATGAGTCAGCAGTGCCCTGGCAGCCAGGAGGGCCAAGCCTGTCCTGGGGGGCATCAGGCACAGCATCACCAGCCGGGCAAGGGAGGGGATTGTCCCGCTCTGCTCTGCACTGGGGCGGCCTCACCTCGAGTGCTGGGGGCAGTTCTGGGTGCCACAATATAAAAAAAGACATTAAGCTGTTAGTGTCCAAAAGAGGGCAACAAAGATGGTGAAGGGCCTCGAGGTGAATCTGTGTGAGCAGTGACTGAGGTCACTTGGTCTGTTCAGCCTGGAGGAGACTGAGGGGAGACCTCACTGCAGTTACAACTTCCTTATGAGGGGAAGAGGAGGAACAAACACTGATTTCTTTGTGACCAGTGACAGGATCTGAGGCAATGGCCTGAAGTTGTGTCAGGGGAGGTTTAGGTTGGATGTTAGAAAAATGTTCTTCACCCAGAGGGTGGTTGGGCACTGGAATGGGCTCCCCACAGAAGTGGTCACAGCACCAAGCCTGACAGAGTTCAAGCAGTGTTTGGACAATGCACTCAGGCACATGGTGTGACTCTTTGGATGTCCTGTGCAGAGCCAAAAGTTGGACTTGATGATCCTGGTGGGTCTACTCCAACTCAGCACATTCTCTGATTCTATGATATGACATACTACAGGAGAAAGTCCCTCTTAGAAAGGTCACCAGAATCCTTTTCTCCTCAAATACTAATTTGCAGAATGTTTAGAAGAGGTAAAACTAGGGCATTATTGAGAACAGGGGCTTTGGCCCTAAGAACTCAAGGATAGCTCACCTTAGCAACCGTGAAAGATTTGCACTGTGACACAACTTAAATTGGAGTAGCTTGCTTTCCGTAATTTAAATATCTTTATTGCAGAAGATCCCCTCTGTAAGCTCCAGCCTTGCTTTCCATGGCTTCTACTGAGGGAAGTATTTTTCAATCTTGCAGTGCAGGAAGACAGACAACATGACAAACCTCTTAGGCTCAAAGTTCTTCAGGAAAAGCAGAATTAAAAGTTCTCTCAAAACACCCATTTACACGGAAAATATTTATAACAGTGGAGTCATAGCTGGCGTAGGTATGCAAGAATCTTAGTGTGAATTAGTGACACCTTCTGCAGGTGTTTGTACAACTTCATACTCCAACATCCATGCACAGAAGACAGAGCACAGGGTGCTTGGAATTGGATACTTTACACTTTCTGGAGGTTAGCAGCTTTATGAATCAGGCATATTTTTGGCTATAAAGTTTGTTTTCCCAATATCTCTGAACAGCAGAATTTTACAATATATGTAACAGAATAATGGAAACATTTAGTTTGGAAAAGACCTATGGACATCTCTAGTCAAAATGCCTGCTTCAAGCACGGATCAGGTTACTCAGGGCATTCTGCAACTGAGTCCCAAAAAATCTCCCACAGTGGAGATTCCTTTATTTCTGGGCAACCTACTCTAGTGCTTGCCTGCTTGCGTGGTTGGAAAAGGTTCGTTGCT
The DNA here is from genome assembly GCA_013390045.1 of Picathartes gymnocephalus. NCBI lineage: Eukaryota > Metazoa > Chordata > Aves > Passeriformes > Picathartidae > Picathartes > Picathartes gymnocephalus. The sequence goes on along the minus strand of WEKY01019681.1, from coordinate 47,088 downwards.
TCATCCAGCTGGGACCTTGCTTCCTGCAATTTGCATCTACTACCTCTTCCTCTTTGTTCACCTCAGAGAAGTGGCTTCATGCATCTTCTCTGTAATCCCCTTATAGGTAGTGCAAGACTGCTGCCAGCCCCCGCTCAGCCTTCTCTTCCCAGTCTAAGCAGAAGCTGCTCTCTCAGCTTCTTCTTGCACATCACAGGCTCCAGATCCTGAACCCTCTCGGTGACCCTTCAATTTGTCAAAAAGTGCCATGTTCTGGGGGGGCAAAACTGGACATAGTGCTCCAGATGTCAACTCACAAGTGAGGGAAGGAATTACACTCCTTGACCAGATGGCAATGCCTTTGCCACTGCAGCCCAGTGTGTGGCTGGTATTCCTTGAGACCCTGAGACCTTGAGACAGGGGTGCAGTGGTGATCCCTTGTAAATCCTGTCTTTCCCAGGACTCCAACTTCTTTCCTGCAGCGCTGCCAGACAGCCCCAGCCTGTCCTGGTCAGCTGGGCGGCTGCATTTGAATACAGGGTCTAATGCCTGTCACTGTCAAACTTCATGAAGTTCCTGTTGGCACATTCCTTCAGCTTCTCCATGTCCCTCTGAATGTGAGCCCTGCCTTCCAGATATCAATCACTCCTCCCAGTTTGCTGGGATTATCATAAATTCTATTAATACATTACAAAAGTATATTTTTGTAATAATCAAATAATTAAAACCTCATCCAGTATAAGGCATTACCTGTGTTGTATTGTTACCATGCATTTTCAGAACTAAATGCTCCTGGCATAAATGGTTTAAATTTCTTGTAAGGATGGTCTGCTTTCATTCCCAAGACACATGCTAATCCATGTCAGCATGGATTTTGTGCTGAAATTGAAGTCTTGGTTTTGTTGAGGAATATTTAGTAAGAGTCTGCAGATCTTGCTAATGCAAATGGCAAGTGAAGAACGCTTCTCAATCACCCAGGCAACTAGATTTGGTTCAGTTACATTTCACTGATTTTTGCCAAGAGGACCTGCAACATACTTCATATATTTCTGTTAATAAACCACAAATAATTTAAAACACAGGAGGTCACTGAATAAGAAAATACAAGACTATTTGACAGCAAAAGATAATGAATGCTATGTGTGGTGGCAAACACTGACTATAAAATGCAAAGTTTTCAGAGTGCGAGGAGTTATCTCTGAATTCCCGTTTGGCGAAACACAACTGCAATGAATATTTATTGCCACCTTATTTAGCAGTGTGAACAAAAGGAACTGTTATAAATAAACAAACGCTATGACAGTTCCACTGCTGTTAGCTTGACGTTCTCATCTGCAGTCAGTCAAACCAAAAGACAAAGCAATCAGCAAAAAGACGAAGTCAAACATCCAAATTACAGAGGTTCTATTTTTGTGTTAACTACCGTCATCACTGATTTGTCCATGACTTGTGCGAGGAAGCTGCTGGTGAAATTTGACAGGCGTCAGCATGGCATTTGCGTGCTTCCAGATTGAAACGAAGGCTTTTAATGTAAATTTACACCACTTGCTTAATGCTTCCTTAGCATAGGAGTAAAACTTTGAAGGGGGTAAAATTTACAAAGCAGAGCAATGTACACTTAAGAGGATGCAATTAAGTAGTCAGTAATGTGGGACACACATGACAGAGGCAGGCTGTCTTTTTAACATCTTGCAATGTGTCCTGCTGGTGACTCCCTGCAGTACCTCACCTCCACCCTCTGATGTAACGACAAAACCACCTCTACAGTGCAACTGTTCTGATAATAGCAGGTGACTCACTTCCAACCTATTTGTGCTCAGACCTAGTTTGACAGCCACTTTATTCTTCAGGGCCAGCAAAGCAAAACTTTAACTGTGTTGCTAACTTACACAAAAACCCACAGTGCGTATTTAGTAACCCATCTGCTCTGCAAGCAAGAACTTGGGTCAGAGGGGTACTGAACCCTTCCATTCAATGCAAGTAATGTGCACGTTTGTGAAGTGTTTGCAAGGTCAGTATTTGACAACAAGACAGGATGCACATCGTCTAGGTAAGCTCAGAGGCTTGCTGCCCCCCTTGTCCTGCAGCTGGCACTTTGTAGGACAGTGCATGCTCTCAGTGAATGCACACAGCCCTCTCTGTCTCCCTTGTTCACTCAGATCAGGGCTACATCTTCCCCTCAGGAATGTGCTCGGAAGGCTGGAGGAGATAATATCCAGGAGTTTTACTTCAGCACTGCTACTAACTGTCATCTTCTGAATTGTGATGTCTGTAGCAGACTATTTGAGTTGGTGCTTGTCAGGGAGGGAAAACATAACCGGAAAATTACATTGTGCCAGCAGGCTGGCCTACTTAATTCTATTGTATAGATCGTAGCACCGTTTGAGAGGAACTTTTCCACCAGAAGTTACCTCCTGCATGGAAGAGACAAGCTTTTCACACTGGCTCTGTGCAAATGCTTCCCCATGTAATTTCAGCTAAGCTTTGGGATGCCTATGCATGCATCACATCTGCCTACGTAACACTGACAAGTAAATCCTCAGTGCGTCTGCCAAGCTCCACACCCAGGCACTCAGCTGGAAGTCAGTTATCCTCTAAAAACTTCTCCAACAAGAAGTGTGTTCATAATCAACCACCTCACTGGAGTCATGTAAATTACCACGCTGATCATACTGCCAGTGGAAGATGAAGACACTGTGGCTCCATGTGGGTGCCTGAAAATCTTGAAAGAAAAATAAATTAAAAAGTGGAGAAGGAAACCTGTTTAATTTAAATTAATGATTTAAATCCCAAAGACAGTTCATTCTACGATATTTTTCTCTGTACAGTCAGCCTATCAAGAAGATATTTCTCTCTACTGCAAGTTCCTGAGGAATGGAAAGTGCATGCACATCAGAGCACTGGCCATCACAGCCATCACTGCTTGGCAGTTGTGACTCTCAGTGTCTTTCTAAATGAGTTTGCTAAAAGTATACATATATATGTCACGTTGTCGTATCACATGCACTTGTTATACTAGGAAGGCTTTGTTCCAGCCCTGCTGTTTATGAAAGAAGCTTCATTTTAGCATCTTATGCACTGCTTTTGACAAGGATAATGGAACTAGTCTCTTTTTTTAACATAATACAGTGTCACAGCACCAAATAAACGGACCATACCTATGTTCTTTCTCTGGGCTTAGGACTGAAGTTTAGGCTGGAATGAAGGAGACACGCTGTGTTTGGGGCAGAAAACAATGTAAGTTCAAGAGGTCTTTGACTGCTAAGGTTTTGATTGCTGAATTTTTAGGATGAATTTCCAATGGCACAGAAATACACTCCCATATAAATCATGAATTCTGCTCTTTGTGGAAATCTTTCAGCATTTAGGTATTCAGAGACAGCTTTCTTCCTTTATCATAAGCCTACTTTTCTTAGTGCCTGTATTCATTCAAATAGCTTTTTCAGACTCAAAAGAAGATCCTCCAAAAGGACATATTCTAAAGAAGCCAGGAAGTAACTTCCCAATACAGCTTCACACCTCCCCAGATGATAGTTTCAAATTAATCATCTGTTCTGGGGACAGCAGATGGAAAATAATGTTCCTGATAAAGTGGGTCTAATGAGAGCTGAAGGACCTGTGCTGACTGCTAATTTTACAAGAAATCTTTAGGAGACTTTTGATTGGATAAATGGGGGATATTGAGGTTTGCTGTCTGCAAAAGAAATCCTCCCACTTTGCTGATTTTGAGGAACTTTGACCAAGCAGATGACTGTCCAATCTGTTTTCATTTTGGCCTCCTGGAATTTAGAATCTGGGAATGACACTTGGGTTTATATCTCAGTCACAGAAGAGACGTGATAGCCTGATTTGAGTTCCACAACACAGCTCCAAATCCTAACATCCTTCTTCTAAGCTGCCAGAAGGATAGAACCTGGAAGAAGCTCTCATTTTCTGGAATACAAACAAAAAGGACATTTCTGGATCTTAGGTATCTGAAGCAGCTCTGCAATAAGTTCCTACAGTATGTCCTACCTAAACTGCTTTTTCTGATGCTGTGCTGCCTCCCTCGTTTTATACCTTTCCATTACCAGTCTTTTTATTTTTTTGTTGGTCCCGTGTTTTACTTGCTCAGTTATATCCTCTCCAGACCATACTTTCTCTCTCTCTCTCTCTCTTTCTCTCTCTTGTCAGGTCTTCCTTCCTCTTTTCCTTCCCCTCATATATCTTTCCCAATTTTCTCCCTCACTTTTCCTTTAGGCTTGTCTGTTGCAGAGAAAGTAGAACCTGTGTAGCATACAGATAGACAAAACCCATGAACTAATTTTGCCTCAAATAGATCAACACTCTTTATAGATCTCTTAATTAACCACTCTTCCAGCCATCTCCCTCCCTCCCTCTCTGCTCAGAAGCACAAAGATTTTGCACTCCCTGCTGTCCCCTTTTTCCTGCATGCCCCCAGCACAGGCTGCTCTTTCCATAAGCCATCGTCTCTTTAATAGCAGCAGTATTATTTTTGGTGCAGCAGGAACTTCATCCTGCCCTAGTTCATGCAGTGTACTTTGCCTTCTTTCCTCCTCGCACGAGTTGTTGCTGCAGCTTATCATCACACGCACTCTGCTCCCCTTCTGCTACAGCTTCAAAGCACTCCAGATCTTTTTTATTTGACTCTCCCACTGCTTCAAGACACTGTGTGATGCAGAGAACCTCCTACAACCAGAAAGTAACTGTGATTTTTAGCGATGATGTTTGCTCTAACTATTTAAAGCACACTTAAGAAGACACATAATAAGTAGGTTTGAGGGAAGTGGTAGCAATCCACCCACTACGCTCCTTTTAGCTAACCCTTTAATTAAATATTAAAGATATGGTTCTCAGGAAGATTTAAAATAACCCACTGACAGAAAAAAAGAGACAGGTTAAAAAACAGCAGAAAATGAAATAATCCCCCTCCAAAGACTTACCACACCTTCATGCTGTTTTTAACATAATTTTACTGTGCTGGTGAGGGAAGAGCTTTTCTGAAGGGAAATAACAAACCTTATGCTTTCCAGTGCTAGATCACTCTCTATGTTCTCTGGGAGTCCCACTAGGGATTATAAATTATTTGATGCTTAACTAAACATACCAGTTTCCTCTTCCATAAGGGAGAGCAAAGAAAGTTTATAAAAATTGAGTAAGTGAATTATTTGAAACGTTATTCCTCACTCAAAAGACACATTCAGCTGCTGGATGCACAGAACTGATAAGCAGTTTGAGAGGAAAGTACATATATACACTGATTTTAGCCTTGTCTCCAAGTATAAAGCAGAGTGAGATAAAAGACAGCAAGATCTGGGCAGATTTGTGGTACGAAGCATTTCCCTTTGTAACTGAGTTAAGGCACACCACAAATGATCAGAGGAGAAAGAGAAGTGACTACTGATGGAGATCAAAAGTGCAAGAAACCAGCTATGCCCACAAAACTGAGCGGCTCTGACCTGTGTACTCCTTTTGGTGAAGGCTTTGATTATTTTTCTCTATATCTAGCTGACAAAGCTCAACAGCCTCACTGAGCAGTGTTTTTGCACCAGTACTGCAAGAATATCTGCTCTGCTGCTTCTTCTCTCGTGTTTGAACTCCATTGTACTCCTTTTGTTCTTCTATGCTGTGTGTAGTTTTAAATCAAACTCCAGACCCCCAAGCTCTCTGTACAGTCTCCAGTGTTGCTGTAATACGAACAGAAACTGGTCAACCGTTTCGATTTGTTCTTGCGATAGCCATATAATGGAAAATGCTTCCAAACACACACTGCTTTCCCTCTCCAAATCAGTGTTACAATCGATACTCTCCTACTTTCAATTAAAATACCACCACAACAGATACATCTATATGGTGCTTAGACTCTCACAACAGAAAACTCATTACTTTGAATACAAAAGCTGGCCAAAATGATTGAGTTCCTGAGGCAAGAGAAACGATACTGGTGATTTTATTCAGCACGTGTCCAATACGATTTTCCATTCGGAATCCACATTTTTTAATGTTTTTCTATACCATTCTTAACATTACCTTCAGCTTTTATGGAGTCCCTCAGGAAGATGTTTTTTTTCATTTTGTTTACCAGAAAACTTAAATTTTAATGATTAAATAATAGGACATTTATATACATCAGTGGGTTTTCTCAGATACTGGGATCTAAGCACATACAATGTCTATTGAGTGAAAATAAAAAAAAAAAAATTCCAGTCATGCAAATCATCTTACAAACCATGTTCCATTTGACTTGAAAATTTTTACTCTGTTACTGGCATATCATTTCAAAATTAAACAGATAAAATTTTAAGGTTGCTTTGTCCATTTCCACTCATTTGTTTTGCTGTTTTGAAGAACTGACAGGCCACATGCTACTGCAGAAGGTACTGGCAGGGTAATCATTGTTCTGCTACCACTGACCAACCCCTCTGAGCCCCGGCATGGATGTGTTTTAAAAAACCACCTAACCTTCAGCTAACTGCACTGGTTTATTTCTGAACAGCACATCACAATATCAGCACAGAGAGCACATTGTAACCGGTTGGGTGATTCCACTTAATAATTTTTCAACACTAGGATCTTTCAGCATTTTAATTCTGGTTTCATTTATGAATTAAAGGTCATATATAGAGCACAAATGAGGTCTAAATTTAGTCACAGCAGACCACAGTTCCACATAAAGACAAATCTTCAAGTTATGTTGACCTGCTAGGAGACAAAGATAAACAGCACAGCAAACATGTACCTGCAATGCACTGCTTCCCTATTAAATATTAACTGTTTCATTTACATTTAAATGAACTGAGCAGTAATGGATAGACTTTCCAGTACTGCTGTTTGGTGCTGCTGTCATGGAAAGAAGCTGAAGACAATGTGGGCTGTATGGGGGCAAATGACACAATCTTAGCATCCGCTCAAGTGACTTCAATGATGACCATTCTCCAGTCTTGAAATATAATCCTACACAGCATTTTTTTTTTCTCTCCCTCTGTAAACACATCAGTTCATAAATAACTTAGATGTCTCCTTGACATTCATGGTATGTAACTGAAGCTGAAGTAGAAAAGGATGGGCGGTGTACAGCACTGAGGAGATGTCACAGTACTTTTGTTCAGCATTTCTGTCAAGTGCAGGTTGCTAACATCAGCCATCAGAGACAGGCGGGGTGACCCACCCATATTTTTCATGGGTCTTCACCAAACTCTTAAATGTTGCTTCAGCTTCCTTTCGACTGAACGACTTTTTTGATTTGCCAGCTTTTCTGCAGATACGGCCCTGCACCAAACACAAAAAGAAAACCTTCATTAAAGATGTGAACATGCGTCTGGAAACTACAGCTTAACTTTTCAACTCATCAGGACGAGAGGCATTCGCTTATGGGTACCAGCAAGCATAGTTCCCAAACTTGAACAGACAAATGCATTATTAGAGATGATTTAAAACAATATTCAGTGAACGGGTAAAAACAGGAGGATTAAAAAAAAAAAAAAAAAGAAAAAAAAGGCATCTGGCGTGCTGTTCCTTCCCGGCGACCCCCTGTGCTGGCAGGCTGCCCCGCTTGCAGCAAGCCGCGGCTGCTGCTGCGGCCGTGCCTCAGGGCTCGCCTCCCTCTCCGGGTGCTGCTGCGGGACCTGCGGCACTACGTGTTTGGCCTGCGGCCCCTCATGCCCACCCCTCCTGCCCAGCCGCGGGCAGCCCTGGCAGGCAGCGACTGCCCGGGCACGGCTGCTCTCAGGGCTGCCCCTGCCTCAGCCCCGCTGCCGCCGCGCAGCGACACCAAAAATCACATCCAGCCCTCGGAACACGCTCCAGCCTTCTTCCTCCAACCTACCCGTGAGAAATGAACAGCTCTGCCCTTTTTAAATGGAGTGCCTTAAACCTACTTGCTTCCATCTTAAATCGAAAGTTCTAATTTGCTTATTACCTCTTCACGCCAAGTTTGATAATAAATGAAAATATACCCATTTGCATACACTGCATTTTTATTACTCTGCAATTAGATATTACCTCTAACTGCACAGCTGTATGGAAATTCAAATCCTTGTTTGGCAGTAGACTTTTACTGAGTTATCAATAGCTTACCTTATTTTTCACATTGGTCTGTGTCAATTACTAACCAATAGAGACACAAGAAAGACTTATAGCTGCAAATTAATACCACTCTACGACAATGAATACCTTTAAACAAAGAAATAAAATAAAATGAAATAAATACCTTTAAAACATTTATGCCTTTTGGATTTGTTACAAAACAGAAGTTTATTAAAGTCACTAGTCTAGCAATTTTAGTAATTGTTTGATAGATTGGACTGAAAGCCTTTTTAAAAATAAATGGTATTTGATGAGCAGATACCATATTACAGTGTTACAATTAAGAACCAAGTTAGTATGTTTTCATTTTTTCTGTTCCAGTAAGTATGTTCCCATTTTTTTGTGTTCTTTAGCTCAAAAATCATCTTTTGCTTCCCTGATTTTACAGTCATTTTGGAATTTAAACCAAAAATTAGCATTTGCAATAGCATGCAACAAATACTGAGAAAATAGTCAGGTATACGGAGGGAAGAAAAGGGGGAAAAAAGGAAACAAAATCTGTCTTTGGAGTATCAAATTTACTTTTACAGGCTAAAATGAGTAAGATTAGTTTGTAGTGTGGACAATTTCTTTCTAGAAAGCTGTCACAATACTGCAGAGGCTCTTTTGTGTTCTGCACTGCTCCTGTTACAGCAAAGCTATTAACATATGAAAGAAAAAAGCTGTTTCCTACTCGTTTTAACAAATCATTTCTCGGTGCAGTTTGAGTTGTCTCTCAGAGCATACCTTAACCAAAGATTACGAACACCCTCCAATTCCCACCTCGATTTATTCACAGTCCATTTATATCCATTTGGTTTTCCCTAAAACAGCTGTTTTACCTGTCAGTGCTTTTCATCGCCTTTCTCCCTAGCTGCCATCTACAGAGTAGAAACGTATTTCCTCTTTAAATATCCCTTGATAGACCAAACAGCAAGACACCTTCTACATCTCCACACAAATTTACCAATTATTATGCCCCAAATAAGGATGATCTGAATGGTTCTCAATTGAGCTCCAACCATAAATTTTCTTAGAAAATGCTTGTTTTTAGCTGTGACAGGTAGAATAATTAAATAAGGCTGGGTAACATATTTTAAAAATCTTATTAACATATATAATTATCAATCATAATTATTCTGCAGGACTATTTTTGTTGTTACAAAACATTTTGTATTTTCTTCCTAATCTGAGGTTTCGTTGGAAGCACACTTAGAGAAACACAGAAAAAGAGAAAACAAAGTGCAACAGAAGAGCAAATCAGCACAGAAAATGCTGTCCTCAAAATCTCACTGATGAAATACTTTTGAAAGTAAATATAAACTTACTCTGTGGCTTTATTTCTGGATTAGATCCATTTGCCATCCCCTGTGTTTTGCACATTATTTTTTTATCATTTAAGGCTTTGATACCTCTTGGAATTATATGCACAGCACCTAGGACAGTGTGATTCACATCTTCCCCAGCTTTAACAAAGTAGTATTAATACTAAGCTGTACGTACAAATAGGATCTTCGCATTGTGAACAGCTCATGTTTGGTGTCGACAGTGCCCAGCTTTCAAAGCAGGAAAGTAAGAATTCTCTGGTGTCATAATGATGTGGTAAATATCACATCATGTAAAATGCTACTGGAGTGTATCAGATGAAAGGGGCATCATTTTCAGAGTTTATTCTGAAACCTTTCTGTTATTAATGCAATGGATCATTACATCCACTTCCACTTTGATACCATATGCAGGTTGTATGTGAACTGCACCATCAAAGATCAGCTAATTCTACCCTGCTGCAGTTCATGTATTTCTATGCTTACACAGAAACTATGAGTGGCATGGTCAGCACTGTCTCTTATTAACCAATATCCTGTCAGCTGTTTATAATTTGGATAAAATTTAACCTCCTCGACTGAAAGCTTCCCTATTTGGTGCCTCAAGTCAACCTGGGGTAAAAAGAAAGAAGGCTGGCATTTCAGCTGACTGACACTTTCAAGCCTATACTTGGGTGGTATCTACTGTCTTATTGATTTTTAGCTTTTTGCCATTCCCAGAAAGCTCTTCCCAAGTTTAAGTAAAAAATCTCATTTTGGACGCAATTATAGAAGAAAGTGTCAAACCTTTTACCAGGCCACTACCAGCCCTGACTACAGTTTATTTCCAGCCCGCTACTTAAATGTGCAGTCATTTTAACTCTGGACAGGAGCCTGTGAGCTGCTGCATTCTGTAAACATGATAGTGATGATAAATACAGTATGTAAATATGTGCTGTCTGTTGAGCACAACTCCATTTTGACCAATCCCAAAACCACGTGTCACTTCTGCCAGAGTAAGGAATACAGATCATTTGCATGGCCGATGTTTTGATGTGTCCAGCACCACATCAAGGAAAGATGTCAAACTGGTATCTGAACAAGATCAAAACATTCCACAAGAGGTTAAAAACAACGGAGAAAACCCAAGAAAGCCTTTCATAAAGATATCAATGTCGACTTCAGCTCTGAGAAGTCGCACCAGGAGCTTATTTAAATACTTGCAGTACTTTCAGACACTCGCAGAGTGCCTTTCATAAAGGGATAACTGAAAACCTAATTAAAGAGTTGAAGAGAACGTTTCAGATTTTGCCATCTGCTGTGACTTCATGTACTTATCAAGATATAATTTTAACAAGCTAGAAACATATGAAAGGTGAACGCAATGCCACAGCACCCAACTGGTTTTTATGCAGCCGTGCTGAAGCGCAGGGGGACGTGAGCTGCGCTCAGCCTCCTCCGTCGCTTGTGCTCCTGCTGCGCCCAGCCTGCGTGGCACAGAGAGCAACCGCATGCCACTCATCCAGGCTTTGCCCAAACTAATGAGCTTGCACAAACAACTGATAAGCATCCAGCCTGTAACCCTGATAACGGCGGGCACAAAGACCTCCTGGAACATGACCTGCTGCGGACAGCCTTCTCAGGATCCCGGCCGTAGCGAGGGACCAACCATTCCCTCCTGCCAAGTTCTGCAGAAGACCCAAGGTGAATCTCGCCTCACATATGATTCGTCCCCCTGGCCTGGTTTCAGATGCAATAGGGATCATTTTATTTCTAGTAGAAGCAGTGGTTTGGATTTAGCATGAGAATAATGTTGATAACATCCTGATGTTTTAGCTGATGCTGTGCAATCCTCACACTAAGCTAAGGATTTTTCACAGTGCCTTGTGCTCTACCAGTGAGCAGGTGCCCAAGAAGCCAAGAGGGAATATGGCCAGGACAGCGAGCTGAACTGACCAAAGGGATGTTCCACATCATAGAACATCATGCCCAGTATATTAACCAGGGAGAGTTGGCTGGGAGGTGCCAATCACTGCTTGGGGACGGGGCTGGGCATCTCTTAGTGGGTGGTGAGTAATGGTATTGTGCATCACTTGGTTTTCTTGTGGTTGTCTCTTTGTCTTTAATTACAATAGTTTCAGTTATTAAACTCCTTATCTCAACCCATAACTTTTAACTTTTTTTTCTGATTATCATCCCCAGACAGCCAAGGGATGAGATGAGTGTAGTATCTGGTTGGCAGCTGAGGTTAAAACATAACACATTCACATCTATGGACCTCTATGGGCAAATCTGGGAGCTTCTCTACTTCCCAGTGATGCCACAGTAGTCTCTGTGGAGACATCTGCCCTTCATAATACTCTGTGACACTGAAGTACATCCTCAAAAATACTCAACAACTATTAGCTCTTTAAAATCCGTCAGTACCACTATCAGCAATGTCGCACGTTGATTCTTCCCCACCATCACCAGATCCCAAAGCAGCCCAAAGACAGATTAAAGTCCTGTACAGAAACCAAATATGAAGCCTGAAACTCTTGAGCCCACTGTGACCATGTATCTACCCACATCTGGCCTATGGTGTCATGAAAAGCAATCTTGACATTTCTTCTGGTCTTTCCAGAGTCAGGACAGCCTCAAGAGGATTTCTCTGGACAAAGGGAGTTCCCTTTCTTGTCAAGTAAGTGATAGTAGCTCCCAGATCCAAACCCAACAATTTTAGCACAGTAGCAGATGTGTTTCCATGTGTGTCCTGTTGGCACTCCCTAGAAGGACAGGACTATGTAACAGAGCCTTCCACAGGATGATACAATCACCAAAAGTACGGGCTGGAAGGGGCCCGTGGTGGTCTCCAAGACCAGCTTAGACACTTGGAGCTAGACTGCCAACACAGGTCAGCTGTGGCACTGCACAGCCACGTCCTGAACCCTTCAAGGTTGTACTCAGTCCACTCCTGATGCCACTCCCTGCATTATTAGGTCCCAAATTTTCAGAGATTTAGTGTACACAGCCATCAGCCCTTACATGGCTGTTATTGTGGAAACAGTGTGAGCCCCTGTGGATCTCTCATATGTCACAACAAACCTTCAGTCACATCCAGACTTCTTTACCCGGACCAGCTAACAAAAAGCTGTGTACATTTCCAGTAGTTCACAGCTAAGAAACTCAGAAGCAGGCAAACCGTCACATTGTTAGCACAGCTCTTAATGCAATCTCCTCAGCCCTGTGCACTTCCATTAGTCCTGGCAATGTAAATAACTCCAAGTTGGTCTCCCACGGGCAAATCACACAAGCCTTCTGCACATGGGGCTAAACTTGCCCCATCAGGTAAGCCAGCATAAGGACGCACAGATGACTACAGTCTCCTTTTCTGCCCCCATCTCTTAACTGATCTCTGTAGCAGGCTCTGCTGACCCACCCCTAGGTAAATGTCAAGAGATGGAAAACAAGCAAAGAGAGAGAAGCACACAAAAGACTGCAGGAAGCCACTATGCCAGACATGACATCTGTGGTGATTCCTCCATGGACAGGAAGATGATCCACAAGGATATACCCATTTTCCAAATCTGCTGTCCCAGGCTTCTCCAGGGATGACACAAAATCTATGTATTCCCTAAATATTGAAGCATGCTATGAGTTGCCGGTACGTAACACGTTCCATAATGTGCCAGTGACTAATGGCTTTGGGTCCCAACCGTTCTATGCAAACATACTCAAATATTTTCTGATAAGGAACAGAGGCACTCAGTGCTTAAGCCTGAACCAGCCTTATCCTAGAATATTTTGCTTTCAGAGCAAAATATTTCCACTGGCTTCAGAGAGGCATTCAAAAGCAGAGCTGATGCTGAAGTGAGTACTGTCATGCTCTCAGTGCAGTGATTGCAATGTGTCACAACATCACTGTTAGAGCGCAATATACACAGTCTCTCCCCCCAATTACATGGTTTATAATTTTTTTCCTTCATGTACTGATGAGGCACAGTTAATCATGTCTCAAAAACTGCACACAATTTATATTGCACTGTATATAATTATTAACTATAGCTAACATAAAGCAGTATAGAAAGTGATACAGACAAATAATGTTGCACCGTAAGTGAATTAAAACAGAGGTTTTCCTGCAAATGTGTAATTTCCAAAGCAGTATTTCCATGCCTTTTTTGGTCTCCTTTTTAAGAATAATCCATGAAAGTATGGAAAATGTAGCAAGTTCTGGCTTTAAAGCATCCTATAAATTGTGCCTTCTGGGAGTGTAACCATTCTTTCTCCAGGAAAAAGAAATCTGAGTTCCAGCTGAGTAATTATTTACGCTCATTTGTCTGTGTGCAACCTGGTGCCAGTAGCTGTTAATCGATACAAACGCTTACAGCCCCACTCTCTGTCTGACAGAGCACTGTGCTGCTCTTCCTTACCTTTCCCTAAGTCAGCAGCGAGCTGGCAGTGTGATTCCAGCACAAAGGAGGGTTAAAAAACTCCCTCCCTGCATTTTATGGGTGGGACAAACTCTGCACTGGCAGAAGAATAAGAAAATTTGTGTGGCTGGCTACATTACTGGTGCCTCAAGCATCTCCAGGGCTGAAGGTATGACAACAGGGTGGGCTTCTGTCAAAAGAGACAGTCCCTGTTCCCTGCCACCAGAAGGGTACCTGCTAGTCTAGGTGACAGAGGGATGTTTTCTTTGTAATGTATTCTCAGTCTTTTGCTGAGTTCCCTGGACTACCTCTCTGTGGAATCAGGCACTGCAGAGTTCCTGAGGGCCAGTCCAGGTGAGCAGGCTGGGAACAGGACAGCAACTCTTTGCATAAGCCCACAGGTCCTCCATTTGAAGTTATCCAAGTCAAACACAGCCATGGGTGTGAACCCAACCACAGCAAAGCCAACTATCCTTTGTGACAGGCTGTAAAGAAAAAGGCACCACAACAATGCCTATCTTCACATTTCCCTAAGTTTTACAATGCTAAAACAAAAAAAAAAGAACAAAACAGTAGTAAAAAGCAGGCTGCCTCTGCGAACATCTAATCGAGTTAAACCCAAATTTAGTAAGATCAGAGTCACAAGTGGATGTGCTTTTCTCCTGCTATTTATATGAATGTGCCAATCTCTTGACTCCAGTATGTTTCATACTGATGCACATGGACATCTACTCAGAGAGCCCTCACTTCTGAGGGCTTTAAGCACATATCCTCAAACGACCTTTGGGTCATTTATAAATTTGTCTGCACTTTACATGTGGGAAAGAGGAGTATAGTGAAGTTATATGACTTGCCCATGACTGCACCTGAAGCCAGTGGCAAAACCTGGAAGCTAAACTCAGATCACCTTTTCTCAGGCTAAGTGCTCAAATTTTGAAATAACCTTCTCCTGCAAATAATTATAGAACGCCTCAATGCCAGGTATATTTTAATGGAAATAATACTGTCAAATTTACAGAAAATTTAATACGTATAGAAATTAATAGAAAATTAAAACAACTAATAACATCAATTTCTTCTGTTTCGTGATGCTTTGGTTTTTTCATGTATTATGGAAATGAGCCCTTCTTACTGCAGCTGGGGGCTTGTTACCATTTGTAACACAGGCCTAGAAACAGGAGAAATACCAAGTCATTCCACAGCTCATAAAGTCTGACTACAACAAGCATCTGAGCTCCAGGCCACTTCATAACGCAGGATTATGTCTTCCTTCCTCGGGTTTATTTTCACTCGCCTTTGAATGAAGGTTTGGGATTATAACTGACGTGTAACTCCATCAAGGAGTCACTGCAGAAGTTCCATGGGTTTTGGAGAGCCTGTGCAGCAAAGGATTAAATCAATGAGGATCATCGATTTTAACAAAGAAAACACACAAGATCGTGAAGTAGATAAAAAGACATTTTCCAAGGACAGACTGCACGTGCACGAATCAAGCACGCATCTACCACACATGGCTGAGGATGGACACACCTGATGTATCCTTCCTCGATGTGACTTTTAATGGGAATGGGGTGAATCAGATTGCCACCTTGATCCTGTTTTAGAAGAGGAATCACCTGAACATCTGAAGTGTGGTGCCCACTTACCTGTTTCATGCACACTGGTAGGGACTACAAATTCACTTTCAACAAAGCACACCTAGACTTCTCCCTAACTCAGGCTCTTTCAATTCCCAGTGCAGTGCCCATTTCACTGCAAGCCAGGTTAGGTAACAGCATCATGTCCTTCCTGTAAAGCTTGTCCTGAGGTTTCTGTGATCTACTCAGTTACTGCTGTTTCCAGATGGAGCTAAAGGCCAACAACGTGGAGTGCTCAGCATCCTCCAGAAATGACCGGTGGGGTACACCTCAGACCAGACCCCACACTTTAAAAAAATACAATGATATCCAAGAGAAATCTGCTATTCCATTTACAAGTGCAACAACTGGATCCTGTGCACCTTACAATTAAGACACATTTTGAGCCATTCGGCCAGCATAACTACCACAGCATCTGAGGTTCTCCCTGTTTAACTGCAGAGGAATTGCACCTAGCAATCCTCCCACCACCCATCTCCCTTTGCACTGAATGTCAGCATTACCTTTTTTGGCATTTACAAGAGAAAACTGGAAACTGTATGTGAAAGACTGACTATGTCAAGGAAAAGAAGAACCCTTCGCTGACTCTCGCCAACCCAAAGGAGCTTAGACGGGAAAAAAAAACACAGCAAAAATTATGTTACTTAACCACCGTCCCACTTTGTGAGAGCAGATGCCCACAGGGGGACATGCCACAGACCATGCCTGGCAATCAGCCTCCCAGGATATGAGGAGCTGAATTACTGTGAAGTTACAAATCTTCAATCTGGAAGTATCCGGTCATGCATGGAAATCCCTGGGCATTGTGTGGACGCTAGGAAAGCTGCATATTTTCAAGGCTAGCCTGTAAAAGCAAGAGTAAATCTTCCTCACAATAGAAAGTGGGTTATTTAGGTTACTCCTTCAGGACATCACCCTTCGTGACTAAGATTTCTGCATTTGAAAAAATACAATTTTCAATAAAGTATCTGACAAAGCACCCTAATGCTTCATGGTTCTCTCTGCCTGAACACTCACACTGAAGAAAATGACCACTTCTTATATAATTCAGGGAAGAAGAATCTTCTTCTTTTCAGCAAATTCAATTTTCTCACAAAATCCAAAGCCACAATTCTTTCAAATTCTTATTTAGGAGATCAGCTAAGTATTGCCAAGAAGAATTAGTTCTCCCTCCATAAAAGCATGTTTTAAAATTAGTAATTTGGTTCAATTTAGGGATTTCGTTTATTTGATGACATTTTAACAGTAAGAAGGATAGCTGAAAGTATTTTAAAATTTTCATTTTTATGCTTTGAATGAGAAAAATGGAATTATGTTTCCTCTGCTTTTTAAAATAATTAAACCACCCTCCTATTTCAATGAGTTAGAATGCCTGTGTCTTCATTCCTCTCAGTAGAATATATTTGCATAATAATAGTGGATGGTCAGAACAGCAATATATCAGAGTACACATGAACAATTATTTTTTCCAGCCTGTTCATCAGGCCCAGCATCTCAATACACATGCTCTGACTTAAACTTCAGCTTCCAACCCTAGGTTTCCCAAATGAAATGAGAGACATCTTAGAAGGCCAATAGATCTGGTCTTCCTCTGTAGACAAACAACATTCTGTTACCTTTTTGGCCCAGCACTTATACATTTTCATGGGAAACAAGTCCCCTAACACACTCTTTGTCTCCTCCGTCATCTTTGTATGTGAGTCGATGTGTTTTTCACCCATGGACCTAAAACAACATTTCCTCCCTTGAGGACAACCATTATCACTTGCTCAGGCAACTAATCAAATGCAAAAAGCAAAACAGTTCTATTTTTTAAGGCCCTAATAGGATACAATGGCTCCAAGTAATTCAGAGATCACTGTGCTCTCTGTATATTTCTGCAGCCTTTGAGATTAGCTGATTTATTCATGGCTATACTCCTCAAACCCGGCATCTGGAGTATGAAAACCCATAGATCTGCAATTAATTTCTGCTATACATATTTGAAAGAACTGGAGTCTGCTGACCTCCTGGACACCGTGCAAGTCCCATCTGCTATCTGCTCACTCACACTTTTGTTTGAAAGGATGAAGAGGGAGTAATTTAGACTATGATTAACAGCTACCTTCTGTAGCTGTTTGTCATAAAACCAGCCCATTTCTGCTGTTTCAATCTGGTAAAACTCAGCTGGGATATTTGAATCTTTAAAATGGAAAGATAAATCCGTTCAATAGTCATACAAAGCACATAGCATTTGAAGCAAACGAACAGTGTTCCACTGAGGTATTTCTAATGTTACAATGTGAGGGATCAAAGTACTAGACACCAACAAGTTTCATTTGAATTGAGGAAATTTTCTGATACAAAATTAAAGGTTAACTATAAACTATCTTTTGATTTTTATTTAAATCATTATATAGAAGCCCACAACAGCAAGAATACTCAGAATTAGGGGTAACCTGTTCCTATTGTAATATGTCCTTGCAAAATTTTTATGTTTCTTCTATTTCCTGCAAGAATCCTGGAAAATTTTTTATGCTCCTCCTATTCACTGGAAGAATAAGGGAGTATTTCCCTCAAAAGGAAGACCTTTTTTCATGACAATCTGCAGAGCTGACAGTTACCTGACAGCTGCCTTTGTCTGGCAGTCATGTCCCCAGTCTCCATGGAGAGAACAAGGGACTTGTAAGAAAAAGGACAAGGCATCTACTGGTCAGCACTACCGCAAGCGTATGTCTAAAGTCCCCAAGGCATCAGGTGCAGCTCTGTTTGTTGCTCTCAAAAAGAGAAAAAAACATCCTGATGCACTATCTGGACACTGGTATATGTTGCTTGTTCTCTTTTAAATGTCCACCAAACCACTGTGTCCAGTGAGAAACAACACATCTATTAGAACACACAAAACCCTCTCTTACTTTTGGACAAAGTCTGCTCCTTTTCCTTTGGGACCACATCATCTACCACATTTTCACAGGAGAGAGATGACTCCTCCCTTAAATATGGGCACTGGTCTCATCAGTGTGCATTGTTACTAAAGGAGAGCCACGATGAACCTCCGGCTGTGACACCCCTCTCCTATAACCATTACCATTCCCCCTTCCCTCCTTCCTTCAACTATTGATATTATTGTGACAATGACACCATTATCTGGAAGTGGAGAGCAACTGACTAATTTTTAAAACTCTCTGAAATTATCAATAAATCATTTTAAAGGGCTAAGAAGGAGTAACCCTCCAAGGGCCACTTGCCCAGCCTGGACAGACACAGAGAGACAGACAGGAGACGCTCTGCCCAGACAGACGTGTGGAACAGTTGCCTCCAGGACGACAAACAACTGGTATTTAAATTATTTCATTAGCATCACCCCACCTCCTTGGCTGGCACTCCAGCTCTGCAGCGGCTCACGGTGACTGTTTCTTCAGTTCAGCAGGGCCAAGCTCTTGCCTGTGATGACAGGAGCCAGTGAGCAGCTGACTGTGCAAGAAGCAAGTACAAAGTCATCCCTTTAAAAACAAGGCTACAGTTGAGTTAAGGACAGCACCAAGTTTTTTAAAATAGGATTCTGGATCCCAGACAGATAAACAGTCTTCAGCCTTTGATGTACCGAGAATTCCCCTCAAGATACTGACTAGAGCTGTGTGAATAATTGATTTTCTCAGCTGAATAGCTGAAGCAACCAACCAAACAAACCCCAACTTGTTTGCTAATTAACATTTTTTCCTTGAAAACTGAGGGGAAAAAAAAGTTAAATTTGGGACTGCTGAATTGCTATATTCAAACAAAAGTAATCTCTCTTCCATTTTAAACATTTTTATTTACAGACAAAAATATCTAAAAATACAATGTTAGATTCATTATAGAAAGCTAGGGTGTGCATCCCATAAGGTAGGGCATCTCCCAAGCGAGGTCACCTGAGGCGTATGGTTCCTGCTTGGTGAAATCTAGAGAAACAGCCACCCTGCTTTAAAATCCAAGCCCTGGGAGACACGCTCAGGTTTGGGAATTTGGACACAGGCTACGCCACCTACAAGGGCAATGCTGAAAAGTAACAGAAAAATGCTCTCTTAATTTCTCTGTTGTACATTTAAGTATCTGTATAGACATAATTCCTGAGAGACATCCCATGAGATGTCAGAATGACTTATCTCAATTTCTCTTCTACTCTGCTAAAACGTCTGTGAAATCCATGAAAAAAACTGAGTTTGTCAAGAATTTTAACTGTCTGAAAATGTATTTGCAATGCTAATTTTATCTGCTTTTGGATCACTTCGTCAAAAACCAGAAGGTCATACAGGCTCAGTTACTATCAACTCTACCAGCAGACCAAGAAGCGCTGTTTCTTTTTGAAGAACCAGCAGAGAATGACAGTGCCACAGTTGGCTCAGCAAAATGGGACTGACAAGAAATATCTCACGAAACGAGCCACCTTGGTTCTATCCCTTGAACTGCCCCACGGAGGAAGGTGTGCCAGTGGAATGTTGAGCCCTGCCCACTCACACTGGCACCCGTGCCAGCCAGGCGCAGTCTTGGATGCGTCACAGGCTGGAGTATTCACAGTGACTTCATGCTAAATCATGGTGCTGGGAACCAGTGACATTTCTCTGGAAGGTCCCTTTGACTCACTGGTGACAGCAGTGCCCAATCTCCCCCTCAGCCCGATGGCTGCTGCCATTTGCTCAGGCAGGTTCATTCTGAGGCGATGGGAGAATGGCCCTCACCCTTCCAGCCTTGCTGATGAACAGCGTCTTGAATATTTCATGCCATTGCAGGTTGCAGGCTGCTTACAGAAATTACACAATTAACCTGGTGACAGCCAATGCTATTTGTTCGGGACAGCTCCTTGCAGGCACCAAGACTGCCCACGGCACGGCAGGAGTCACCCAAACGTGGCCACGCAGCGCTGGGGAATGCAGCACCTCAGCCCTCGACACTCCAGTGGCTCTGTTTTTATTTTTAAAAACTAACTGGCCAAAAGTAGATCACCTGTAAAATGAAACGGGGATAGGGGAGCGCCAGTCGTATTTTGAGCCCTATTATGCAATGGAGTGGGGATTACATAACGAGGGGTGTGCGATTACAGAAACGTGGCTCCCATGACACAGAGCCCAGCTACGGTGACAGGCTGGAAAACCCATCACAGGCAACATCTCTCTAACCCAGAAAATAAATGCATTGACCGTAGCGCCTATAACTTTTCCACTTGGAATGAACAATCTGAGAGGCTGACACGTGCCATGTTATAGCTAGTTAACTACTAAGTTACTGTCAGTGGTTTATTTCTGCCTTTTTTTTAAATCCCAGTTCTCTTTCTTTCATAATTGGCTTTGCAAACTTCTGGAAGAATGTTACCAAAACTCTTGCTTTTAAAATGCATTTCTTAATGATGCACACATAAACATCCTCTGGTAATCAAAAATTACTACTATTTTCTGGAAATCTCTTAAGTGGTTTAGGGAAGAAAATTGTCAGATTATATAGCTGTATAATTGTAAAAAAAACAATTCAGTGCTTCTCTTCACTGAGCCATTTTATGATCCCAGTAAATATTCATTTAACCCCTTTAACATTCAACACTGCAGAAAGAGGTTGAATTGTTACAAAATGAGATAATTTAGCATTGTCTTTCCAAATTCTTGTAAAAAATAACAAGAACTATGACCTCTCTAAAAAGAGACAGCTTAACAAACAGTGAGACGCACTAAGAGCAGCTACAGAACTTCAACGTACCTCAGGCTCTACGTAAATTCTTTTTTTTTCCCTCTGGTAGATGTTTTTTTATATCACAAGGTGACCTAGGAAACTTGACCTCTTGAAATGAAGTGCAGAGAAAAACACTATCTGATTAAAAAAGAGGAGCCGTAGGCCTAAACCAAAAAGGTTAAAAGGAGGAAAAGCCACTTACAAAAGAGCCTGTTGAAAAATCAAAATTAACTTCAGTCTTAAAAAGAATCAAACCTTTACTTCTGCTCAGGCAAGCAGTTCCATAGAAGCAACAGGAGTAACCCCATTTTTAAGCAAATAAAAAGTATGTTATTATTTACTCTTTCCCCACCTCCTAGTCAAGATACAAATTTAAGAAGTTACTTAGTATCATTTACTGACAGTGACGGATCTGTGCAAGTCCCCCGAGTTCAAGGGCATTCACGAACAGGAAAACCACCCCTTAACAGCCAGCCATGTGTGCACTGCCCACTATAATATCAAGCATAATCTAAGGCATAAAGAGGTACTGCCTACCAGCAATATTTGCCCATTTATTAGAAATGGCTTATGAAATACTTCTACGGATATTCTGCGGGAGAAAAAGGAAAAAAACAAAAGCCGCATAAAATGCACCGATTCAGGTCAGACGAGATCCTCTGCCGGGAGAACCGATCACCTCCTCTGAAGAGGAGAGCTGGCAGGAACCGTCTGGCTGCTGCAGCTGCAGCACCTAGCCCAAATTACTTGCTCCTTTCGGGCCGGACGATTTGAAATGTGCACAAGTTTGCCTGCAGCTCGGGCAGCGACTCCCGGCGTGACCCCGCGACACAGCTCAGCGCGGTGTGCCGAGCCCCAGCGCCGGGGTCGCCCCTTGTCCCCGGAGGGATGCTATGCGGGACAGCACAGACAAAGACCTGGGGGCAGCAGCTCCAGCGTCGCGCCCTCCGCCAGCGGCAGCACGGCACTCAAGAGGCCAGCGACTATGGCCGAGTGCTCGGTGAAGGGCAGGAGGCTACAATCACAAACCCCACTGGAGCCCGGAGAGCCCCCTTTTGCTGTGGGGCGAAGGAGGTGCCCATCAGGGGAAACGGGCACGATATCTTGGTGTGCCACAGGCGGCAGAGCCAAGCATAGGGACAAAAGCCGGGTGGGAGGACGCGATGGATGCATGCGCTCCTCGTCCCTCCAAGCTGCCCTGCACCTCTGCCGCACCTGCCCGAGAAGAGACCCCGGAGCCAAACACATGTGTCCCTGCCTTCGCCCCACCGGTGACACTAGGTCCTCGGGGAGACCAGGCCTGGCTGCGGTCAGCCGCAGGCTGGCCGCCTTTGGGGTTCCCAGCCGAACACCGCTCAGACTCGAACCCCGAGCGATGGATGCGTGTGCTCCTCCCCGAGCAGGGAGCCCTACCTGCCCCTTGACCAGGCTGGCGGCGAACTGCCTCATGACGGCCTCCACGGTGTAGGCGCTGGACCAGCCACGGGGGGTGAGCAGCTCCATGCAGATGGCCCCGCCGTCCAGGACGTAGCCGTTCTCCAGGCGGGGGCTAAGCACCCTCATGAAGGGCGGCGAGAAGGGGAAGTTGTCGGGAAAGGTGAGGTTGAGCAGGATGTACTCCGTGTTGGTCTCCTTCATGTCCTGCCACAGCACCGAGTCCTTGTCCACCTGGTGCAGCTTCACGTTCCAGTCGAAGAGGCTCTCGTCCACGAGCTCCACCGAGATGAAGCGGTCGCTGAGCCGCGCGATGTCCTGCAGCTCCTTCATCAGCCGCCGGGTCCGCACCTGCNCGCGGGCACCAGCGCCGCTGGCCCCGACCCGCACCCGGGGCCGGAGCCGGGGCCGGGCCGCTGCGCCGCCTCCTTGCCGGCACCGGGCTCCCTGCCCACCTCCCGCGGCTTCTCCCGGCTGACCCCCGAGCGCGCCTGCTGCGGGGGCTGCTTGGCCGGCTCCGGTGCCTTCTTGTTCCCGGGGCTGCCCTCGCTGCTGCTACTGCTGCCGCCGCCCCCGGGGGGGCCCTGCGGCTGCGGCTTGTTGGTGCTGTTCTTCTGGTTGCTCCTGCCGCGGAGTGAGGAGCCCTGCTGGCTGCTGCTGCGGTGGTGGTGGTGGTGCTTGGGGTCCTCCGTGTCCCGGCTGTGGAGCCGGATCAGCCCGATTTTCCGCAGCAGAGTGGCCATGTTGTGCGCGGCTCTGCGATCCCTCCCGCCTCTGAGCACCGGTGGGACTCTAGTGTGGTTATGATCAATTTGAAGCCCGGCTCGCCGGGTTTGCTGTCGGCGGGCGGGCGGAGAAGCCCCTCTCCGCCGGTCCGGGCGCGGAGAGGCGGCGGCGGCGGTGCCACCGCGGTGCCGGAGAATGTGCGGCCGCCGCTCAAACGCCTCCCCTGCTTAGAGCTGCGGCGGGGAGCATTGCCGCAACGGGGCTGCTCCCGCGGACATCACGGCCCCGCCGCCGTGGCCATGATCCTGTGAAAAGGAAGGAGGAGGAGGGTGGGGGGAAAGGTAGGAAGGAAAAAAAAAATCCCCCAGCCGCCCGCACGGGAGAGCCCCCTCCCTCCCCCCGCACAGCAGCGGCGAAACCGCCTGCGCTGCAGATGGCTTCCCCGGCACCTTCGGA
>WEKY01019681.1:0-23026 GCA_013390045.1 Picathartes gymnocephalus | reverse complement strand
GGAGGGGCGCCGGGACGGACCCGCGGGTGCGTGGGCAGGTGTTGCACACGTATGTATGTGTGTGCGCGCGTGTCGGCGCCCACACGGCCGGGGAATGACACCGCGGCAGCTCCGCGCACGTGTGTGCACATGGACAGAGCCCGCACCCAAGGCAGAGACAGAACTGATCTGTGGCCATGTGTAAGGACACGATGGCATTTAAGTGCCTGTGCGTATATGTATTTACACCTACCTGCCTAAACGCATATAATGGCATTAATAATGCCTATAAAAATCGATATATAAACATGGTTAAAAAATAGTTGTAAGTGCATAACGTGTGTGTGTGTGTGTGTGTGTACATTTTGGTATTTGTTGTATTGGAAATGATGGGACAATCTTGCTTTCTTCAGTACAGCAGATATACGTATCCCATCCCTCCCACACCTGCTCCCCTCCAGACCAAGTAGGTCCATTCTCCAGGGACTCTGTGTAGCACAGGGAGGAGCAATTGATTCCCATAATCTCTGTCCCCATCCTCTTCTTTACCTTCAGAGATTGGAAAAGAAAAAAAAATATAATAAATGCTTTGAATTGGGGAATAGTGAAGGCAGGGCCCAAAGTGTGATTACATCTGTTGTGTGGAGGATGTAAAGCAATAGGCAGTGTGTGCACATAGCAGCATTATATTCCATAACACATTTCCCAGTGAAGGATCTGGAGGTGGATCTCCTCTGGCTCCCTGAAGACTCCATGGACCAATGTCAGGGGATACTGGCAGAACTGACCTGTGTGTGACAACCAGTTCTTCTCCACTGGCCTTCTTTGAACAGGGAGAAGATGAAAAGCTGGGAGCAAACCACGCCCAGGTGCCACAATGCTGCCCTTGTTTGCTCCTGCCCTCTGTTGTGTTGACCTTGCCAATCCAACAGTGTGATAACCCTTGGAGTTGCTCTGATCCTTTCCTGTGTGCAGGTACCCAGCCGGGTCTGTTGCAGGAGAGGTGTTTGCTAAATTCCCTACCCCTGAGGAGATCTGCACTGTGAAGTACTGTTGACAGAGTGTTTCCCTGGAGGACAGACATCCTGGGGAACGTGAAGTGGGTGGAGGATGAAGTGTCAAAGAGTGTTCTGTTCATCCCATATTCATCTCCTACTGCCTACATTTGCCTGAGCAGTTGAGGAACCTCCAGTTTATAGGTTATTGGAAAGTGTGTCCAAACCTTCCCTTGGTAGCCTTCTGGTATGGTAGACATGCCACTCCCCTGAACTATTGGTGGCCCATCCATGGAGCTGGGAAATTTCTGGAGTGCAGACAAACTGCACCCAGACATCTTGTGATGTGTGGCACTTCCAGGAAACAAGTAATCTGTGCTTCATCGGGAAAATGACTCCAGCAGGACTTGGAGGGGGAGAAGCTAAGGCAGACATGGAAAATTCTCATCAGCATGTGAAGCAGGGCACTGAGAAACCTGATGAGACAGGTTGGAAGACTGTTCCTGCTCTGGTGCAAAAGCTGGAAGTCACAGAATCTCCACCTGCAGCTTCAGGACCCATGGGCAGTGAGGTGGAACAAGGTGCTCAGTGGTCACCTCTGAATGAATACCTAGGGTAAGGCAGGGTGGTGTGCCACAGACGCAGAACTGAACCACACTGCCAGCCAGCAATGTGAGCCTTTGTGTTGGCTACATTAATGTTTTAAACTGAAAGGTCTCTGCATGGTGTTCCTGTGGCAGGTGGCAGCAGGAGCTCTGATCATTAATTTAACATGGAATTTATTTACCTGTCTCACATAACTGAGGTATCTACCCAGTGGTGAAGGCAAAAGAAAAGAGCAAGATCTCTGCAAAGGGAGGCCAGAGCCAAGGATCCCCTCTGTGGCCTTGCACCACTGCTCTGTGAAATGGTACAAGATTAATGAAGGAAGTGATGAGAAAGCTATTTCAGCAATGAGGAAGGTGTACTGTGTGTGCCTGGCCAAATAGGGTTCTGCTGTCACAGGGAACTGCTCTAGTGGTGTTGAAAGAAGTGAAATCCGTCACAATCTGTGTCCATACCATCTGCAGGGTCAAAAAGCTGAAGTGATGGAACTGTTCCTGTTCATACCCAGGCTTCCTCAGTGAGCAAGTTATTTGGTTAGTCCAGTATGGACTCTGGATGGCTTGATGTCAAGTCTTGAGGGAAAACAGATGGTAAAACAGCTTGCAGGGGAGACTTCTCCTGTATCTATACTGTCCTTATCCACATATTCCCTGACTGACAAAAAAATGAACAAATTTGGTCCATGATCTCTCTTCACACATTCCTAATAAATTTCTGTTCCTTAGTATCTTAAATAGTAGAAACATATCTATTAACTTTGTTCGTTATTATACCTTCTCATCAGTTTGCCAAGTGCAGGAGTCAAACTGAACTCACCTGCCATCTCCTAGACAAGGCTCTCCCGTCCTTGTCTTGAAGCAGGACTGGCTGATCCACTTACAGTGCATAAAGGCATCCTAGAGTGATGCAATGACATTCAAATCAGAGAGACACCTGGGTATGAAAAACAGACTGACCTCTGGCAGATATTTCTCCTACATGTTCAGCTGGAGAGCTGCTTTCAAGCTCAGCCACTTATTAGTGACACAGGACAGCATTGAAACCTCAGGTCTGGCAGCAGCCCTCAGCTCCATGTGGAGCAGGGTGCAGCTGATGAAGGGCATCTCAGACTCTTCTTGTGGCAGAGAAGCATCTGCCATGAGCTGAATTTCAGAGCTCTGAAGTCCCATTGCTGTACCAATTTGATATTGGGGCTGGCAGGAAGGTGGTGGTTTTTTTTGGTTTTTTTTTCTTCTAGCAGGATAATACAGGCCAGTGGTTTTCTTGTTTTTAGAGTCTGCAAAAGAGGAGTTATCCGTGGTTCAGCAAAAAGTACATATGTGTATTGTTTACTTCCATTTAAATGCAGCAGAATTTTAATGCCAAGTGATAGAAAATGTTACTTAAATTGAACAAATGCACAGAAGCATTTCTAGAATGATTAGGGGAACACAAGTCATATCTTCATAGGAGAATTAAAAGATTTTTTTCTTGTTTAGTATAGCTCGGCAAAGACTGAATAGGGCCATAATAATACTTTATGAATATATTTGAGAAGTAAATGTCAGAGAGGGATATTGACTTCATCACATGATCGAATGGCAGTACAGTGAGTAATCCTGAATACATCTGCACTGGAAATCTGAAGGCTTCCAGGTATATGATGAAGGAAGCGTTTGAATACTCTCCTGAGCACTGGAAGGAGTAGCTTGCAGTCTGGTAGCAAGGAGCCTGAGAAGTTTATGGGCATAATTGTACAACACAATAGAATAGGAAAATGCCTGAAGAGAGAAAATTAAGCTTATATTATGAGTCCCTGGGCATCTGGTGTGTCAGTATCCCCAAGTGTGTGAGAAAATAGATTAGATCACTGTCAATTTGCATTATAATAATTCCATGCCTCAGGGCTTCCACTGGAGTTGGGAAAGATTTTATTTTATTCTTCCTGATGCATGATTTGTCCTCTACTGCTCTTTTTTTGCCTTCCTCTGTAGGTCTGAAGATAAATTGTCATAGGTGGCATTAAAATCTTAGGGTTCATGTATCCTGCTGAAATACTCAGTGTTAGGCCAGCCTCTAGGCCTGAATTCTTTTAAAGGAGTTATTTACCTAGGTTGGCTTGGTCCATTGATTTCATTTATAGCATGGGACACAGCTTTCTTCCTAGAATCAAATAGAGTTATATTTAGCTGATTTTTGCAAACATGCAAACACAATTTTTCATCAAGCAAATTATTTCTTAATCTCTTCCTCATTCACCTGAGTTGTCCCAATGCTTACTAGTATCTCACTGGGCACCTTTGACTGTTCATTTTTTGTTTGCCTCCTTTCATCCTCAAAGTGATAACATCATTTATTTTTAGAAGGACATTCAGCAGAAAGGCATTTTCAGCAGCAAACAGCAAGAATTAAGAAAGACACAAAAATGTTCACTCCTGGAATGTTAAAGCCTATAGAGGTGTATATATATGTGTGATTCCTACGTTACCATTGACACATCCTCTGGAATTACTTTCTTCATCTGGCAATGCTAATCTCTTTTACTGACTTAGATAAACAATATTCTTGAGGTAACCTCCGCTCAACTGACATGATAAGCCCAGGTAAATGCAAAGGATACCTGGGTAAATGAATATCCATTGTATCACAGTGATAGCTTTTGAGAATGAGCAAGGTAAACAATATCCATGGAGAATATGGTTGGCTGTCTGATTTTTAAGTCTGCACAGCATTGCAAATGCTCAGGAGAAGCTTTTTATGTTCCTGGTGTTCACGTTCATGTATTGCTACCTTCTGACTAAAAGACATTTGCATCCGGCAATTCTGAATCATGGAACTCTGTGTCAGAGGTGACCTTCTCATATACACACACAAGTGTGTGCACTCATACACAAATTCCAGATGTGGCCAGCACAGTAAAGAGCAGAAATCTTCACTGTACAAACAAACAAACTTCTCCCCAAATAAAGGTACAATGCATCCTTTACCTTGTTCCACCTTCAGGCTTGACATTGGCCCACATTTTTGTCCTACAGTTTCATCTTGGAAGTAATTCTGCAGCTGCACATAATTGACTCTGTCAATTATGACTAGTATTTTTAAACGTCTGAGATCATGAACTTTTCCAAGTTCCTACATATAACCAGAAAGCCAGGGCCATTGGTGAGGCCTTGCAACAATCCTGTTTTTAACTGGGGACAAACAATATGAATCTGAGCCCTAGGTAGCCCCTTTTTTGCAGAGTATCCTGTTCGTGAATGGCTCTTTACCCCAGGGAGAGTCTGGGGGGTCTCCTGCCTCAGCCACAGTCCATTCCACATGAAGCTGAGGGCTGCTGCCAGACCTGTCTCACTTGTGAGTGCCCAGCAGCTGAGCCTGAAAGCAGCACTCCAGGTGTTCCAGTACTCTTGTTCACAGCACCAGAACGACAGAGAAATGTCTCTTATTACCTGCTCAGAGCACCAGATTAACCCCTGGCTTGGCAAAAGCACTATAGGTCATCTAAGCAACAGATGGATGTTGGTGTAAACCACACAAAATTAACACAGGGAGACCAACTTTAGTTAAACTTTAAAGGCAGAATGCTGGAATTTCAGTAACTTAGTCTCAAAGATTTTATGGTGCCATGAAAAAAATTTTGGATCCTGAAGTTTTAAAACTGCATCACAGACCTTTTGCTCTCCTGAAGTGACAGGAACATGATAAAGTTCAGTAGTACAACGTACAAAGTGAGGGGCCAACGATAAGAAGTTTTTACATAAATCTAGAGAAGCAGACAAAGAAGGAAGAGATAAAGAAAGAAGGATGTATTGGTAGAAGGAATTAAAAAGATGTGCCTCCAGAGTGGTGCAGCTTTAAAAGAACAAGTTGATGTGACTGAAGATGGCACTCAGTGAGGTATTTTGAGTAAAGATGGGGAAGTATTAGAACATTTGTATAAGATGATGATAAGATCACATTTGGATCCCAGAACAACACACACCCCTCTTTGATGCCAGCTCAACACTTTTTCTTTGACCCCAGTGAATCCTTCACCTTTGTATTCCTTCAAATCTCACCACATTTCCTCATTTTCCTCTTTACAGCACACAGCCATAAGAAAGGTCACTTGAAATGCATTTATGGGGAATGAACTCTTCCTCCTTTATCCTAAGATCTTAACAACAGCCTGGTCATCACAACAGCAAGAAACACATTTTAGCTTCTTTTTTCTCAGTGCAAATTATAAATCCCAAACTACCATGCAAAAAAATACAAATGATGACAAAGGATTAAAGAAGTTAATTTCTTTTAAAAATAGTTAGATTAGTTGCAAGATTACTGATAGTGGCTCAGTTTTGTTTCTTTTTTAATGAGGTGTATGTATTTGCATACTTTCATACAGTGTCGCCAGTAACTGAAATCAAGTCCTCACATCCTGATCTTGGAGAAGCTGCTGCTGCCACCAGCTGGTAGTTCTTTGGTCCTTGGCTGGAGAGATGAACACATAGCTTACACAAAGAACTCCCAGGGAGACAGGTGGTCCCTGAAGGAGGCCACATCTACAGAAAGTTACAGAAACATTGATCGAGTCTGAAGTACATTTTGGAATATGACAAAAGACGTGTATTATGTGTAGATGTGGCACTTAGGGACATACTTTCATGGTGGACTGGGCAGTGCTGGGTTAATGGTTGAACTCAATCATCTTAGAGGTTTTTTCCAACCTAACTGATTCTATGGTTCTGCGTTAACAGGGCTAACCAATGATAACATTCCCAGTCAGCAGTTATCCATGGGCTACAACAGCAAGCCTAATGAATTCACAGCATCAAGCATGCAACACTGGTTCTTTCTATGACTAGACAACATCATGTGCTTCACCACTTAGGTTCAAGAAATACATTTTTTGGGTGGCAGCTCCATTTGAAGTAGAAATGACAGTTCCTTGCATGATTCACTGCTGCTTCTGCAGAACCAGTATAAGGAGGAGTCTAGTGAGCACTAAGTTATGCACCACGCAAAGATCAAATGGTTTGTCACTCTGTGGCTGCAGTCATAGATGTAAAAGAAGGGATTTTGCCACATGTGTGGAATCAGTGCAGGTCAGTGGTCCTCTGTACACATGAAGAGGCGCATAGATATGGTGGATTATCAGAATCTGCACACAATTGTACATCAGCTGCTGGGTTTGTCATTAGCAAGCCAAAAAGATGGAGTCTTTTCTCTGTTAGATTTAGGAACAACAGGCACTTCCTCCTGCAATATCATCTACAAGAGGATAGTAGGAGCAAACTGATGCTTCAGTCCTGGAAGCACTGGAAGGTACCCCAGCTTACTGTGCACTTCAGAGGGAGTTTGTCAGGGCTGGGATGGTTGTACTGTAGAGCAAACTTCAGCTGACTGCTTCATATCTGGTTGTTCCTATGAAAACTAATTTGTTGCAATTAACTAAATTACAAAAAAATCAGTCACTTCTTTTGTTTCTAAAGAATACTGCTATATCTGGATTTATGAGACAGAAGATGAACCTGGATATCCTTGTTTCTAGACTGAGATACGGGAAATATAAACAAAAAATCTTCTTGGGTTTAAGATATGCATCCATGAGTCAAACTATGGCATCTGTGAGGTGACCATTGAGAGAATGGGTTTTTCCTGTTCTAGACTTACATCCTTCACAGTATAGAAAGCAGTCTGACAGCCTATGCTAGTAATTGTTTTGGAATGTCAGGGACACTGAAGGACCATAAAAATAGTGTTTTTATTATATGATGATAAGGCTGTACATGGTACATCCTGAGGCAGGGCTTGTGGAGACATGCAGGGACATGATGCCTGTTAGAATAGCATTGGACTAGTGGCCTGAGCCAAGCAAATCTGAGAAAACTCATCCATACCGTTTGTAAAAAGAGGACCCTGGGGCAGTCCCTTATGCCAGACTTAACCTGGAATTTGCCTCACATCAGGCTGGTCTAATAATTACAAATTCAGTTTTGGGAGCAATATGACAGACCAGGTGATCTGTTTACAAGTGGAACATTATTTGGCAATATTGCCAGCAGAATTCCCAGGGGACTGCAACTGCCATAATTTAATAATTGTATTGATGATCTGGAGGTAGATAAAAACTTGCAAATAAAAGAAGATCATACAGAAAGGCCAGCAAAGCAATAAATAGTGTGGAGGCAGACTTAATTGAATAGCTGTGTTTGTGAAATAAATGTGTTTAATAAAAAACATTTATGAAGTTATCTTACTAGGTGCAAATTATGCAAATTTATGTAACTGCAGACCATATTCCCTGTAAAAGGAAACATTAAAGGAAATTAGGGGTCACTATGTACCAGATCATCACAATTTGGTGGCATAGAGGAATCTTGTGGCATAGAGGAATTCTGCAGTCCTGTAGTGCATAAATAGAAAGGGATATGGAAGAAGCATGAGGTATGGGGGAACAGGGACCAACACCATTGCAGGGACCAATACTAAATTGCAATGTGCAGGTCACCTTCCCTTTTCTGCTGATATTGAAAAAAACAGAAGGCCTGAAAAAGCTGAAATTCATTAAAAAAAGAGGTGTAAAGAATTCAGTGTATTTATCATATAGAAGTCTGAGACATGATTCAATTATTTGATTAAAGCACAAAATAGATATGTATACTATCTATATCTAAACTAACTGGGCAATAAAGCATTTCTTCATAAGTTAGACAGAAGTGTGGAAAGAATCAATAGTTATAAATTAGAGTCTTCCTCAGGCGACTTCTGTAAATAAAACTTATTTGAAGACTGGATGCTGGGCATGAATAGTAAGTATCTTTCACATGATGCAGGCAGATTGTAGAGACAGTGAGATATCAACAAGCAAGAGTGTGAAGAATGAGTTTAAAATTAAAGGGTCACTTGAAGGCCCCTCCCAAATAATAGTAGAAAGAGAGTCTTTCTGCCTGCCTGTCTCCTAGTGCCTTCCAGGAAGGAATTCCTACTGACATGATAAGGTATACCAGAGACCCAACTGGCTAGGACTGTGTCCGAAGAGTCCACGTGACAGGATGGACTGAAGGAGGCATATATTCAAGCCTTTTGCCTCACCAATTCCTGAAGTCTCCCAGAGCCTACTGTCGCCCACATGTTCATACACCATTATTGGTTTAAACCTGTGCACTTCAGAAATAGCTTGGAAGAACTGCTAGTCCCAGTTTGAACTGGAGGCAGCTTGTAGCATTTTTGTGAACATGAGACACTGAACATGTGAACTCTGTAGTGTGCACTGATTCCAGCCTCTACTACAGGACATCCCCATAAAGCCCAAGATTATAAAGAAGAGGGAGAGCAATTTTTTACCCAGGCAGTTAGTGATATGACAAGGGGAAATGGTTTTAAACTAAAGAGGAGAGATTTAGATTAGATCTTAGGAAGAAATTCTTCACTGTGAGGGTGGTGAGACACAGGAACAGGTTGCTCAGAGAAGTTGTGGGTGCCTCATCCCTGGAAGTGTTCAAAGCCAAGTTGGATGTGGCTTTGAGTAACTTGGTATAGTAAAAGGTGTCATGCCCATGGAAGGGAAGTTGGAACTACGTGATCTTTAAGGTCCCTTCCAAACCATTCTATTCTTTTATATTCTATCCTTCTATGACACTCCAGCCCCAAGTCAGTGGTGCCAGTACTTCCATACACGCTGTGACCATGGCTATGCTCAACTTGCTTATCTAAACCTCTTTCAGGGGCATAACCCTGAATGCTAAGTAATTTTTCTGATTTGCTGATTTGTTCCCTGGTTTGAACCCATGTGTCCATTACTTACTTTTTCCTGTACACTGTGACTAACAGATCTACCTTAGAAAAATGAGAAGTGACAGGGAAGGACACAAACACAGGAGCACAGGCACCTACATTGTTTAACAGTGACAAAGGTACACAGACAGTTTTTTCATCTGGACCACTCATAATCTTCCAAAATTGCTTTCAGGTACATTCCAGTATCTAGAATACAAATAAGGGCTGCTCCATACCAGCTGGACTCAGTGCTGGAAAATGGTCCTAGGTCTTTTTCATTTGCTAGCACATGTTGTCTGGGCATCTTAGAAATTCTCACTGCCCAGGATATTCCTATACTTTCTTTCCTGCATCACTGGAAATGAAAAAAGTGTCAGTTTTAAATATAGGGTGCTACTTATTCTGAGTTACAGGTGAAAAAAATAAAAAGCAGTAATAGGCAAACCTTCCTTGTTAGAATTGCATAATCAGAGGAGCATTTCTCTAGGAGTTTGATAATACATACACACACACATACACACACACACATATACACACATATTTCTCACACGTGGTAAAAAAAAGCTACTTGATAACTATTGAAAGCAACTC
Source organism: Picathartes gymnocephalus (assembly GCA_013390045.1). Taxonomy (NCBI): domain Eukaryota; kingdom Metazoa; phylum Chordata; class Aves; order Passeriformes; family Picathartidae; genus Picathartes; species Picathartes gymnocephalus. The sequence goes on along the minus strand of WEKY01019681.1, from coordinate 13,118 downwards.
TGCATTTCAGAAAAGTAGACCTTAACTTTGCATTAAATGACATATAGCAGCAATACGACTGTAACATAAACTGAGTCTGATGAATAAGTTTAATATTCCAGGGGAAAAACCTGCATAATTCCACTGATTTCTCAGCATATTTGTGAAAAACAAAATTAAGAATTAATTCTTTATGGGATATTAAAGGTACTATGAAATAAAAGGTTTCAGTATTGCAGATCTAGAGTTATCACCACACTATGAAAATAATATTCCTGTCCTGAAACATATATGTAGGTCCTTTGATGTGTCTTGCTGACCTCCTCGGAGGCAGTGTTGTGAGAACAGACTGTTATCCAATGTCCTTTACCATCAATAGAAAGAACCTCATGGGTCTCAGTTATCTTTGGATCAGGTCCCAGAACATTACCAGATCTGCAGGACTTGAAAGACCACAAAATTATCTTATGAACAAAATCCCGATCCTGCTGCTTCTCAGATAAATAGATAATCTCAGGAAGACTGAGATCCAGCCATGATGCATAAATGCATCATCCTGCTAATTTGTGGTAAGATGTGTATTATTTCAAGTCATTAATGAATACATTACTAAGCACAAAATCTGTATGGAAATTATAATTACAGCTCTTATTCAGCTGCATAACTGATTTTTAAAAATTCTTTATTTTATTTTATTGTATCACATTATTTTCATGCAGTAAAATGTGACAGTACCACATGCTTCTGAGTCAGTTGAAAAACATCCTAAACAAAATTGCCATCAGCCTGACATATCAAGAGCAGGTGAATGGTATCCTCTGCTGTTCACATCTATCTCCCCTGCTTCTCTTCTGCTTATTACCTGTTGTAATTAAAACAGTGAAGGGTAGATGGCTCACAGAATGGAATTCCTAACAGGTGATGCTCCCAGTTAATGACCTGAAATTTCAACCTCCATTTCTTTGTCTGCAGAATGAGGAAGAAGTGATTTAATCATGCAGAAGAAAAGAGAGAAAGACTGGAGAGAAAACGTGATGTATTTTACATTCTTTATTCATTTTCCTCCACTTTACTGGCCAGCAGCAGAAAACAGGAGATGGGAGGAGAGTCATAGTTCTAGAGAGGGACAAACAGATGAATTATTTGTTGCTTTTTGTATTCATGAGAAGTTGACTGTCTCAGCACTTTCAGTAATGAATCTTAAACATCACGTTTCGTCATTTTATACTGGACAAGTCATTTATCTGGAGTATATGTATCACTAAATAAGAAAGCAGCGAGCTGAGCTTTTTCCAGACCCAAAGGCTGTATGAACAGTCTCAAATTAATCTTTATATGCTCTGTTTGGTAAGAAACCATTATGTAATCTGTCTGCATCCCTCACAGCATAGGTCATCATTTGACAATTCAAGCAGGGAGGACCTCATAGCAGTAACCCCCCCAGATTCAGATGAAGGCTCCATCTGGGTCAGTATCCTGTGCTCAGCACTAACCAGAAGTAAATGCTGAAGAGCAAAGACAAGAAAGGCATCTATGAGACCTCTCCTGACTACTTTCCTGGCCTTGGGTTACCTTCGGTTCATGGGATTTCCTGAGCCAGGAGTGGTTTACCTACATCCTTGACTGTCTACCAAGCATTTGTCCCATTTTCCCTTCAACACAGCTAAGCTTTTCCTGTCTGTAATACTCATTGGCAAATTGTCCCACGAGGTTTATGAACTTTGTATGACAAAAATCACTGCTTTTTGCATGTTTTGAAGTTGTCACTTCTTGGCTTTACTTTGACGGCCCCTAGTTTTTGTGCTGAAAGAGAGTCTAGGCTCCAGGCCACTCACGGCTTTGTAAATACCGTGAAATATTGGCCATAAGTCTCATTCATGGGCTCTCTCAAGCTGAAGAGTCCCTGTCTGTCCATGTTTTCCTATTACGGAAGCCATTTCACATCTATAGTTATTTTGGCAGCCCTTCTCTGACTCCTTTCCACATCCACTCCAGGGAATGAGAACTGCACACAGTATTCGAGGTTGGGGCAAACAGTGGATTTCTGCAGTAGCAATGTGACATTTTCTGCTTTCTTCTCACATTCCTTTCCTGACAATTCCTAACTCTCCACATGACTTCTGATCACTGCTGAGTGTTGAGCTGATGTTCTCAAAGAATGTTTTATTCTGATCCTCAGGTCTTGCTCCTGTATGATAATGGTCAAGAGGTCACAAATCTTCATGTGAAACCCGGGGTTTTTGCTTGCTATGCGCATTGCTTTACATGATCCATCTTAAAGTCTTTTCATGTCCTTCTACAGTTTCCTACTGCATTCATCTTCAGTCTGCCAAATAAATTTCTCATAAGTCAATTTTCTCATTATACCATCTGATCTCTTTTTTGGGTCATCTATGAACATATTAAATAGCACAATTTTCGGCCTAGTTCCCTGTTGAACACTTCTGGGATCAATTCTCCCTTTGCAAGAATTAAATGTTTGCCCCTGTCCTGCATTTCCTATCTGGAATTCAGTTCTTTATTCAGTCTAGGACTTCTCCCCTTATTCCATTGCTTTACTTCCTTAAAAGATTTTGTTTAAGGATTTCACTAAGAGCTGATGGGAAATCAAGGAGATTGTATCTTTTAGATCACTCTTATCTATGAATGCTTGCTGACCCCTTGAAAAACTCATTAGGAGTTTGCAAAACAGGATTTTCTTTCTTGTAATCTGTGCTACTCTCTCCAAATGGGTCATATTGATCCATATGGCCTCTCATTCCATCCTTTATTACAAACCGTACTTAACTGCCAGTGCAGATGTCCAGCTTACAAGTCTGTAATTGCCCATTCCCTGTATGAAAATCAGGGTATGAGTGTAATATGGTTACTTACATCATGAGCCATGACATTTTCTTTCTAAATCTTTCTGTCTCTATGTACGTATTGACCAATTCAGTTATTCGTCAGACTGTCTTTATTTCTTTTTTCTCTCTCTCTCATTGGAACATAAGTTTCTCATGTTTACATTTTACCCCTCAACATGAAAATGATGCCCAGGCTGGTGGTCATGAGAAAAGTTTAACAACTGGTAACATATTTACAGCAAATTTTAACCTTAAAAGAACTGTACATATTTATCTAACAAAATTCAATAATCTAGCCTAACCAGGCTAGTAAATAGAGATTTTTAATGAGCTGGATATCTCTATATTTGATGTTAAACTTCCATTATTTTCTTCTCTCAAATACGTTCCCTGAATTAGATGTGATCATGGACATCTGTAGGATTTATCCCAAGCAAGCTAGAAGTCATATTTGCTCAGTTCCAAGAACCAAAGGCTTTCACCCAAACAGGAAGGAGAGGAAGTTTTAACAATAACTCAAAGTCCCTGTTTGTTACTGAATTTAAAGCAAGGGGTTCTGCTCCGTACGTCCACTGGATGTGTTTGCTCATATACAAAGATGGACATAATGCAACTCTTCTGTGTGAATCCCAGTCTCTTGTGCCTGCAGAGCCATGTCTGACACAATTGTTTGTATTTACACTGTTCTTTCAAAACTTGACCCCCCTTTTCCTCATGTTCAGATCTGACTTGGTAAGTGCACCCTATTCTACATTCTTCCTTCCAAATATTAGAAAAAGTTATTCTTTTCCTCAGACCAAGATCTCTCATGTGCGAAGTACTTGTCTTAAAATCTCATAATTCTGGGACTTTTGCTGTCCAGACAACATTCTGGCAACGATAGGTACAGGATGCTCAGCAACTGCTGATCAATAGACAGTGGGATTACTTTATCATAGGATGACAATACTTGTCAAGGCCTAGAACTGAGAAATTGTTTTCTGCATGGATGAAAAATGGAATAAAAATGATACATCCAAGAAACTAAGAATTGCAGATTTTGATGGTTCTCATTGTGGAGCAGAAATCACTGCAAGTTATAGCTACAAAATGCACAAAATACATTAAATCCCAGTTTGGGATGGAAGGTGTCATGCAGTTACAACCCTTGTTGTGGGTAGGGGCACCTTCTTCTGGACCAGGCTGCTCAGAGCCCCATCCAGCCTGGCCTTGAACACTTCCAGAGATGGGACATCCACAGCTTCTCTGGGCAAACTGTTCCAGTGTCTCACGACTGCCACAGTAAAGAATTTATTTCTGATATCTAATCTAACCCTACCTTCTTTCAGTGTAAAGCCATTCCCCCTCATCCTGTCACTGCATGCTCTTGTCAAAAGTCCCTTTCCATCTTTTTTGCAGACTCCCAGCAAGTACTGGAAGGCTGTTATTAGGTCGTTCCTTCTCTTTTCCAGGCTGAACAATCCCAAGTCTCTCAGCCTTTCCTCATAGAAGAGGTCCTCCATCCCTCTGATCAACGTGATGGCCTCCTCTGGGCTCTCTCCAAGGGTCCTTGTCCTTCCTATGCTGGGGACCACAGAGTTGGATGAGTTATCTCCTGACATTACTGGACTGATCTGCTCAGATTCAACCCAAAACAGACATACTGGAAACAAGCTATTTATGAAACATAGTTATTGTGATGTGATGTGGGGGTCTAAGCATGTCAGACAACCTTCCCACAGGGATGACTGATAGCTGGATTATTTAATATAGATGAATTCATGATAGAACAAGAAGTAATGGGATCAGGCTGAGAGGGTGGGTTTGGATTGGATACTGGGAATAAATTCTTTACTGTGAAGGTAATGAGGCACTGGAACAGGCTGCCCAGAGAAGCTGTGCATGCCCCATCTCTGGAAGTGTTCAAGGGCAGGTTGAAAGGGGCTTTGAGCCACCTGGTCTAGTGGGAGGTTCCTCTGCCTATGGCAAGGGATGGGAACTAGGTGATCCCTTCCATCCCAAACCGCTCTGCGATTCTGTGTTTCTACATTTTGCCATTACCCAGATGATTGCAGTGTGGGGCTTATTATGAAGCAGAGCCTCTGCCTGTCACCGCTGCTGTTTCTTACAGGGGCCCGAAGAGGGCTCATAGCTGGCGGACACCAGGCGCATTGGCTCGCACACCGGGCCTGAAGCAGCGCGGGCCCCAGCTCCCCTCACGCTGCGCCGCAACCCCTGAGGGGAGAGGGGGCGTGGCTACGGCCGGGGGCGTGGCCACCCCGCCTTGTGCCTCCCTCCCGCGCAGGCGCCCGTGACCGGAAGTGGCGCGGGGCGGGGGAAGGCGGCGGCCATGGCGGAGAAGTTCGACTCCCTGGAGGAGCACCTGGAGAAGTTCGTGGAGAACATCCGGCAGCTCGGCATCATCGTCAGCGACTTCCAGCCCAGCAGCCAGACGGGGCTCAATCAGAAATTGTGAGGGGCCGTCGTCGGGGGCGGGCCGGGCTGGGCTGCGGGGCCTTTTCCTTTTCCCCCTCCAGGCCCAGGGTGGTACCTCAGGGCTCTGTCTCCCTGTCTGGATGTCGCTGGCCTCGCACCCACCGTCAGGGGCAGCGCAGCGACCCCTAAATCGGCTAAACCCGACCCGTTCTTCTTCCCACCAGGAATTTCATGGTGACGGGCTTGCAGGATATCGACAAATGCCGACAGCAGCTTCACGATATCAGCGTGCCCTTGGAAGTTTTTGAGTAAGTCTGTCTGTGCCTGGAAGGGGAGGTGCTGCAGTCGGTGACCTGAGGTAGCCTGGCTTCCCACCGGGCTATTTTGGCTGAGGGCTGCTTGTCTCTTAAACGCGGTCATTCTGAATGCCTCGTGAGACATGAGCAGGCAGAAGGAGGTCATAAGTACATTCTGCTTGTGAGAAGACAGAAAAGTTGGAGAAATGATAAGTTACACACCTGTCTTCATAGAACCACAGGATGCTTTGAGTTGGAAAGGACCTTAAAGCTCATCTAGTTCCAGCTCCCCCACCGTGGGCAGGGATGCCGCCTACTAGATGAGTTGCTCAGATCCCTGGCCAGCCTGGCCTTTCAGATTTTTTTTTTACTTCTACATGTGTAGGCAGTAACACGAATTCTGCCGAATTTAGGGATTTCATAACATCACAGAATGGGTTAGGTTAGAAGGGACCTTCAAGAACATCTGGTTCTAATGCCCTTGACATGGTCAGGGACACTGATTTAGTAAGTAAGCTTGCATTTTGGAAATACACTTTAACACTAGATTAGGATCAGGATTTAAAGTTGCAGATCAAAATAAAGTAAGCCAGTACTCAGGTGTTTAGTTTCAGGAGTGGCAGTCTGTTGGCAGAGAATTGGAACATTACAAGAAAAATGAACATAGAGGAAGAGCTTTACTAGAGAGCTTTCATGATATACCTTTCAAGTTAATTTACTAGTGTTTCTTTTAAGTCCAGATGTTACTGGTCTGCTGCACTCCAATGTGTTACTGGCTGTACAGGGCTTTTTTCAGTTGGGCTTTTACTCCAGCTGTAGATTTGTGATGACTGTCTTAAATGTTCTCTTTAGGGAGTTTCCCTTTGCCAGGAATTGTATTGCAAAGCAAAAATACACGTAGATTTGGTGATGCAGTAGTGTTAATCATCACTCTTTACTGCGGTATGTGCAGCTCCTCCTTATCCTTGATTCACTGGGTGCTGTATTCCCTTGTGCTTAATGCTCACCATGTCTTGACTAGGCCTGGTTAGTGCCCTTTCGGTTGCTTGGAAAAGGACCATGTTCCTTTGATCATCTGTGCTTATGGTCTGCGAGGAGCTGATAGAGATGGGGTTTTTTTGTGTGCTTTTAGTATTTCCTTCAAAACTCTGCAGGCTTTCTGGAAACAGAGGTTTGCTGGCCGTGGCCTTGTCCTTGAGCTGTCTTTTGGAAACGGCTGGGTTTAACTGTGGTGGTTTTTAAAATGCACATTTCAGGTAGTAGTAGAAAGAAGAAGACAGTAAGGCGAATAATTCCATACCTTGGAGAGCATCCTAGTAGGAATGTGATAATTTAGTAGTGTCTTTTCTACTTTCAGGTACATAGATCAAGGCCGCAACCCTCAGCTTTACACTAAAGAGTGTCTGGAGAGAGCTTTGGCTAAAAATGAGCAAGTGAAGGGAAAAATTGACACTATGAAGGTAAACCAGAATTAATGGAAGTATAATGCAATAATGTATTTGATAAGTTTTTACTTTTCTGTAAATATATGGGTATTTTTCACTTGTGCAGTTATTAACTTCTGTTATTATGTGATTTGTCTTAGAAATTGCTCTGCATCCCTGTGTCTTATTTAATGCTGATACAGCCTGTTCAGGAAAGGAAACCTGTAGTTCATCCCACAGCTGGGGATGCAGCTTTCACTGTGATTTTATATTGGTTAAAGTTATATGTAGCAGTAGAGATATTTTATTTGGTTTTTTTGCAGGTGTGTAATTCTGCTGTGTGCAAACTTAGAAATAAGGGTTATTTTTCCAGTCTTGAATAGATATTAGAGGGTTAAAATGTCAAATATGCTCTATAATCATAAGTTAATCTTTATAAAATTGAGGGTTTTCTGAACTTGTACTTTCATTTAGTATGAACCTAAGCATTCTGTGATACTGTTTAACTGCTGGAACTACTGCAGAAAAACATAATCAGAAAAGGAAGGTGACTTCTGAGAATGTTCTTTGGCTGAACTTAGTGTGGAGGATGACAAGTTGTTCTGCAGAATGTCAACATATGGAGATAAGCCCTTAGCTTCTCTTTCTTTTCTCTGTGCTTGTGAAGTTATGTACTTCTAAGGCAGGTGTGAATTGCTCTTTGAAGGTGGAGTGCATTCCATGTCAAATCAAGAGGACATATCCTTAATCAGCTTTGCTTAATAAAGTCAGGCAGATATTGGTGCACCAGTTTACTAGAGAGGTCCAAGTGCTTTGTGTTTCTTAGGAGAAAATACAAGTGAATTTCTGGGAATTCAAGGACATTTTAGTTTGCCTGATGCATTCCTAGTGGATTTCACTTGGGCATTTTCTGTGGATTTTGTAAATATAACTTTCTGTGTTTGCGTAGTTTGGGGGGGTTTTTGGATACTTCAGGTCACTGAGAGGTGTGTTGGGTACAAACATTTCTGTTCATCAGGTAACATTGCTTGATGAAATCTAAATAAATCATCCAGATCATGTATATACATTTTTTTTCTCTTTCCAGAAATTTAAAAGCCTGTTAATTCAAGAACTGACAAAGGTGTTCCCAGAAGATATGGCGAAGTACAAAGCTATTCGAGGAGAAGATCCTCCTCCTTAAGTTGGCCTTTGATACCTCTAAAAATGTCCCATGAACTGACACCACCTTATAAAAACATTGATTGGAGAGAGAGAGAATCCAAGCCCTCCTAACAACTGTACTAAAAATGGGAGTGATGGCTGTAAAGGAGCTTGATGGTTGTTCATGGTTCTGGTCTGAAGCTACTGAATCTTTCTGAAGACTCCTACTCAGTGATTGTGGTTGAAACTTCCTATGGTAATCTGCTTTTCTTTCCTGAAGGGTTTGAGAGATGTAATTGCCTATAGGTCATCAGTGCAGAGCATTTCCCACAAAGTGCATTTCCATAGTGGAAAAACATGGTTTTTTGTCTTCTGAAAAGTGTGCCATTTATTACACTTGATTATTTTTCATTTGTAAACTTCAGGGTTTTTTACTGCAGTATGAACAGTTGACTGCTTTTGTCTTGCCAAATTCTACTGAGCAGGGGCCTATCAAGGGCTGCAGTTCTCACGCGTCATAATTAGTTGCAGCCAGAAAAACTTTCAGATCTTGTTTTTTTCTGGGAGCTGCAGTGCATATAGCTGAGGATATAAAAAGTGAGCATACCTAGGGACTATCTCCTCTACAACTTTAATATTTTGTACAGTATTTAATGTAAGTTTTTGTTTATTCATTTTCTGCAAGCAGGTTGTTGAATAAAAATTTGAAAAAAATCTAAATCATGATGTTTTTCTTTTGTATGTTCTCTTTGGAGTGTGAACTGAAAGCTGTGAAAAAAAATAGTGTATTCCTCAGTTCTACGCTGATAGAAATAAAATTTGTTTCAAAACTTGGCTCTTAAAATTTTACATCTGAATGTGGTGTCAGCTTGGTATTTTGGTTTTACGATGAAAACTTCCGTTTCAGTCCCTGAAACGAGATTTTGGGGATCAGCGATTGTTACCTGAAGTCCTGGTTACCTGTGAGCTCTTCTGTGGGATCTGTAACTGCTCATACGTACAGGAGCCCCAGTATGGAACAGGATGCTGGCTCCTCACCCAGGGGTCCGGGGTGTGTGGGGAACATTGGGTTTGCAGTGGGGGCAGAGGAGCCCTTTTAGTCTCAGGGACGTGTGAAGCTGGAGCCCTTTGTGCTTATGTTTATTCTCCCAGATCTATCTTGACTTCTTGCATCAGCAAATTATTTTATTACTTTAACTTATTTCTGGTTGCTAAATGGAGTGGTTTGGGGCAGGAGCTCCAAAATAGCACTATATGCATGTGCTCCATAGCAGGCCTGCTAGTCTACTAAAGACCTTAACAGGCATGTTTGGAGTTACTGGTGGCAGTTTGCACACCTGAAGCACCATCTGTGCTCAGTTACCTGCCTGAAACAGAGCCCACCAAACTTTGACATGGTAAGAGGAAAAAAACAAAACCAGAAAATTAGGTGTTCCTTTCAGAATTTTTTACCTGGCAGTCTAAGTTAATCTAATTGCTGCCTGGTATTACCCTGCCCTATGCACTTGCTTTTTATTGTATTTGTTCAACCTCTAATCACTTTCACCTTCACAATTTTACTGCGTGAAATTGCAAGAGAAGAGTGACAAGGAAAAGGTACTCCATGTTTATGTTTGGCTTGGCCTGGATTGCCCTGGCTCCCTAGGAGCTGTTGGAACAAGGTCTGTGACTGCCAAGTGGGGGGATGTATGTAGGATACAAGTAAAGAGGGTAAAGGGTGTGTGTATAATGTAGTCAGAAAAGGAGCTTAAGAGCAAAATTGCTGACAGCAGGCAGGTGAAATTGTATTTAAATGGTAGTTGAGAGAACATTTAGGAAGCAAGAGGCCTGTAGATACTGGTCTGGATACTGGAGTATTCTGGCACCTAGCACTGACACCAGCTTGTGTGTCAGATTTGGTGTAAGACTCTTAAAAACTGGTGCTTCCAAGAAGTCTTATTTTTATCTCATAGATTCATAGAATCACAGAATGGTTTGCATTGGAAAGGACCTTAAAGATTATCTAGTTTTCACTCCCCTGCCATGGGGGAGTTGCTCAAAGCCCTCTCCAACTTGGCCTTGAGCTCTTCCAGACATGGGCATTCACAGCTTCTCACGACAACCCATTCCAGTGTTCTACCACCCTCACAGTAAAGAATTTATTCCTAATACCTCACCTAAACCTGCCCAGTTTCAGTTTGAAGCTGTCACCCTTTGTGCTGGGATTAGCCTGGAGCTGGAGAACCATGGGGGGGCAAGCAGCTCCACAGCCCAGAGGCCCTGAAAATGTGTGAACTGTCTGCTCTGTAAGTGTATTAATTTATTGTTGTCATTAGTTAATAGATTAAGTACCCAAAGCTGGCCACAGTGAAGATAGCTACCCCCATAACACTGACACCCATGCCCACCGATGGGAAGAAGGTTCCAGGCTTCCCCAGCCCAGAGAGGTGATTTACAGCCAAAGCATGGATCACATGCTTTCTCTGGATATCTAGGGGGTCGTGGTAAATACGATGACAGAGATAGTTAGTGGAGATAGAGGATTAGGGAATAACATTAGGTCACATCATCACGAGATCTCAGCAGCCTGTATTTTGTGAGAAATCTGTCTGTGTAAGAAAACTTTTTTTTTTTTTGGGTGGTGGGTATATACATCAGGAATAGAAATAAATTTAAAAAAGAAACAAACCAGAAAAAACTCAGTTAAATAATGTTTCATGTTCTGCTCAGCTTCTGTTCCAACTTTTTGACACCTTCTTATTCTATTATTTTATGCTTGCTTCACTTACTGTTTCTGGGCTAGCCATGCAAAATATTGCTATTGCTGCAACTCTCCATATTTAGCATAATATTGAAGAGAGGTAACTGTTGTAAATTATGTTTGTTTCGGAGAAGAAAAGGTGGCCAGAATGAGTGCATATGAGTTTATAATGTAGAATGAGAATTGCTAGAAACAATGGTGTTTTCCAATTGTATGTGGAACAGAAAAATACAACCTAATTTTTCTCATTTGTTAATTGGTTCTCTGAAAAGGAGCATGTCTGAATTATCCTGATATCTGCTTTCTTTGATGATAACCTTCAAGGCATTTGGTAAAGGAGACTGTTAGATCTTTCCTCTTTCCCACTCTCTTACCTGGATTGCGCAGTTGGTGGAGAGATGGAATTTTATTTAAGGGTAACATTAAAACAACATCAGCCAGGCAGCAAAGCTTCTAAAATAGATTTTTGTTGCCCTTTAATTATCTCAAAGGAACGTTTGAAGCCATTCAGGTTCCAAGTGCATTTTCAGGTTCCAATTGAATTTTTAGTAATGTTAATAAGATTTTGGAAATAATGGGGAATATGTAATTACAGGTAATTATTTTTTTAACAATTATCTTTATTACATACATTGTGAGATGAGGAGATGCTAGATAATGCTGCTCAGTACACAGTTCTTTAAAATGGAGTTCGTGCTTCTATACTCCATTTAGGAGAAACAAAGTCAGTGTAAAATTCTTTTACTCAGGCACAGAAAGAAATGGATCAAGAAGGTGCTAAGGATTTTGCTGCAACCTGTTAAGGCTCGGCATCCTCTGTCCCTTTTTTTACCGGAAGGAGAAGCAGTTGGGTGCCCAGCCTTCCCCTGTCCTTGAAACCTTTTCTGCTTAAACCTCCTTGTGAAGAACAAGTGATGCAGAGCTGTATAGTCTGACAGGGACAGACATAGCTGCTACAGGAGTTGAATGCTGCAGCTGCTCAGCTGTTGGTTTATCCAGCCTATAGCTCTTGTTAATTTGATTTTTTTTCATGCAGATCAAGGCACTGTCATTGTTAGCCAGTTCTCAGTGTAAGATGAATCACCAGTGTGCCTGAGACAATCTGTTTCTATCATACCACTCAGAAGAGAGTCTCTTAATGGCAAAATAGTCATCCTAGGCAGAGCAGTTTGGGTTGCAGTGATTGACCTTTCTAATTCAGTTGGATGAACTGCTAAGTGGTGGGAATGGTTTGAGAATTTCCCAAATATTTAATATTGTGATGTTTTTATAAATTGCTTTCTTCGATGAGTGCAGTTCCCAAGTGATTAAAAGTGCTTATTGTGTGATTCCAGCAGTTACCCCAGGTACTCTGTAATCTCATCTCTGACTCTCCTCTGATCACAGAAATAGAGCAGATGAACCCTGCAATCCACTTCTTTTTGCCCTAAGTGATCTTAGAGATTTTAACTAGATCAGTTAGAAACTACTCACTGAACTTGTAGTTTTACTGAAATCTTGCTAAATAAATTTATTTAAAAGGTGAATTCTTTAAACAAAGACTTAAGAAAATGTGTATGAAGTGTTCCAAACACTCAGCTTAACAGCAAGTTCATAATAGAGAAATATCCCTGCCAAGAATATTTCTGGATACTCATCTTTCAACACAAAGTCATTTCTTACTCTACTATGATTAATAGCTGCAGCGTTTCTGGGCAGGTGCCAAATGTCCTTCCAGCTCTGCAGAGCAGAGAGCCAAGGTGACACGAATATCTGCCCTGCTCTGAGAAAACTCTGCTTGCTGCACGTATTTCAATCACTTCCATATGCTTAAGATCCTTCTGTATATTTTCTTAATTAAAGTAATGGAGAAGCGCACATTACAGGATACTTTTGAAACAGCTCTTGTAATGCTCTTAAATCTGGAATCTGTATTTTCTGTATTGTGACATATTTCATACTGAGAACTAGATTGTATTTAGTCTCAACAAAATGTAATTCAGACAGTGAAAAAGAAACATCTTTCTGCACAATATGAAAATTTCCAAAACAATTTTTTCTCCTCTCCTGGAAGAAAAGTCCCTTCATGTGCTAAAGAATAGCACTTAAAATTTCCTTTCTTACAGACCTGACCTGAATCTACTTCACTTGCGGCTTGCAATGTCATTATATTAAACAAATTTATCCAAATATTCCTCAAAGGAAGACAAAGCTACTTTTATATATAAGCTGGGAAAAGGTAACTCAAATTAGTGTCATTATTTATTAAGTTAATATATATTTATATATTATATTT
>WEKY01019679.1:0-28636 GCA_013390045.1 Picathartes gymnocephalus | reverse complement strand
CTCTATCCCAACCATCCTGAGAACTCNCCAACCATCCTGAGAACTCGTGCCCTGTGTGAGGATCGAACTCATGACTTTCAGATTATGAGTCTGAAGGTGTCTCTATCCCAACCATCCTGAGAAAAGCCTCTCCAAGCCTACTTTCCAAGGACACTCAGACTGTCCTAGGCCCAAAATGTGTAAACCAACATCTTGAGAAGGGGGGGAGGAGGCAGGGGGAGGGAGGTAAGCTTGGGGAAATTATATCATTAGCTAAAGTTTTAATTGGTGAATTTATGCTGATATGCAAATGGACCAAACCTATAAAGGTGTGAAGAACTTGTGACTCAGGGTCCATCTTGGGGTCCATTTTGACAGTAGTTTCTGGCTCCCCAGGGTGTGCATTTGAAGGCCTTTCAAATAAATATCCACCTTTATTCCCTCACTCCTGTCTAGTCTCTAAGTATCCACTTCAGGCATCAGTATCCTGCCATTAATTATTTCATTGTGATTCTTACTTTGAGATATGATGCCATGCCACAATTCTTCAGCAATAACAGAACACCACAGTGCAATTCAGACTGCCTTTTAGCTGCAAGTTGACCTAAACTCATTAAATAGATATTCTTCTAAATAAATGACTCACCTTTGGTGTGACACAAAGCAAGAAAAGAAAATTAAAATGATGCATACAAAAAAGTGTACTCTATTTTTTTGATCTTTGCTTTTCCCTAACTGCCTACTGTATGGGATATGCCACATGGTATATCTTATGCTCTTTGTATCCTTATGTAGGGGTGATTGATAATAAATTAATAATATAGTCCATAAAGTAGAGCAGGTGTCTTACTGCGGCTTCTGTGTGGAAGTGGAAAAGAGTTGGTCCTTCACTACTCATTTCAACATGAGTTGTCAGGGACTCAATCTGCTTTTAAATTAGTTTAAAGTAAGGGTCCTAAATGTGATTTAATTTTTTAGCAACACCTTGCTCCCCTTATCATAAAAATTGGTGCTAGTTGAACATTATATGTGCTGTGCACAATACCCTGAATAAACACATGGCTGCTTGAAGCAAAGAATATTAGACTACTGACTCTGAGGTGTCAGAATTTTTTCCAAAGTGTCTTTGCTCTCTGCACAGATACATCTCTACTTTTAAATCTGAAAACAAGTAAGAACTCTTCACATAATGCCTAATCGTGCCCACTCTTCAAAGTGCAGCAGCCTGAGGCTAAGAAATTTACAGAGCCAGTCATTCTGTTGAACAAGAAATATATTTTTCCTGTTAAGCTCTATTTTAAAGAGTTGGACAAGATCTTGCTTTCTATTGATGGTACAAAGGTCAAGGAATTATTATCAGTAGCCATATTTTGAGAATTGGGAGACTTCAATTTTGATATTAGCTCTGCCTGTAGCTGCAGCATCCCTTCTTTGTCAGCAACATAGACCCTCATACTGTTGCTTCCAAGTTTATGTGGAGGAGATTTTGTCCACATGGAAGCATCCATACACCCTTAAGGCCATAGTATAGGCCTACCGTGGAAATTACATCAGGGACTCATGTATAACATGTTACTCTGTGAAGGCTTCAAGCACTATTGCTACCCTTGTCAATCAAAGCAAGACAATAACTAGAATATGCTGGTACCACATGGCTGGAGTCCTGACACAGGCCTCTAGATAAATGATATTACAAATAAATAATACTGGAAGGGAGGCTTCTGTAAAAGAAAACTCACTCTTTAAGGGTCTGTAGAAAACAGGAGGTCAGGTCCTGGACAGATATTTAAAATTCTATTAGTATTTTGATGGTTGGGGATATGATTGATTTTTGATTTTATTTGTCCTCTTTCCATTAGCTTTTTATCAAAATGAAATCTAATCAGTCAGTTACCGGAGTTCGGCTGACAGATGGTAACTTGTTAAGGCATGGTTGTGTGATTGCGTTCATCATTTGCCCCAGTTTATATCAGAGCCAGGAGCCCTCACCTGGTCTCAAAAGCTTTATTAATGTAACTCAATTTGTCTCAGAAATCACTCTGGCCACTTCTTTACTCCCACGGTGAGACATCATCTTCTTTCAGGATAAGTTAATAACTGACCAACTCAATGGCACTCCTTAAGCCGTTTAAGTTTTGTCTTGAAGGATGAAAGATAAATTAGTTTAGAAATAGTTTTGTTACACTGACACTAAGCAAATCACTACACTTTTCTGTGTATATAAAGTTAAGTACACTTGAAGAACTGTCAAGTTACAGTGGTTCAAAATCATATTGTCCTTCAATGAAGCCACAGCAACAGGCTGAATGTACGCTCCTGTAAAGTAAAATACAACAACTTAAATCTCCCTTTGCTACTTAACCTACAGATTAAACTGTTTCATTAAAATGTAAACCACTATGTGTTACCTTGAAGTCAGACTGACCTAAGACTGTCTGTGGTCAGTTGGCACTTCTCAGCAGATAGGGATAATTGGTTAAACCCCTCACTATTTCAAAGTGGCTCCACATGCTAAGTGCATTAACCATTTCCATATTTTAACCACTTGAAGGTTGAAAGGCATTTCAATTTGAGAATTTCTCATGGCTCTAATAAGCTTGATTCTTTTTCAGTCTGTCTAAAAGCACTAGAATTCACCTTTTGGAAGAGCTGCACAAATGGATGTGTCTTTGATGTGTTTAGAGCTACAAAAGTTTGATGTTTTCAATTAAAACAAGTGCTATTTACTTCTATACTTACGGATAATAGAGCACTTTTGACTTTTACAAAGTGCGTGTTATTAAAGCACTTTGCTAATGTACAAAAGCACTTTCATAAAACAAGGAAGAAAAGAAGCAGTCCTCTTTCAAAATGTCTCGGGAAAATGAGATGAAAGTAGAAAAAAACTTGCAAGAAAAGAGTTCTTTAACAATAAGAGGGCTATCTTCAACTGTTCCTGTGTATGATTTCAGTCGTCATCTTTATGCCTAAAAGCACTTTTATAAACATTTGTAACAATTTAAACATATTCTATCACTCAAAACTTTTCACACAAGGGTTCTTCACCCTAACCTTTTTGATGAGACCAGAAAACACTTATCTTGTGGTTTCCAAGGTATTCCTGAAATAGTACAATGGAGAAATAATATGCTATTGTTAGTGTTCAGGAACAACTATTACTGATTTATTACTTAATATTATTATTGAAATCTTATTTCTGTGTACCTCAGTTTATTTATTTTCCACAAACCTTTCCTGTATTATGCTCTGGAATTGTAGTTTTCAGGAATTTAGGTCCTGATTCAGCCAGGAACAGTCCCTTCTTAAGACATTTTCCTCTTCTACACTTTTTGTTGTCTTTTGAATTTAGAACTGACAATGATAGAGATCCATTAACCAGAAATTTGCACAGTCAGATCTGCAACAGATTACTATCTGGAATGAAATGCAATTATTATATTATGGTTTAGGTAGCCAAACTGAAGAAAGGACTAATGTGGTTTTTTCCAAACCTTTTCCCTTTAGGCCAAGAAAGGTTTTTATATTTAGCTGAAGGCTAAATATATATATTTTTATATATAGCTGCAAAGCTATTTTATAGAGGGGAAAAATTATTTCTAACAAAATACCTCTCAAATTGTGATTGTCTCTGAAATGGCAAAGGAAAAAAGTATTATTCTTCAGGTCATATAGCAATGTTTTCAGTAATGAAGCATTTCTAATGGAGAAATCATCAGCAGAGATGTAGTTATTTTTCTGTAAAGATCTTTGTGAAAGATGCTTAAAACCTCTTTCATTTCAGTTTCAGAATAAGGCAAAAGGATGCGCACCTTACCAACTATCTCTTAAATATATGTATTGCTTCTCATCTCTGAGAAAGAAGTTTTAGCCTGGGAATGATGATTACACTGCATATTTCACTTCTGCAGTGGTACCTTCAAAAACAAAAATGGGCCATCTTCGTTTTCTGTTAAAAACCAGCATTTTATGGCTTCTTCATTGCTTGTCCCATCAATCCTCCTGTGTCTAAATGATTTCTCACTTTTCACTGGATTGTGTATTGTTGTTTCATAATGATAGATTTTTCATTTTTTCTTGTTGGTGTAAGTAGTCAAATAAATAGAACAAACAGCTAGAACAGAGTTTAGTACAGAGCATGTAGAGAAGCAGTTACAAAGAAGTTTGTCTTGTAGGAGAACTAAACAGTGAAGCTTAGCTATTGGCAGCTGGATTTCTGAGACCAGAGCCAAAAAACACGTTTTTAACAAAGGATGCATTTTTATGTTTCTATATGCGCAAGCTTTTTTTTTTTTTTTTTTTTTTTTTTTTTTTGTAGAGTAAAATGGCAACTCATAAAAGCATCAGGTGCAACGGGAGATGTTATTATAGTTTTTGTGTTATTAGCATCCAAGAGTGCTGGGAGTGAGAAAAAGGTGCAAGAGCAGCAGGGGACTGTTGCCCTAAAGAAGGATTTCACAGAGTCATGCATCTTTCAAAGACATCTCCACTTACATTAATTCTAAAGTTAGCATTATTTCTCCATTCGAAATAAACAGAAATAAAACATCAGTCAGTAAACACTACCCCAGTGACTAACTGTGTTGTTCAGGTCTTTTCTTTCCCCCGCTCCTCACTCCCCCCACCCTCCACTACTTTGCAGAAAGAAAAGACACTAAAAGTTCCTTCTGTGAGTTGCCAAGGTGCTCCCAGCCCATTGTGCAGAATCATTGTCAGGTTAAATTAGGGAGTACAGACTCCATGAGTGTAAAAAAATCAATACTTGATGGAAGATTGCTCCCCGGAAAATCTGTTTTGATTCCAGGATTAATTCGCGACCAAAGGCTTCTGCAAAATGACATGCCATTAGTCAGAAAATGAACACATTCTACCCTGGAAATTGGATGGAAATATGTCAGGTGATTGACCTATTCATTCTCTTCGCTCTCTGGGCAGAGAGAGTAGGTGTGGTAGCTGTGAATTAGGCCCCTGAACCAGGTCCATTTTCCAAGCAGTAAAAAAAAAAAAGACAAAAAATAGTCCAATGTGAATTGCAAGTATTCTCTAGGCCATTGTTGTAAAGCTATTGCAAATTCATTCCGTCAAGGTAAATGCATTTGTCTGGAAGGCCTGACTCTCTTGTGTTTTCTAAATCTCAGAATAAACCATACTAAAAATAAAGCAGGGATTTTTTCTTCTGAAAAAAAGGCTTGCAATATTAATGACAGTGTAAATTGTTTGTCATATAGAAAGTAACATTCCACCCCCCTTCCTTTGCTTAGCAGATTCTTCCACAAAAACTTTCATGATGCAAACCCAGCACTTGAGCCATGCTGGCTGATCTGTGGTCAGCCTCTTGAACAGTCCCAGTGACAATCGCAGCGTTCAGCCAGGGGCCGTGGAAGTGGACCCTGTGCTGGCTTCTTGGTGATGTGCAGCCAGTGGGCTTCCTTGTCTTGCAAGCTGCCAAGCTCTAGGACAAGAGGGTATTTTAATCTTTGTATTTATACATTCTGAGCCTCAACTATGTCTGCTTATACTGTTGAAACATGCTGAATATGCGGAACAGAAAGGTCGTGACATGACATATTTGTATTTACTTATCTTGTATGGAATTGCCAAGGTGAATCTAACCTCTTGATAGACAGGGGGTTTCCAGTGGAGACAGAAGTTATGGGTAGCATCATTAGACCTTGTACTTGGAGCATGGGGAGGCACTATATCACTTTCAGTGACTGGAGTGCACTGAGATTGGAGAAGTTGCTCCCAAACACATTAATGAATGCAAAATTGCCATGGAGATGCAGCTGTTTCAGAAAGAAGACACCACCAGAGTTTTATTTTAGTAACCATTCCAAAAAACAATATCAGCATGTACATTGTACTAGGATTCAAGTGATCTGGAGTTTTGCTAGAAAATCTGGAGAACCATTTATCAGGGGAAAATGCATACTTGCGTAGATTGGCAGAAACAAACAAAATCACCAAAAGATATGTTATCTCTAACTAAATACTCATTAGCAGCCTAATGCATCCAACTTCCAATTCTGACATACCAGAGAACTCATTCTCTAAAATATAGACCGTCTTTGTCTGTAATCCCCCACCAAAAATGACTCTAAAGTGCCGCTGTTCCCATGAACAAGACACACAAAGTCCTGCTATGTTCTCATCAGGCCAATAGCCCAGTTTATTAGAAGCAAGTTTCTTTTATAGTGTACATCGTGACAATCAAACTCTAGACCCCCATAGGCTAAAAAAAGTGTAAATAATATTCTAAACCAATCATGAGTAAAGCACATACAAGATAGCAGGTGTTCCATGCTATCTAATTGTTTAGAATTCATTTTCTTGTAGAACTAAAGTTTCTCATGAGAAGAACTACACTGCTGTGGCTCAGTGTGCGAGAATGTTTACACTTAATACAGACAGGCTACTGCATAGCTGTAGCTAAAACCTTTCTCCCATAAAATCTTGCTTCCATACTAAAGTAATTTTTGAGAATTTTGGATTTGAAATTCTGCACCTACTATCTTCCATTTTAATTGTGAATCAGTATGTCTTGACTTTCTCATAAAGATCTCACAATAAGGGTTGAACTTCCAAAAAGCTGTATTTTTTCTGTCCAGCTCTGATGTTTCTTTCATTCAAACCTTGAATGTAACATATTGTGTAAATAGTAAATCATTGATGGTCCATGTGTGATTACCTGGAGATAGTAAGTAATTCTTCTACATGAGGCCAATATAAGCTTTTCAACATGGCCATTAATATCTAGGGGGGAAGAAATTCCTTTCCAAGCAGTACCACAGGAGTGGCTAGGGATGATGATATCTGGAATTCCCAACTAATCTTTATTTCTCTAATGATTTTACAGTCTAAGATTCTTCCAAGAAAACCATTTGGAACACCGAGTTTAAAATCAACAGGAGACATTTCTCTCCCCAGATTACCATGATCCTCACTTTTCTATTATAAATGTGCACCAGACTAATACTGTAACCTTCCGGTCAAGCATAGTGGATCCTGTCAGAAATGTTACACAGAATTAATAGTTATTTTTATTTGGCGGTGTGAGGAGCCAATTTGGTTTTAATTCAGCCATTTTAGTTTGCCTCAACCCTGGTTGTCAGGGTTGTCAGAAACATGACGGGGGAGTGTGTGTACAGGTGCCACTTGCAGGAGAAGCCAGGAGTGGGGGAAGCCTCGTCTCCGAGGGGACTTCTCCCGGCAACAGCTCACATGAGGCACTCAGTAGGAGACACTGCGGAGGGACTTCTCCAGTCCGGTCGGGAAAGGTCTCCACCAATGGACGGCAAAGAAAGGTTGGACTGGGCCAATGGTCTCCTGTCCGCGGGCAGATTTTGGAAGGGGCCAGGGGGTATAAAAACTGCGTCACGGGCTCGCTGCTGTCCCTTGGCTGGCTGGCTCGTCCCCTCCCTCCTTTGGCCTGGCCCCAGCCTGGCTCTCCTGCCCTCGCTGGCTCTTGCTCGCCCTCGCGCCTGTCCTGCCTCCCTGTGTCCCTGACCGCCGCCTTGCCACTTCGCCCCCAGGTTGCCTGCCTTCGACCCTGCCGCCCTGACGCAGCCTGTCTCCGAGAGCCGCGCAGGCCCGGCCAGAGCCGGCCCGTCCACAGGCAGGCAGCGCGCACACCGCCCCTCGCCGGGACACCGACGGGACTGCCCTGACTCGCAGGTGGTAACGCCCTCTTTTCTTCTCTATCTTCTCTGTCTCCCCTCTCCCCCAGTCCTTTTCCATTTTCCTTCCTTCTTTTCTGTCTCTTCTAGCTCTCTTTCGTCTGGGCAACTCCTTTTTCTTCTCGTTTTCGTTATCAAAAAATGGTTCTCAGATACAACGTTTGCCTCTTTTGGCTTAATTCCATTCCCGACCATCCATTTTTAAAAGAACTCCTTGCTGTTCCTTACATTGGAACACGACAGGTGGGAACGCTGGAGATCTAAAACCATCAAAAGAACAAAAAAGAATGATGTCTTACGTTAATATTACAGAATAAGACCAATTGTTTCCCTCAGAATCTGTGTCCCAACCACACAAGCAGAATCTTGTCTTTAATCCAAAAGTCAATGCAGACACCATTTCATTTAAAGAAATAATTGAATCTGTTTCTTCTGCCTTTTTCTCATTTAAAAGCCAGGTGTCACGTTTCCTTGTCTCAGAGGGATAGCAACTTCACAGAAAGAGTCATACTATGCTAAGACAGAAACGATGAACTGTTCTCCAAAGTTCCCTTCCTCCGCCTATTAGTTTCAGGAGGGATCTTACAAGATTATCTTGGACCAGATGCCAAAATGCTAATATTAGATAAAATTAATCTCCAAGCCCGTATCCACACACCTGCAGAAGAAATATAAAAATGACCCTCTCTTAGATAAAACATTGAGAGGTTTTTCTAATCAAAGACAGTGTCCTGTTCTCAGTGTCAAAACTGATTTCAGTGGAAACAGGAGCAATCCATGGAGTGCTTTGAGTCCAGTGGATGCAGGTTAAAAATGCCTTAGAGGAAATTTGGTCACAGGCTTAACCTGCAGCAAACAGATTAGATTGGATGTTATGGGGAAAAAAAACTTCAAGGCAAGGCACATGGACATGTATGCATAAGAGCCTATCTAAGCAATCAGGAATTATTTCAATGCATATGATTTTGTTTCCAAATGAGGACAGATTTTTTTATAATTCCGTCACAGTTTTGATACTCTCTCTTGTTCATTGGGAGAGTGGGGGTGTCATCTAGAAATTTGTCATTGCAGAAGATATATCATTGCAAGCATAGAAAGTGTGCAAGATGATTACGAGTTTCAGTAGCACAAGCTGTCAGATGTTATGAAGGTAGCATAACTTCTGGGATGCTACTACATTGTGGATGCATATTTCCAGACATCTGCTTATACTCCGGGCTCTTAATTACTATGCTTTTCTTTTCTCTAAAGCCATTTTTGCTTTCTCACTCATTTCCAACTCTCAGTTCTCTCATCTGTATTGCCTGAACATTTTGCTGATTTTGTATTTTGGACACTTTGGGCATCTAGTCTCATCTCTAAGCACATCTGATAGAGGCTGATAATCAACTAGTCTTCATGAACTAGTATGTGAATAAAAGGTTGCAGGAATGAGGGGCTTTGGCCAAACATTTTCAAGTTCTTCTGAACTATTCTTCAGTGGAGAAAATGTAATTTGAGCCCAATGAGCTAAGGTTTTAATTTTTTCTTATGAGAAGGGGACCATGATTAGGTTGTATATGAAATAAAAAGGGAATAGAAGACTTGCATATGCAGTTCTGTGTCTGCCTGTATTCATCTCCTGTGTTAATGTATCAGCAGAGCAGCTTCTCCTATTTTCAACAGGTGTTAGCCAAGTTTCACACTTAATGGATCTAGAACTTGAGATAGATTGACAAATTATTCTAAGGCTGTTGGTGGAGCTTATCCTTCAAACAAAAAATAAAAATTGCTCCTGAGAGTATGGAAAAATACATTCAAATTATGAGTCTAAGCTGGCCTTGACTGATTATTTAATTAATAAAACAAATTCTGTAAATAAAACCCTGTAGGTGTCCGAGACCTACAACATTTAAGGACAAACGCTAAAGAACTCTGAACTACCTCATTTTCCTGTGCACCCTAAATATTGGTAATGGCTTGTGGTCTATCTTTTGATCATTCCTATGTATGGACACAGCTATATACTCATAAGCGTGGTCATCAACCCAAATTTTGTGATGTACTGTCATGCTTTAGGAATGGTACTCCCCAATTTAGTGCTCATACTGAGACTCTTCAAACCATGTGCCTCTCACTCGCTTCCCCTCCGTCCCTTGATGCGGGCTGGAGAGGAGAATTGGAGGCACAAAAGGTCAAAAGCAATGGACTGAGACAACAAGAACAGTTTACTGGAGACAACCCACCATTCCCTCTAACAGGCTACCCCAACCATAGGGAACCCCTTCTCCCTGGAAGAGACTCCCTTCCTCCCACCCTGCCAATGACGTGAGGTGGTAAAATACCCTTTGTGTTCTAGCCAGGCTTGTCCTGTCTACTGCAAAACTTAACCTGTCCTGGCCAGAACCAAGATATGTACAAATTCAAGGAAACATTCCTGTTCTTCCACTGTGAACACCTTTCTTCCTTGTTCTCATCTGGATCTGGTATCTTTTCCATAACACAATAATAACCTTCCCTTAGGACAATTCCTGTCCATATTAGAGATGTGGTAACCACCTGCATTCAGTCCAAAATACAAACTCATCGCCACCAGGCACTGTGAGTAGCCCTTCCATCTTCCTCTGCCCATGTGTCTGCCTTGTGCCTGATCATGAAGTCTTGACTTCTCTGAACAAGTACAGGTGAATATGTGACACAATGATCTGTCAACCACAGGAAATTCAGGGGGAAAGAAATTGAACTTTTCTAATTAATATGGCTAAAAAGGGAGGTAAAGTTGAACTGAACCTGTCTAGGTATCATCTTATTAAAATATCATTAAAGATGCATACATTTCTTCCAAAAGACTGAAAATAGACCTTGATACCAATGATCAGCAGAAGAGCAAAAATCCTGTAAAGCCAGAAAATTGACTGTATGGTGCAATCAAGTTTCTTTGTGAAGTTCTAAATGCTTTCTTAGAAAAATGCCTATATATTAGTGACTTTACAAGAAAATATAGAGGAAGGTGAACTCTTGGTATGTTTTGCAATCACAATTTGCACATATAGTTCATAACAGTTAATGACATTTTTCTTCTCTTCAATTTCACATAAAGGAAAGCTATGAGAATTTGTCTGTAGCATGATGATTGTGGTCAGTATCTTGCTATTTGCTCTGTCAATGCCATCAAAATATTGTTTAATAATTTAGAAGCAACCATGTAATTTTCTTCCCCAGTAGAAGCAAATTAGGCACTTACTAAATAATTGACAAAAATACTTAATTCTAGGGATGCTTTGAGGAACATACTATTACCTGACAGTTTTTTAAAACTTTTTCTTGCATTAGTAATTATATTTTTATATTATTTTCATGTCAATTTTTACCAGTGTAGGAAACAGCACAGCTTGATAGCTCAACCCTCTCATTTTTAATAACTAACAACATTCTCTGACACAAATACAGAGGGAATCATGCAGAGGATTAATGAAATGGGGGTAGAATTCACACAGGTGGGGGTATGCACTTTCAGGCATCATATTATCACGTGTTAAGTTTACACACCTATTTCTATGAAGATATTTCAAAAATTAAAATGTCAAAGACAAATTACAAAAGTTTAAAATAACTACAACTATGGTTTTCCAAGCAGCTCGAAAAAGACAGTTTTAAAGAATGCAGCAAATGATCCTTTTAAAAATCTTTATAAGAAAAGCATCTTCATAGTCTCATAGAGCTGCCTTCTTCAGACAAAGCTGAAATACTGGTAACAATATGCATTAAAAACACCTGTAATGTGGAAATGTAAGTTCCACATTCTCAAAAAGCCAAAGGAGTAATTCCATTATGAAGCAATATCTAATAATTAGGTGAAAGTGGTTCATGTGGGGTTCTTCCTTCAGGAAGGAAAAACATAACATTTAGCTGAATTCAGGTGTGTCCCACAGACAGTACTGAAGGATTACCACCTCCTTTCATTCTGGGTGACTGTTCACTCTGAGCAAACAGCAAAGGAAATTGTACCATTGTCTAATTGCACCAATGGTAGACATTTCAGTGAAAAGACTAGTGTAAATTAGTTAGGCAGATTTGCTCGGAAGTAGGCGGCTCATCAGTTAGTTTGGACGGATGTTTGATATTTTGCCCTTACTTATTTTTGCAAAAACCTCTAGGAACAGAACTGGAGTAGAGACTATTAGCACTTTAACTGAGGTCTCTCTAACTGAGTTGATAATTCCTAGTAAGTCTATATTTCTTCTTCCAGGGAAAGGAATCTTGCTGAAATATTTATTATATGGGCTCCAAGGACGGCCAAGAAGAGGAGGTCCGATGCTGCTGGCACAATCTGCAATGAAACACTCTTGTGTGGTGCACAGGGCAGGTTCCCAAACTGAGGAAGACTCAGGAGAAGAGGAAAGAGCCACCAGGAGCCCACAGCTTGCATGACAGCAACAAAATTTACCTGAGCAATGGCAATACCTGAGCCAAGCCTCCACACAGCTCAACCAGGGAGCCCTGCTGTCCATCCAGAAGAAAGCCATGGTCTCTCTAAGCTCAGCACCCACCACAGCTTCCCAGACAGACCTCAGTGAGAACACGCTGCCACCCAGGTGTCAGCTGCTCTGACAGCAGTACTGGCCAGCAGGTAGAGGGACTCCTTCACTTAGTGCAAGAGCTCTGAGAGGAGGTCAGTAAGTTGAGAACTATCTGGGAATGATAGAGAGACAGGCCACTGGGATCATACCCTGCCTTCCCTGAGACAGGCTTGACAACAGATGGGATGTGTGACACAGATGATTCCCTGTCCTCTTTCCACCTGGCCGAACACAGTGGTGGAAGGTATAGGGGCAACTGCAACAAGCTCCTGCCCAGCGCAGTAGGCTGCCCCACCATCCCAAGTGCCCTGGCGTAACAGGCAAGAGGCTCTGCAAGTGCAAGCAAACAATTACAAGGACAGTGATTCAATTGGCATGGAGGTGTCGGTGAGGTTAAACTGGACTATGTCCTGCATCAAGCTTGCTTCTGTCAAGAAGAACATCTGGGTCACAGTCATAGGAGACATCCTTCTGAAAGGAAGGCCATGCCCAACATGCAGAGCACACTCACTTCTTAGCAGAGTCTGTCGCTTCCCCAGGCACCCAGGGTTAAGGATGCAAAGAGAAAGTTCCCCACCTTGATATGGCACTCAGGTTATTATTCATTATTGACTTTCCAGGTAGGCAGCAGTGAAGTTGCAACAAGAAACCCAAGGGAAATCAAGAGAGGCTTCAGGGCCTTGGGACATCTGGTTAAGGGATCAGGAGCACAAGTAACATTCTCAGTTTTGGGGTATGATGAGGGTAGGAATAGGATGATCCAGCAGATCAATACCTGGCCCTGAGCCTGGTGGCATCAACAGAATTCTGGGGTTTTAGATCATGGGTCAGTTTATACAACACCAGGGCCTGCTGATGACAGATGGATCTCAATGAGGGAAAAGGATCTTTGTGGAGGAGTTAGCAGAGCTCATTGAAAGAGCTTTTATCTGGATCTGAAGGGGAAAGGGGATACATCCAGGCACTGGAGATAAGCCTGTGGGCAGCACACTAAAGTTTGAGGGATGGTATGCTAGCAAGGCCCTTCAGTCTGCTGTCTCAGTGGAAGTAGGGTGTGGTGATACATGTAACAACAAAGTCACAAGAGTCGTGGATGTATTAGAAACCACAGAAATACATCTGAATTGTCACACAGAAATTAGAGTTTCTCCCACAAAAAAGGCAGCGAGCTCAATAGCCCAACTGTACTATATCTACAACAATGCATGGAGCATGGGCAAAATCCAGGAGCTGGAAGTGCAGCAGGAAAACTGTGTACAGGGAAGTGCTTGATTCACCATCCCTGCACATAGGAGGTATTTAAAAGACGTGTGTGTGGTGCTTAGAGACATGGCAGCTTAGTGGTGGACTTGGCAGCGCTGGGTTAATGGCTGGACTCCATGATCTTAAAGGCTTTGCCCAACTTAAATGATTCTGTGATTCTATAATTGAACTATTCACTTGGAAATTATTCATTTTCATTCTCATCATTCCATGTCTTCTGTTTCATCTTGTTTAGTGTATGTAGAATATTTTTTTTTCTGGTCAATGAACCTGTTTTACTAGAAACTGGTCAGTAGATGAGAAATTAGTGTCATAGCTAAAGCCTTCCAATCTCTAGCTTCAAGTTCAAACACTGAAAAATACTTGAAGCAATTTTCTTCATAAAATTTGGCACCCAAGTGCTTTTGAGGATCTGGACTGGGTACGCTAATTAATTTTCCTAGTGATTATTTCTAAGCAGTCTCTGAAAAGAACTGGTTATCTACACTGCACACTAATTAGAGACACTAATAGGAAATTCAAAAAATTAGTACTTGCCCACAGTGGGAAAAACCAGAGCAAGAACTCAGTTCCTTCCTGCTCTCAATTTCACCAGATTTTTTTCCAGTGTAATGCAATTGATTTCAATTCCAAGTTGTTGTGGTTTAAACCCAGACAGCAGCCAAGCCACACACCGCCACTCACTCACTTTCCACTGTTAGGATAAAGGAGAGAATTGGAAGGGTAAAAGCTGGAAAACTTACGGGTTGAGATAAAGACAGTTTAATAGGGAAAGCAAAAGCCATGCACACAAACAAACCAAAACAAGGAATTAATTCACTTTAGGCAAGTGTTCCATCACCTCCAGGAGAACAGGACTGCATCACATACAACAGCTACTTTGGAAGACAAATGCAATCACTCCAAACATTCCTCCTTCTTCCTTCTTGCTCCCCATTTATATGCTGAGCATGATGTCACATGGTCTGGAATATCCCTTTGGTCAGTTTGGGTCACCTGTCCTGGCTGTATCTCTTCCCAGCCTCCCATGCACCCTCAACTTCCTCGCCAGTGTGGCAGTAAGAGAAGCAGAAAAGGCCTTGGCTCTGTGGAAGCCCTGCCCAGCAATAAAAAAACCACCTCTGTATTATCAACCTTGTGTTCAGCACAAATGCAAAACACAGTGTCACACTAGCCACTGTGAAGAAAATTAACTCTACCCCAGTCCAAAGCAGTACACACAGTAATGAACTTACTTTTGTACTCATGTCACAGAGCTGAGAGTCCTGTACATACTGTATGAAACACAGGTAATCTGTGAAGCTCTACTGTTGAAAGCTCAGATACTTGTATTTCTTCTGTTCATGGCTTGAGCTGTTCTGACCAACTGTCATAGCAGTGAAGATGTGTTAGATGTTACTATGTTTTTTAAAAAGAAAGGAATTCCTTAGGCTTAAAAACAATAGTATCTAAGTGGTACAAATTACCAGCCTTGCCATTCACATCTTACTGAAATAATGAAGTGGAACCAGAGTAAGTTGCCGTCTGCTACAGTTTGGCTCTAGACAGTTTTCTGCAAGACTAAGTTAACTGGTCAGCAGCACATCTGTTTTTCCTGTGATCCGTGATGCCTGTAATTGCCCACTGCAAAAATATAAAAGCATTATTTTAAGACAACAATGGAGAATTTGCAGTAGATTACTGGAGTCAGCAAAAGCTGGCAGGGCAACTCTGAGACAACAATTTCCAAGGCTTTCTTATATTCCACCTCTGTCTGGTATCTTGGAAGAACCGAGTGTCCATGTTTCAATAAGACATTGTGGTCTCAGCTTTATAGGCTGGAGAATTAAAATTTTAGTGATTCTACAGTTTAGCAGGGATAAGACAGAGGCAGTATTTCTTAGGTTTGTGTTTTTCCAATAGGCTAATTTAAGTGCTGCTGTTTGTCACAGCAGAGTTCAGTTTTAGTAGTGTGCTAATAGCAACTCATTATAAAACACTCTCAGGAAGAAGTCAGAACTATTACTAAGATTTAAAAATCTAAGCAGAATCAGAAGAAATTTTAATTCATTTGCTTTTAATGCTTTTTTAAGAAAAGGCTTTACCATATTAATAAGGTATATTTTCATGTAATGTTTCAAAATCCCTCCCTGCTGTAAAAATTCCTGTGGCTATAATAGGGAATTCATTTTGATATGGGATTGGGTTTGAGGGGGAATGTTTGCTTTTGTTTGTTTGTTTTGCCAATGTGAATCCTGGGGGGGAAAAATACAGAAAATGAGAGGTTTAAAGTAGTGAATTTGCAGGGGTTTATGAGGTCCTCCTAGATTAAATGTATTACCTTTCACACTAACAGATTTTTTTTTTTTTTCAAAGATAGGAAATGATCTTTTTCTTCAGAGACAAAATATATTTCCAGGAATCTCAGCAATGGTCTGATTTGAACAGGTAAAGCTGAATCTATGAGAAAATTTATACACATTGACAACACAACTTTGCCGATCTACATATGTTAGGCATCCACTTTTAGCAAAAATAAAAGTTGGAGAAAAGCTGAGAATGAATGATTTCAGTATGGCTGTGTTACTAAAAAAAATCATGTGTCTGTTACTAATCCACCTCTCTCAGATAAATACATAGGCAAGGTTTGTCTTATTCACTGTAACAACTGAGAACCAAGTAAGTTTGAAAATGGAAATAACTTCAACCATTCCCTTAGATGTGTTTCTTGTAGGAAAGTAAAATGGGTAGCATATAAGTTTGACTTTCATGTACATGCATGAAAATTGCTAAGGGGAGTTAAACTGAGGGGATGTAATCATACTCATTTTTTGTCTGCTTTAGACTGGTTTTCACAAGATAGGTCCTGTTGAGGTGTAAATTTAATCTGTCTCATAACTGGTGGAAATCAGAAATGTCAGATCATTGTCAGTCTGGGAAGCAGTAGATCTGTGAGGAGGCCTTGCTTAGAACACTGGGTTGAATAAGAAGGTAAAGCACGTGCTAAGTAAAAATTTTCTCAGTCAAATAAATTATTTAAAAAACTAGTAAAACACTTTTAAAAGACTTTAAATTAAAGTGCCAGTGAAAAGACTTTTCTATAAAAGTAGGTTTCTTTTGACTTTTTTAGAACCATAGCCTAACTTTGGAAGGAGGTAATCTGGTTCAATTACCCTGCACATCCCCAAAGCAAGGACAGTCTCTAACTTTAGGAAGCAAAGTATACACAGTTTTGTGGCATTTTTAGAAATACATGCATGTTGGGGAATAATTTTTGTCTCTAATTTATTATTGCACAGTCTGGTTCTCTTTTTGTCTCCATCCTCCTGACTTCAATAGTATAAAAAAAAAAAAAAAAGGAAAAAAAGGAAAATCTAAGGCTCTTCTCATTATGGTAACTGTAAAATGATACTCTTATTATTATGGCATATACTTTTTATTTCATATTTTTGTTTTTCTATTACTTTCTCTATCCCAAGGTTTTGTAGATAACTGAGATAGTGATGGTTTCAGCTGTTACAGTGCATAGGGTGTAGGTCAAATTATATTGACTATATTGTCACTCCTTGTTTCCCTTGCCACATATTCTCACCCCAAAAAAATGGAAATAAACAAGATAGAAAAAATTAAGTCTCCAACCTTTTAGGAATATAGCATGTAGCTAGTTAATTGCAGGGGAATTATTTCAGAACAGAAGGCTAGAAGGTCTCATCAGTTCTTCTTGATAATAAATTCAGGAAAAGATAAAACCAGTGGAAAATTCTTCAGGGACACTTGTAACAGATAAGAGAGATGTAGCAGACAGTGAGAGTGACCTTACAAGTATAATGGAAATAGCTAGAGGAAAATTAGGACAGACCAGAAGAAAACCCCAGTACTCTCTACCAAAAGCAGCCAAAATATTTTAGAGGAAAAAATAGACAAAAAGTTCTGGGATTTGGCCACGAGCAAGACCTCAGTGACCATTAGAAAGAACTAGCTCCTATTGAGTGCTGGGCTCACAATTAAAACTACAGCAGTGAGATGAAAAACGGGGAAAATATCTAGGATTTAAGTGACTGATTAAAGAGGAAGGATTGTCTGAACAAGGCTTGCAAAAACATTGTATACTTTTAGGAAGGTAAAAACACGCATTTGCGAGATAGTTTCTGTACCAGAGTTGCCGACCCAACTGTCTTGTTTTCCAGCACTAATTTCTATGGCTCAATGAAAGTAGAGCTTGCAGGATAGGAATTGAATAGAAACCATTAGTTAAAGCAGATGTTAAATGACAAGGGAACAAAAAACTTCTGAGGATTATCTAAAACTTATGTAGAACATACACTATATTATATATTTTGCAAATAGGCTTGCATGAATACCACAGAAGGATTTGTTTGACCACGAAAAGGAAAAATAACACACCTAATTTCCAAGCAGATACTGGTAGCATCAGAAGCCATACAGAGTACATCATCTCGTTGCAATATAAATCTTTGCCCCCCACCCACTGATACTCCTTGTTCCAGTAATCATTTGTAGTGAAATTCCAGGGAGAACAACTAATAGATTCACAGCAGTAGACCTGCATTATAACAGGAGGGGACCGCGATTACGGGAGGAGAATTTAAGCAACTCAGGATTATGTGATGCCCTAGCTGTTCTAGTTCACAGAAAGACCTCAATGGACTTAGGTAATTTTTTTCAAAATCACCCACCACCCACAGCATTCTTCAGTTCTCTGTGTAGAATAATACACTGTTGGCTCATGAAATAAAGGAAAATGACTGGTACTGCCCAATTAGAGGGTCTTGCTGTCAGTTTTGCCATCCGCTGTTATCCAGTATGACAAGAATATCAATATGACTTCAATTGAACTAACACACTGTATATCTGGGCAGATAAAGCAGTAATAAGAAACACACTGGATGACATCAGGTAGGGTTTGTTCTGGCTATGCTTTGGGATATTAGAAGGGAGCAGTTGTTCAATCAATCCTTGTTCTTTGCACAACCTGTTGATCAGGAAAGTTGCAAGGGGCATTTTTAAAGATATAAAAGGTAGGAGGACAAGTCTCTATGCTTGCTACTCTTAATGTCATGTTATCCATAGTTAAAGTTGGACTACTAGTGCTGCATATAAATGAATGTTTCCACCTCTTCTCATGAATGTAAACATAGGCTATCTTAGTAGGCTACAACTAAAAATTCCCCTTTTCACATCTCACAAAAAAAAGAAAGACCTCATGGGAATAGAAGATGAGTGGACTAATATACCTGACATGAACACAGATATTAATAGGAATGTTCCCAGTACAGTTCCCACAAGATCCGGTGAAATTTTTATGAAAAACCAAAAATTAAAACTATATTGTAGATATTCTTTTGAACTGAAATGCTATCACCTGGTAATATGAGGTAAAATTGACATATTTATACTCTTGGCTGATTCTATACTTCAGCTTTTTTCTTGAATTCTTGAGGGCATATTAATGGAAAGATCATTACCTAATGCTGATCAATATATATAAAAATTGATTCATGTCTAATGTAAGTCTAGTGCAATCTAAAAATCAAGGTTGGAGGGCAAAAAAAGTGGCTTTTTAGGTGCAGAATGCAGAAGTTTAAATTTGTCATAGATAGAGCAAAGTCATTTGAAAAATGTACCAATAAAGCAATGCAGGCAGAACAATGAGAAAGAATTCAGAACAGATAATGCAAGCACACGTTTATTTTCCTTTTAAATTTTATATTGAAATGAATGTACAATATAATAAGCAAATTCTTGTCATGCCTAGCTAGACATACAACTGTGCCATGCAAATTTTCCTACCAAGTTCTTAAGCTGAGTAAGGCAAAGATGGGTTTCTGACTGCTCATTTGGTAGCCATGAAAGGCCTTGACATATTCCAGTTCCTTCTGAAGCAGTTTTCTATCAAAAAAACTGACATAGGAAACAAAAACCAACTGATCCAGCTTGCCAAGCCGCATAATTTCTCCATACTTGTAAGATTTTCCAATTCAATGGCTTTATAATTTCTACAATGTCAAGGACGTATCAGAATACTGTCTATACCCTGGCATTTTCTTCTTCCCCTGCAGCCTATCAAGAGCTACTGAAAGATCATAAACCATTTCTGTGTTGAGCTAGGAATAAAACATGTATATAGAGGTGCCATGGCTTTCCAAATTCTTGAATCTTTCTGTAGGGCTGTCAGATGAAAGGGGATTTGAAATCACACCAATTCAAAGACTTTTCAAAAAATATTTGTTATTATTTTTGCTGAATTCTTAGAGATTTCCTGCCAGTCCCACAATTTAACATTGTAGTTCCTTAAGCAATACTGTTTTCAGCAGAGATTTGGACCCAAAGAAAATCAGAAGCAAAGATAATACCAATATTTTCTTCATGTCAGTCTTCTCCTCGATGATCAAAGTAAATTTTTATGTGGTAAACAAGCAGACAATCCACCATTCAAGAACAGACTATTTGGCAGCTCAGGACTGAACTGAATGTTTATGGTTACACAGACGCTGATAAAAACCATCCTGGAACTGTTCCCTAGCCATTTTTCTACCCTTTCTCCTCTGTTTCTGTTTATGAATTTATGTGATAGCATCCCACATATTAAATGTGCTTTAGTTTGCCATTGACATGATGACAACTGAGAGCTCTTCTCTGATTAGCAAGATGGATTGCGAATGCACTCATGCGGCTGCTCTGTGCTGAAAGTCACAATCTCATCTTGCAGGAACTATTTCTGAGCTGCTGCTGACTTCATTTTTCCAACCCTTAGTAGGGCTCTGTGTATCTTGCAGATTAGATGCAATTCTCCCTCCATAATTCAGCATTTCAAGGAATCTTTGCACCTTCTTATTTATGTCTCAGAGAGATATTAGTGATATCTTCAGCTTTATTGTGATCTCTATGTACATTTCTTCCACCATACAAGATTTAAGTTTTCTTTAGTTTAGTTCTGATTCTCTCTGTGCCTCCAGCTATGTTCAGCTAGTGTTTTTCCCAGATCAAAACGCCATTCCATTAAACCTTCATGCCTTCCATCCCATCAAAATATTGATGAATTTTCCCAGAAAACACCCTGGGAGCTGAATACATGCCAGTTCCACTTGCTGTTTTTGCTGGACTGAAACTTTGAGCTCTGCATGACTTTCTGCCTCAGGTGGCTCTTAGTGGTTTGGATTTTCTTATGTCTTCAAGTTCAGAGCACTGACCATTCTCCATAGTATTATTGTGGACTGGTTGATTTTCTTTGCCTGGTGAACTCAAAATGTTTCATGAGGATTTAATTCTGATTTTTTCTGTAGTAGCTCCCAGAATTTTTTATTCTGCTCACAGACTCACCTCCTGCTGGGAACATATCTAGTCCTTAAAAACTGCTCTTAGGTCTCAGTTCTGTCACAGATTATTCTCTAGTTTCCTCTTCAGTTTGTATTTTTCATTGTTTGCAGCTATGTGATACCATACTCTTCAAATTTCCTTATAACTGTTGCAGCATTTCTTTCCTTTTGTCTGTATTATGTCAAGATTATTAGGCACATAGAGCACTTCAAAGACAACTATTCTAGAGATAGGGTAACCTTCTAAATGATTTCTTCTGTTGCTGGCATCCTAATACAGATGCTTGCTAGCACAGTGTGACAGTCTATTTAAAACTTCCTGTGAGTTTTCCAAATCTCCAGAGAGTTTTGGCTCCAACGAAGCTTTTAGTTACTTTATTCTTTCACTCCAGCTCTTTTCTCATTCCATTTTACAAAGACCAGGCAGTGATCAGCAATCATTCAGAGCCTACCATTCCCAGTGGAGTTCTGCTTTATTTGATTGCTCTCGCCAGCTACTTTGTGTACAGTCAGAGGGAGCAAAGAAGCAAGGACCCTTACCATATGCCATGAAGGAACACACAACTGCTGGAATGAAGGAAGAGGTGACAAAAGTTACTGTGAACTCTGAAAGAAAGCAAGAGAGGAATGGCAGCTCCCAGTGGGCGAGGGAGAGGGCAGGTGCTCAGCCCTCGCTCTGACACATGCCCTCAAATCTCTAACCCAAAAGAGGCAGACATTCAGCTGCCACCAGCAGGGTCCTATGGGCTCTAATAGTCCTGATCAGCCACTCCCCACAGCCTTTGACCATTGGTCCAGGAGCCTTAGTTCAGTTCGGCTCAGCACACCCACTTCTTGCTTAGGTTGAGTCACAGGAGTGCCTGTCTCTACTCTTGAGTCTGGCCTTGTTTCCTGGATGAAGCTAAGATGTGTATTGTCGGTAGCTGCTATCCAGTCCCATGTACTAGATGGACTTGGCACCCTCAGTGCAGCTTTGTTTACACCCCTTCTCCAATCAGACCCTGGATATGGCTCATGTCCTCACTATGCCAGAGGCTGTTGATAGACCCTGTTTCAAACCACCAGCTGTGTTCCTTTAGTTTGAGCCCCTTGGGATGGTACCCTGTCAGTGAGATGCTGCCCTGTTCTGGGGTCAGCCATTGCTCCTGGCTTGGCTCCTTTCATGGTGTAGCTCTGCTCATGTTGTTCCCCAACAGCTACAATCTCTCCTCTGCCTGCGGAGAAGAGCAATCTTACAACATAAAGGCTCCTTATGAAACAGGCATAAATTGTGCAGGTAAGTCAATGCAAGGAGTTTTATCTCTTATTACATGACTTTATTTATCCTGGATCTATGCAGGTGCCATACAATGCAAATTGTCATTTGTACTTTTTCAAGAAAAGGATCTAAACTTGCCACATTAAGTGACCCAGAGCCAGACAGTCTGGTCTGTACTTTCCCACTATTATGTTGGAGGGGAATATGTTCTAAACATGTTCAGCTCAAACACTTCCCAGATGATGTGTGAGTTTAGATATAACAAAAATCAAATTAGCAGAGGGCTTATTCAAGGGAATCAGGAAGACAGGAGAAGTTCTGTGACAACTTTCTCAAATCCAAAACTGTATTCTGAAATCCCTAGAGAAGACTGTCAAATCTCACTCCACAAGCACAGAAAGGGAAGAAACCCAGCTGCTGTCCCTAATGTAACAGCATCTGCAGAAGCCGTGCTAACAGTTGAGAACAGCTGAGAGTAAAGACACATAATATATAACAGTTTCTTCTAAATGTAGTGGGGAATGATGTTGCAGTATACAGACTTCACCCATAATAGTGTCCTGTGTAAGGCTGCTGCTGGGATAGGTGTTTGCCCAGCAGGGAGAAGTCACAAGCAGTTAAACAGCTGTTCAAGAGAGGAAGACAATTATACTTCTCAACTGAACATTTAGTTACAGAGCCACCAGAAATAACAGCACACATAGTAGCAGTGGAATTCTGCATTTAACACATAATTTTCTGCTAATAGGAGTCTACAAGGAAGTTTCCTATGACACATAATTAAAAGCAGTCAGCCAGATAGACTGCTCTTCCAATTAAGAGATTTTACATGAGGTTTGCTTCAAAGCCATGTGAAAAACTTCAATGAATGTCAAAAGAATTAATAAATATTTTCTATTATGTTTCTAATGTAGGAATGTATTTGACTGGTTACCTACAATATTTTTGCATCAACATAGGGCATAGGAATTTTCATCTGATGATAAAACCTATTAATATTTCTCTGAACCATTGATTTTTTCAGCCTTTTATCATAAACAATAAAACTTCATCAAAGAATGATATTGGTAGTTTTTGTTTGTGAGATTTCCCTGTATGTTTGTTGTCTAGTTGAGAAGTTTGTGAAATTCAAACTTTTCTGTTTCCTCTCTAAATTAATACTCAGCTGAAAGAAATTTTTAATTCTGAGTTTGTAAAACAGACATTGACATTTCTGTGAGCTATTTTGTTTAAGAACAGAATCATAAACTGTCCTGTCTTAGGGCAAAAGCAGTGAAAATATTGCAGTACCTCTGTACTGATTTGCTTTTACAATACAGATAAAAACAGACAAAAACACCCCAGTCACCACTAAAACAACCTATAGATTACTTTTGTTGGAGTCTACAGATGTTAAATAACTGTAGTCTATTAACACTTAATAGGTTGGTCTGTGTTTTGCAGTTCTGCTCCTACAGGGAAATAAATGGAAAATAATGCAGTGTAACAGTTGCACTAACTGAATGCATTTCTGAATTATTCAAGTTAAACACAAGGTTTCATGCCTTTCCTTGTCACTGCCTATGTCAATGATCTATTGGGTGCTATTAGCAAAAGAGGAAAACTATTGACTTTTAATTGACTTATTTATTTTAAGTTACTATGAAATAACATTGGCCAGTTAGGTGGTTTTGTCCCCTCCACTGCTTGTATTTATAAAGACTCTCATCCTAATATTTTGGATATAAATACACCAATTTTAGTATATAAAGCTATTTTTATACATGCCTACATGGCATTACATCTTTAACAGTTACTAAAAGTTGCATTTTTTGTTACTGAGGTTTTTCTACACTGTAGTACACAGAAATAATCTCTGCCTCATAAAATTAAAACACAACATTATTCTACTCCATGTAAAGGCTGACAGTTAGCTTCATTCCATGAGAACTCGGTGAGGAGCTCAACATAGGGTCCTCTGAAGTGCAAATTAAAACCTGATTTTTAATGTGGTCACACAAATTAAAAATCAAAGTACTATATTGTTTTGTGAAACTGAGTAAAGTGCAAAACTATACTTTGTATTACACTGGAAACTAGGTGCCTGAAGAGACAGCAAATAAGCATTGTGATAATAGTGGTGAAACAGCAGTACTTTTTATGATTGATTTGTTATTCTGCTATGTATCATGAATATAGACAGAAGAACATGAGCGTTAGTGCAGGAGACATGGAGATGAAAATTCCCATTTATTTCTCACCAGATTTTAAGGCAAGAAACCTCTAATTCTTGTCCACTTCTTTAAGTTTCAATTTCCTAAGTAGAGTTCACTTTTTTTGTTGTTGTTGTTGTTGTTGTTTGTTTGCTTGTTGCTTTGGGTTTTTTTTGCAGGTAAAAATTCACTTTGAGACTGAGATTACTATTATCCTCGGAATATCTCCTAGATGAAGTTTTAACACAAGACGAAAATCAGGAAAGAGTGGCCTTCACTGAATTGTTCTGACCCCGGTAACACATTTTTCTGGGGTATTAAATAGACACATAAATTACTGGTATAAAACAGCTTAGCTTTTCTTCCGGTTTCTGAGTGCAACTGCTTTAGTCTCTATAATCTGAGATTATAGACCTTTCTTATGGAGATAAAAGGAAAAGCTCAGCATGTTTTCCTCACTCTTCAGCAGCAATTGTAGAGAACTGGAGTCAGGAGAGAGCTTAATCCCAAGACTTATAGCATCACCTGCTGTTCAAAAAATATATATATCAAAAAAATAAATTCTGTTTAGTTTAGTAGGGGAAAAGAGCCCATACTCAAGGCCTGTATGAACAGGAACCTGCACTACAGAGAGGCTGGAGTGCAGAAAATTCGACACTTTTGATAGTCCAGGGTTTTGTTCCTTAGGCCAGCCTTCCAGCCATGGCTTGGGTGAGGATAATGCACTGTGTAAGCAAAAGTTCTTCATCCCTGAGCTGAAAGAACTGTAGTACCTGGTCTGCTGTCTGCCTCCTCCATCATGTTATTGTGAGGGATGATCACTCTGGGGTCATTCTGTCCATAAAGAAGTATTCAGTGGGACAAGCACTAGTCTAAGTATCAAAGTCTTGAAGTGGATTCTACTTGCTGTGGCTGACTCTCCTCATGATCTAGATAAAAATCTTTGATTCTTTTTGTGTTAATTCTTTCCTCTGTAAAATGTAAAGTAAGCAATGCTTAGACTTTGAAGATCTGAAGTTGCTAGCTCCATCATTCACCAGCTGCTTAATTTTGGGTACTGTCTAGTTCCCTAGTTTCCCTGCCTGTAAGACATGACCAACAGCTCCCAGTTTGCTAAGAATAATTCAGCTATGCATTGGCTCTTTGCTAAGTCTCTCGAAGATATGAGATGTCAAAAAGACTGAGATGCTTAGGTAGCCAGGTGCTGGAGAAATCTACCTACATTTGATATAAGAATCTCCACGGTTGGATACATTTTAGCTTTGTCACTGCAGAAAGCCCTCCCTACACCCAGGATACACGAGAGGCCTCAGACTACATTATGTTCAGTGGCAGTCAAGGACAATGAACCCATGAGATGGGTGAGAAAGATCTGACCTAATGGACACTATTGTAGTCACTATAGAGATCCTGTAAAAAATGTTAAATGCAATGGTTCTTATAATGTAATTAATTAATGTGTGTACTTGAGTGAATTTTCTCTTTAGGAGACATGCAGGATAGATTTAGACAAATAAGAAATGCTGGTTTTCTGCTTTCAAAGGCATTCTTTGCACCATGTTTTACGAATTGTTGTATTTCACTAGATTTCATTTCTTCATGGCATATTGTCAATGAGGTATTCGCATTAGTATCCCCTCTTCAATGTTTTTTTAAATGAAAATAAGAGTCTTTGCATTTATTGTTGCTGTTATGCCACTAACTAGTGGTTAAACTACAAAATTAAATATTCTTGCTGAATCCTGCAAGTTAGTATCAAAAGACCTTAATGTTTTTATTCTGTAGGTGCTACCTGGTGTCAGTACTCTATAGTCAATGCCCATGAACAGTTGTACAGAATCAGTGATGATGTCATCCATTTCCTTATGATGTCAGCAGTCCTGCTATTAACTATAAGAGCTGCTGGAAGAATCTTTGTGTAAGCAAGAAACTGTGAAGTCACTGTCTCTAATACTGCATACTTTCATTTTATGACCATCCTGGAGGTCAGGTAAATGGTGGCAGAACAACATACTGCACTGCACTACTGATTTGAGGAGATGGGTTCAAGACAACCTAAGCTACTAAACATTAGGCCTCTATGGGGCATTAGTAAAAAAAAAGATTAACCAATGATAGATTCAAGCATCTTTGTTATCTTGGTGATCTTTATGAAGCAGTATTTACCTTTCATGAACACTAAAGGTATCAAACAACTATTATTTAGTCATGGCTACTTTAGTCAAAGGGGATTCATTTGAAAAGCTTCTTCACATTGCTTAAGGTCAGCTTATGAGATCCTACTACTGGGCTGTTTGGGGGTTTTTTGTTGACCCCTTAAATTTTCACCTTAGTACTGCATTCGCTACCCTATAAATACCTAGTTATGTAAATCTTTTCTTGGGTCTCTAAGTCCTGCATGGTACACATGCATTGTCAAAGAGCTTAGGACTCTGTCATTTTCCCATGTCCTTGTTTCTTGATTATCCTTAGTGCACTTGTATTACATTGTTAAAACACAGGGCAATCACTACTTCAGGTATATTGAAGGGGTGGGGAAAAAGAAAATATATTTTTTAATAATCTTACAGCAAATATATTAGGGTTCATGACAAACACTATTTATTGTGGCTGTTCTGCTGGGAAAAGGGGCCTCTTGAGCAATGTTGATTCAGCCCACTCTCCTCTCAGGGTAGGCCAGGGACAGGTCCCTGAGGCCAAGGCCCTGGGCAATGTAAAGTCGCAGAGCTGCAGGTCCCTCTAGGCTACACAGATGAAC
Organism: Picathartes gymnocephalus; assembly: GCA_013390045.1. Classification (NCBI taxonomy): domain Eukaryota; kingdom Metazoa; phylum Chordata; class Aves; order Passeriformes; family Picathartidae; genus Picathartes; species Picathartes gymnocephalus. Next base: position 1,638 of record WEKY01019679.1, on the reverse strand, counting down.
CCCATTTAGATCCTCTGGGGGGATAGAATTCCTGCCATTTGGTGACCTGCAACCAAAGAGGTCAGAGGTCAGCCATTGCCTTAATATCAATCCCAGTCCATTTTAGTGATATTTAACCTGAACCATGAAAACAAACTTCATTTCTTGCAGCTTCACAGGCTCCCTGGCATTGTGTCCATGTAACTATTACTATTTTCTAAGTCATTAAAACAATCTTTGTTTCCTAAATGACAGCAGAAGTCTTTGATTCTGTCCTTCCTCCTGTGCACATAAAAGAACACAAAGTAGGCATGATTCTCTTCCTCTACTGAAAATCATTATCTACAGAGAATCACTCTTCAGGCATTCCCCACTCTTAACACAGCACTTGTCTTTATACAGTCCAGCACCTGATCCTCAGTAGCACAGGATGCAATTTCATATTCCACACAACTTTCTTCCACTCTGCAAGTGCATGTGTAGAACATGCATGTGGCTCACTGGTGTTTTCACATCAGGAATCTTCTCTTTTTTCAACAGTAATGAGTTCAAGCAAGCTCCCAGATCAAATAACACAAGGTTCTCCTTTTGTCCTCGTGAATTTCACCTAGTGTGTTAGTGCTTTGAACTTGAATAAAGAAACAGAAAACAGAGCCACACACCACCATACTTAAAACAGGCCTGTCCTTTTGCAGCTAAAGCAACAAAACTTTATTAGGAACCTGTCAGATATAGACAGACAGATTCAGTAGATTATAGCTTCATAGGTCAGCAGGAGGGAGCAGCAGTAGTAAAGAGGACAGATGACCTGTGGTACTCCTGATAGTCACTGCTATAACAACAGAGGTGCAAATGTTTGTACCACATCTGGACAGCTGATACCATTGTTCTGACGGTATTGCCTGAATGACACCACCCTAGACAATGCACTGTGGGGTGCAGGTGGGGGACAAATGTTCCCCCTAAAGTATCTCCATAACACACAGGGCTGCCTCATCCTTTGCGGTCCAGCAGGGACCTTTTTGTTGCTATAACCCTACATGTTAAAAAACGTGTTACAGCAAATATTACGCAGTCTCTTACTGATATGACCGGTCTCTTCCATGCTCAGTTAGAACGTTTTTGTTATGCCAAGAGTTCTGAGATACACACTGTAATCAAAGAGTCTTGCAGGAAAATTCTCTTTTAATAATTATCTTGCTTCCTTTTTTCTGCTCTCCTACAATGAAAGAAGTGACATTTTTCCTTAATAAGAAGGACTGGAAGCACTGAACATGCTGCTGCTGCTTCAGTGGAAGCTTTGTCTCATTGGCAGTTGCTGTCACAAGCATCAATAATTTAAAGCCACAGACACTGTGAAGTTGTAAATAATTTAAAAAGTGTAATTCATGTCCATCCTTATTGCTGCAGCTCAGTCAGAATCCAAACATTTTTATACCTGTATTTATACTACGGAGTACACACAATAGCCAGCCTGCAGCTGTTCCTTCCAAACAGCCCATATTATTTTTATTTAGTTAACATTTCAATATTATGCACTTGAGAGCAGAGGCTTTGACATATTGTAGCACATTGAAACAGCAGGTTCTGAAGTTCACTCAGTCAAAGGTTCCCCAGAAGAATGGTAATATCACTAACTCATAGAAAACCCTTAAATAA
>WEKY01019678.1:14552-35102 GCA_013390045.1 Picathartes gymnocephalus | reverse complement strand
GGGAGGGGGGAGGGGGAAAGAAAGGAAAAGTGTCCTCTTTTCAGTTCATTTTCTCTAATATCCTGATTGTGAGGAGATCATTCCAGTTGGCACATATTAGATCCCCTTTTATCCCTTGTGCATGTTGACCTTGGCTGACCACCAAGTGCCCACCAAGCTGCTTTATCACTCCTCTCCTCAGAAGCATGGCGGGAAGAAAATAGGATGAAAAAAGAACTTGTGGGTCAAGATAAAAGCAGTTTAATTTAAAAAAAAAAAAAAAGCAAAGGTCATGCATGGCAGCAAAGGTAAACAAATTTATTTTATTCACTACTTGCCATCAGCAGGTGATGACCAGCCACTTCCTGGGAAGTATGGCTTTAGGAGAAGACAAATGCAGCTTTTATTGCTGAACAGGTGCCATATTGTATGGAATATCCCTTTGTTCAGTTTGGATCAACTGTTTTGGTTTTGCTCCTTCCCGAACTCTTGTCCATGCCTCAGCCTACTGTCCTTTGGAGGGGGGACATTTTGGAGAGACAGCCTTGGTGCAGTGTCAGCACTGCTCAGCAGTAGCCAAACACTGGTGTGTTATCCACACCTTTCCAGCAGCAAAATGCAGCATGGCACCATGAGGGCTGCCACAGGGAAAAGTAAATCCATCGCAGCCTGAAACAGTACAGCCCTGCAGAATTTGAAGAGAATTCAAAATTTATTTCCAGAAGGCTATTTTAGTCATAAATCTTTAAAAATGAATGAAGCAATGCGTCATTGGCTTCTATTGGAGGAGGCAGGGTGGTCCTAGCTCTGAGAAATGCTAATTTGAATGTTGCTTGTCTGCATGTAAACGCAACTCTGACATGACTCAAATTTACTGTTTTTTTGCAAGAGATCTATGATTTCTTTAAAGGAATGTTAAACTACTTTCCACACCTGAGAACAAACACGTCTGCAACCATGTTTAAATATACAGAATGAAAAATGCAAAACCTTAAGCAAAACACCAATTCCTTCTTCCCCAGATCAGGCAAATTTGTAATTTCAGCTGCTATTGCAGCAGAAATTTTTTTTAGGCTTAGGGACATCAAAATTTTCTCAGATGCAAAATGGTTCAGCTGATGAAGGTGTGACAATCTCTATTGCCCACTTAACATCCAGCCCTCAGGAGGACTTTGCAATCCCCAAAATAAAAGGAGTTCCTCTAGTCCTGACAGCTGAAATCAGGGTCTGAAATATTCATCCTATTGGAGGACTAGAGAACAGTGGATCAATCAATGTCTTCCATAATTCTGAAGAGGGCTGCGGTAAAAGACATATATCCTTTCTTGCTGGCAATTCCAATAAAATAAAACCACAAGTTTTTCAAACTGTGGAGCCTATTAGTGAATAAAGCCCATGTAAGTGGATGCATGGCGTGTCTCTGATGTTTAACTGCACAGAGACAAGTTTTTAAACAAGCATTGGTATATCCACAAAATCTGATCATCCCGAAGTTGGACCAGTTACACAGGCAACAGGATAACTAATGTTACTTTTTCTAACATGGTTTTAGGAAAGATCCGTCTGCCTGAACAAAAACAAAAGGCAGATTTATGATGAATTTCTTAAGAGGTTGGTCATATTTCAAGCTTCTGGAAGAGACACATAACCTGTCATAGAAAATAAATGAAAACGCTGATGAACAGCATCTCATAACAAAGCAATGTGCACCTAAATATAGATATATATATATATATATAATCCAAAAGATACTTACATTGCATTACTTAAACTGTCTAAACTACTAAACATTTGCATTGTACTGCAAAACTCTGGAATAGCATGCCAATTGATGGTAAACATGAGTCAAGGGAACCTCACGCTGCAAACCTTACTCCCTTTTTAGTAGGAGTTGCACAGGCTGGTGAAATATGTGCTACCACATCCATCAGCCATCATCAAACCACAGATACCACATGTTCCCTAATCTCTCATATTAGGTATTATTCCCTGCACATCTTCACTTCAAAATCTGCCCCATCTGACTCGCAAGTTTTGAAACTAAAGTTTTCTTTGTCTGCTCTTATTTAATTTGTCTTATCTCCTGTTATGGTAAATGTGGAATATTTTCTTCTCATTAGTCATACCTAATGTATGCATGTAGTAGCCTTTCACAATATTTCAGTGTGGAAATGATGGCTTCTTAATCGCTCATTTTTTCAATATGTAAATTTCAAAAGCAAATATTTCACAACAAACTAAAATACATTCTTTTTTTTTTAACACTATTTAGAAGTCTAACTGACTATTCCTAAGTTTTTTTGCTAAGATTGCTAGATTAAATTAGTCTTCTATGTAGTATTTTACTGATTTGAATTCTCAGCTGTCTTTTCAGCTAGGACAGAAATGGCAAGAAAATACTTCCAGTGTTTTAGATGTCAGAAACAAGTTTTGCCATTGCATGGCTTTAGATTTAACTTGTTCATTTTACCTGCTGTTCTTCATGTTCTCCAGATATTGTTGCAATAACTCAAAGCATTCAATACCTCAAAGTGTATATGTATATGTAGTGCTTCTTGTGGGGTCTGTAGGTTACAAATAAAAAGGATTTGGTCATACTAGGTGATTCTATCTAAAGCCCTATCTTTAGGTGAAACCACTTAGTCTGATTTTAAGCTTATATGATTTGGAGTAGTTCTTATATAAGGCATGAATAATAAATACTTGTTTTTATAAACTTTTCTGGATTTAAATGCTGTTTCATCAGCCAGAGGTTTTCTGCTCTAGATGCAAGCTTCAGAAAACCATCCATAAAATTATTTTGCAAGGATGTTGATTATGTGTTCATACAGTAATTTTTACAGAGAACAAAACCACCATCAGGGAATATGGAGATGTATCCCATCTTTGTTTTGTTTTCCAAACTTCCTAGTCACATAAGAAACTTGTGAAATATCTGGATGACTGCCCTTTCATTTTATTTTATTTGTATGTTATTCATTCAGACATACTATTTAACTATGTCCTCACCTCATTTTCATCTAGATCTCTTATGATTTCTGTATTAAAAAAAAAAACAATTAAGATATTTCACTTTTCTTTATGGATAGTTGAAGGGTGCTTTGTGCCATATCGTTTTATCCTTACTTTGATAGAATAAAAAGAGCAATTTTCACAGATGTTGCCACAGTTTTTCTCAGGCTAAATGAATTGACAAAAATAAGTACAGATTAGCAATGCTGATCTTTGCTGCAAGTAACATTTTTATTTGGATCAAATGTTATAGTTTGTCCTTTAATTGTACATATACCAAAATGCTGTATTTCAGAATATGGGAAAACTTCTCAGTCTTCAAATTTCTGTTTTTGTGTTTCATTCTGGCTGCATAATGATTTAAGGAAGTTGTATTCAATAGTTCTGCAAAATATTCTGTATTTGACATTATCTATCCATATTTGATAGATATGGAAATGTAGGAAATGTTTGATTGAATGGCATAACAAATCTGTATCTCAGATGAAAATTCCTCATTTTGCTCTGTGATAGCTCTAAAAAAGAAGAGATGTCCTTCAGCTCAAGCATTTTTCACTGGGCCAATCTGTTAGTATATCAATAAGGTGCAATACAGCCTTTTCATCAGACAGAGCCTTAAAGGTCTGCTGCAGGTTTTTTATAGTGACAGAAGCTCCCAGCAGGTAGGAGGCTATAGTCAAATGCTTTACTTGGTTATAAATAAAGGATTGAAAAAGCAGTTCTCCATTCTTGACAGATCCATTGATTTCTTGAATTTTTGGCAGGTTTGTTATGGCAGATGTGCTCAGTAGAACTGTAGGGTATGCTCATAGCTACTTACAGCTTTTTGGAAACTGCTGTCTCTGCTAAGTTATTCAGTTAAGAACTGGAAACCCACATTTTATAATAAAACTCGATGACATCTGTCACAGCTTGATTACTTATGTTGAGGTAGTAACTTAAGTCCTTTCATATGAATAAAAACCAGTGTTGTAGTTTATGTGTAATGCTGCCATCTATCCAAAGGCTCAAATCAGCTTTCAATCAAGACTTGAAACAAAAAAAGGCTTCAAATAGGGATAAGGGCAAACCTTTTCAGCACAAGGATGGTCAAGCATTGGTACAGTTTTCCCAGAGAAGCTTGTGTAGTTACATTCTTCGATATTTTCAACCTAGACTGGTTAAAGCCCTCAACAACGTGGTCTGACCCTGCTTTAAGAAGGACCTCTTGAGGTGCCTTCCAACCTGAACTTGCCTGTGATTTTGTAAAAACTATTTTGTTCCTGATTTAGGAACATCAGTGCATTATTATTGCTCTATAGAAGTTCTAAGTCAACTGCACTTCATCTTAATCAGATATTAGCTAATACGATACATCCAATGAACTACTCTATAATTTCAACTATACAATTCTAGATTTTAGATTTCATATCAAAAGAAATTTTAAAAATATAAAAACTTGGGATGACTTTCCCTCTAATCTGTAATTCTTAAACTTTGGCAACAGAAATCAAATTGCTTGAGATATTATAAGGAAGTACACTGAAATACCAGGCTTCTATTGTTAGTCTACTTTTGGTCTACAATTTTATACTTTTCAGTGTTAATCCAAGCAAAAAAATGTTTACTATGTTTTTTCCTCATAGTTAGTAATTCAATACTCTAAGAACATTAATTAATCCGAGAAAGATAAGATCAGAGTGTAAGAGCAGCCATGACTACAAGAAAAATGTTCACATAACTTGAGATGTCTCCAGAAACAAGACTGAACTCAGACACAGCAGAATAACAGAGAAGAGAGAGGAAATTTTGTTTTTCTTGAAGAACATTTTTAGTAGCAACAGTGGTAGAAAGGCACTACTGAAATACCAAAATATATTGCATTACTCTAAAAGGAAGGGGATAAAAGTATGTTATAGCAGTTCTTCAGAAACGGAGACTGCAGAGCACAACATATACCATAATTTGTAACAGTTCTGCTTTCATCTCTTTGCAGCTCTACCTGCAAATTCCCCAAAGTTGTCATCTACATGAGAATTAAATACAGTATTTTACAGAACTGGCATTGAAAGGCTAGAATTTTTGGGTGGATTCTAGGAGTTTAAAGGAGTTTGTAGTGTCAAGGAATCAAACACTAGTTTAGTATTCATCATGTGACCAAAACTTCCCTCTAGAGACTGAATTTCTCAAATAACAATGGAGTCCATTAAAGTGTATTGAAATATTAAAAAAACAGACTAGGGCCTTAGGAGAAAATTTCTTCAGTTTATGTGAAATGTAAAGTGGATCTATCCAAGATTTTTGCTTCTGATAAAGATAGAACAAAAGGGAAATAAATATATACAAAGAATTCACAATGTTAATTTTAATTTTTCATATTTTAACTATAAAATAAAGAAGAATAAGGCAGTTATCATTATACTTGACTAGCTTGAGGCAAATTCTCTTTGTAACCCTAAAACTGGATAACTTCTGAGCATTCATGTACAACTAAATTTGTTCTACTGAGTTAAAAAAAAAATATTTTCAATGCCAGTAGTAATTTAGAATCTATTTTATGGAAATATGTCCTATGTAGATAACTGTTTAGTAGATTTTATAGGAGTCCCCAGGTACATAATATTTATTGCAAACTCCATCTGTGGGTACCTTTTATTGTGCTTAGCTTCCAACAGATGCATCTAACACTAGCATCTAACGGTAGCTTTCAGAAGTTCCTCCACATACCAAAAAGAGAAGAAAAATTTTTTAAAAAGCAAGAAAATGTCCAGTATATTTCAAATTAATGTCATTACTATGAGTGTGGCAAATGCAATAAGTTTTCCGGGCATGCCCACAGGTAGGCTACACACAAGTACCCTGTGCTTCAGGGTTTAAGTATAACACAACTAAATAAAAAGACTAATTCTTGTCCTGACAAGCAGTTAGATGAGATGGAGCTGGGAACAAGCACTAAATCTTTCCACAGCCAAAGTCCCTACAAACTGTTTCATGCAACAGATGTATTCTAAAAGTGTAGGTGTGAAAAGTGTATTTCTAGTATCCTCTAAAGGAAAGCAGACAGCCTAACACAAACACCCCATATAGGAATGATTCAGATCAGAAGTTGCTATGCTATGACCATAATTATTTACAATCACACAGAGAAATTACAAGATGAGGCAAAGACACTGACTACAGCATCCAGGCAGTCCAGGCAGACTGACCCATTTGCACTTGGTCACCCAAACTCTGAAGGACCACTGGGCCTGAGCTAAAGGAGTGCTGATGGGTGGTTTAGCCAAGTATGGCTGGTGGGGACCATGTTGATCCAGCACCAGCTTGCAGGCTGACTCCTTGGTTTTACTGAGCCTTGTCTCATCACTGTATGCCCACCAGATATTTTCTGGACCTGATCTTGACCCACAGATTGAATTCCAGGCTTGACTTCAGACCTACATCTTCACTGTACTACTGATCTGGACTGGTGGTCAGCCCTGGCTGCCATTCATGAGTCAGATCTGTTCCCTGGCTGCTCCACGTGAACTCCTGCTGTTTCCACCCCTTATCCCAGAGGGAGCAGCTGGCCTGATGGCCCAGGCATGTTGTATTTGCCAGTGTGAATTTAGATACGCAGTGCCTGTGCTGGCAGGCTTTCAGCACCCCAGCTCCAGCAGTGGTGCTCAGAGCATTTCCTCAAGGAAGCATTCTCCAAGGAGGGAACCTTGGGCAGTTCCTCTGTCAGTGCCATCAAACTGTTAGCGACACCAGTGTTTGCAGGTTCTGTGCTAGCAGTAATTTGGTGTCACTGTTGTATTGCACAAATGACATAGACTCCAGGCTGATCAGAAGGCAATGAGCTCTTTACTTCAAAAATGTCCGTCTTTTTATAGGATACATCGCACGAACATATACTGTTGGTTAAGATCATTAACACCCCCTTAAAGCTACTGGTTAATTGTGAATAACAACTGAGTTCCAACCTCTTTATGGAAATGACCAGGTGCAAGTGTGTTTACATTCTTGTATTTTGCAGTTCTCACAACAATCCTAGTAGAACCATGAGAAAAAGTTTATCTCTGCACCAAAGACTGCAGCAAATATGCCTGAGCTTTCTCTGTCAGGCTTCTGACAGTATCCACAATTTGGGGAAAGTTTCAAAGCTGATTTCAGTGTCTTGGGTTTGATTTGTGTTTGGGTTTTGTTTTGTTTTGTTTTTGAGATAGGTTTTGTGAGGACTTCTTTCAATCTGTTCTGATTTAAAAAAAGGAGCTCATGACATTTCTGATGGATCTGGCCAAGGCTTGGCATCCAGTCTTCCCCCAGCATGCTCATTGTGACTCTCAATGCTGCAAGGGGCTGGTACACCTGCTGTAGTCCTGTAGTTACATTTAAGAAAATACTTCCATGGCATAAGCACAAGGAGGAGAGTGGGAAGAAACACTCTAGTATAGAGGCATCATCTAGAGCTTGCCATGCATATGAGCACATATTCTCAGCCACTGCCACTATGTTTGACTAAAACTTTTAACAGGTGATTTTTATGCTCAATGTTTCTATTGCAGGTCTGTAGGAAGCATAAGTTTGTTTGCCTGAGAACTGGGTAAAAAGTGAACTTAAAATGCAAGTGTTGGAATGAACGAGCAGTGCTAACTTATATAATCCTATCATGTATCATTTGCAGATCTGCCCAGACAAAGCTTTTCTTTGTATATTAGGCATCTGCTTCAAGAATGGTCCATGACAAGCCCACTGAGAATTCTTGATAATTACACTAAAGGCTGCATTATTAAACACATCCTAAAATACCAAGCAAGATTTTGTATCACTTAAGGTACTTTTGTCTATTAACTACTTTAATCATTCAAAAGTGAATTGCTTCTTTGATAATTGATCTTTAAGTCTTTCATGTAATCAGCTATTTGCAAAGTGATTGATTTTATGGGAGATTGTAATTTGTGGATTTAAGCAGCCTAATGTCGGGTTATGAAAATTCTGAACTTAATATCTGGTGCCTGTAAGATGAACAATTATCTTTACAAGAGAGTAAGAAAAACCCAGTTTATTACAACATAAATGCTAGTTACAACATTTCAGTGCACAACTACCCTTGCACTGAGAGTTAAGTTTCTGGTACCATAACGAAAAGAACAAAAACCATTTAAAGTCTCATCCATGTGCCTCTTCCTCGTCTTTGTGCCTCTCCCTTACAATCACATGCACACATGCACGTCTTTGCATCCTGTTTCCTCACTGCTGGAGCTGCCTAAGTCATTATTTCCACATGCAGCACACTGAGGAGGTGCTAGCAGCCACTGCTCCCTCGGTGAGTCAGCAGGAGGCAGCTCCCGAGAGAGCTCGGGTCCTGAGAAAAAGAGAGCACGTTTCACCACCGTGGTATGCTATGTGTTACAGGACTCCACAGCCGAATTTTAAGAAATTGAACATGGCAGTCGCCTGAACACAGCACTCTTTTGGGAAAATTACAGCTTGACTACAGTGGAAATGCTGATACTCCCCTATGGCAAATACTCTTGAAAAATTGAGAGACTGAAAACAGTCCTTAAAAGCGTTTAACAGCTGCAGACAGGCTCAGAGCATAATAGATCTTTGATCTTATGTATCATGGGAAGAGCACCGCTGGGAGCCTAATGCCATCATTTTATGCAAATGTCATGGAAGGAGACTCCATGTAGTTAAATTGTTCTGTCTCAAATGCAACATTTATGAAAGTCATCACTTCTTCATTAACCTCTAGGTGGATACAAAAGATCATTATATAATAGGACTTAAATCTAAATATTATCTGAGTTTGGAGAACTAGAAGATGCTTTAATTAGAAACAGCAGTGCTTGTGATATATATAAGCCTGTTTGCAAAAAGCTGCTGTCGAGAAATGCTGACTGTAACTAATAATGCAAACCCTATAATATCAAAAGGAAAACCCCATATAAAGTAGCAACTGAAAATGCACAAAGACAAACAACATTGTAAGAAAAAATAATCTGGGGTACAATTTCCATTTACTGTGTGCAATACTATCGTGGCTGAGATCAACAGAGATTTTTTACAAAATGGGCTCTGCAAATAAATTATTTTTGAAGACTTTGTTAACAATGTTTACAAACAATGCCTTTATGTTAAAGAATAGGATTTCTCCTAGCTAATCTTGAAAACAAAATAAAGCAGTACTGACTTCTGACCCTGCTCTAAATTCACTTTTTTGGTTTTGTGGTTTTTGGGTTTTTTTTTCCAGAGACTTCAAGGGTATTTTTATTTTACTTATCTAAATAAAAATGTGTTTGCTTTGTTAAAACTTTCTGGTCTTTCATGGGATGAGTGAGTTTTAAAACGCCATGGAAACAACAATTATCATCTGTAAAAACTGTATCTTTTATCTTGCAGCAAATATTTTTACAGTACAGATAGAAAATGTTTTTACTGCTCAAAAAAAAAGAAAAATTAGGATCAATATGTACAACCTTTAATGAAAATAATGCCTCCTAAAATCACCGAACAAAACAGTGCACCTCTGCATAAACTATTTATTTAAAAAAATTCCAAGTCAGAAATGAAAGTGGAAGTAAACTAGAGGGAAAGATATATAAGCTAGGAAACACATAATGAGAAATTTGAAGATAAAAAATTTACTCAAAATTGCTTGCTAGTAAAAAATAAATAAATATTTTAAATCAATCTCTGCATAAAACCACTTGATTAAAAACAACTGAGATCATAACATTTTTGGTTCAGTCCTATGCAGCCAAAAACAAAGCCAATTAAAATATAAAAGTTAAGGGTCAATCCTTATCCAGAACACAAAATTACTGGATTTTTTTTTCTCTTGCTCTTATTACTACAAGCTACTTATTTTGACTTAAATTTAAAAAAGTAAAGTGGATATTATTGATATGTAAGATTTCTACTTTAAACATAAGGATTTGACACTTATGGATGATAATTCACAGTTACTTCCAATATGGATTGATCCTACACTTTTAATGACAAGCAGCACAGCGAATGCAGCAATTCAACAACTGGGATCCACTTGTTAGGGCAACAGCAGAGCTTTAGATCATATTGCAGTTAACTGGTATTACCACTCAGAAATAAAGTGTTGATAGATTGGTCATGCTGCTTCCAGTGGAAAGTCTATGGGTTTTATTTAGTTGCTCACTTATTTTTGCAGTTTCAGGAGTAGCAGCTGCAGTAAATATCGTACATTAACAGGTATAGAAATGAGGCACTGTAGGAGGAGACAAGGATTTGTAAACTGAACCCTGCTCCAGTGGGTCTGTTAATGACCTACAAAACCTTACTTCTAAATGATTTATGACACGTGTCAGTGTTGCCCCCACCACTAGAAGTAACCAGCTCTGCACGTGAGCCATTCTGCAGATGCCCCAGCTGCTCCACTGTCTCCCTCTCAGCTTTGGATCATGGGATGTGACCACTGGCCACACACATCCCGTTAGACTGTTGCTGCAAGAACGGTGGTGTTCTGCACTGACTTCTTTTTGCTTTATGTGCCAGAGCACATTAGAGAACAGTAAAACCCTTCCTTGGCTCTCCTTCAGAAACCTTTCCTAAAAAGGAAAGAAAAATAAATCTCTCCTCTGCCCAACTTCAATTTTTTTACAAACCTTATGGGAGTCTGGTGTAATTTTGATAGCTCTAGTGCTCTGATAAATTTAGTTGCAATTACACAATAAGTCCAAAAACTGTTGAGAAAGTATTAGCAAGAGACAAATATGCCATCTCCATCATATAACTGAAATGATACCTGCCAAATCAAGTGCACTGGGGAAAAATAGGCTACATTAGGAAAAAAAAATCATTAAAGGAGTTTTAAAAAATTTGTAACAGAAAACATAATTGATTAATCAATATTAGCAAGATTTTAAAAGACAGCTGAAAAGTCAAATGGGCTTCTCATAGAGTAAGTAACAGGCAGCACACCTTTTTCTATTTACTATCTATTATTAAAAATGCTTGTAAAAAGCATATGGTTCCTTTTGCAAGAATGTTCACTCAGAATTTTTTTAAAATTTTTCTCAAGCCAAAGGATTGATCTATTACAGAAAGATCTGAGATGATTCCCTTTTTACATAGTGCTGACAAGCACAGTATGTTTGCTAAGGTAATGCCTAAGAAAAATTCTGTTGGAGAGCCAACCCTGGTAATGCTGACACACGGTTACAGCAGATGTTTCTTTCTCTGACAGAGCTGAAATGGCTCTTAACTATATCCTAGAAATGAAGAGCACAAGGGGCAAAACTTGATGAGAATATGGCTTTGTGGTTCATAAGAATTGGACATCATAGAAAGGCTCCTGAGAAAATGGAATTGTCTCCTTAGCTCAGGGTAGTCTGTTGTCACAGACTTTGTTCTCATGCTCTTTGATGAGAAAAGTTTGTCATAGTGTTTTTAGGAGTTTTCCTTGCATCTTCTTTTACATAACTCATGTTATTTCATGAATTGAAGTTGCATACTTCATGTTCTATTCTCAAAACCATACAACTTGGTACCATTTTTGGCCCTGAACCCTGCTCCAACAATGGGCTGAAATATTTAATGAGACATAGATCAAGGTTCAGATTTTTCGCGGGGGTAATCCTCCTATCCATAGATGCACTATCACTTCTGGGACTTGAGCTAGTAATTCTGCCTCCCTTTTTCAGGAGGACACACCCTACAACTTTGAGCAACACTTAGGTCTGATGAGGAATTCCTGGCATCCTTGTCAGGGCACTGGTGTCAGCTACTGCATTTCTATAGTTCTTAGAACAATGGTGCTCTGTTCTTGGATGGCCCCAGGATGCCACCCTGATAGAAATGATAGTAACCTTTTCTGCTCTCTATCTGAATTTCTCTGAGAAATTCTGAATACTGATGGCATTACAGGGAGAAAAGCCAAAACTCTTCAAGTTTTATTTCTTGACATGTTTCTCAAAATTAAATTACTGCCTTAAATGTCATGGGCCATGTCTACAAGTCATGGATTATACTGATTTTCACAGGGTTTCTTTGCAGATCCACCAAGAAAGGAAGTATAGAGAAGATTCATTATAGCTTGCACTTTGCCTTCAGTCATTCTGTAAAGGGAGGAGCAGTCATATGAGTAACTGCTGGTAAATATTATCTTACCTTTCTCACATTAAAATATCTTTCACCTACAACTTGAACAAGATGTTTGAAATTACTGCATTGTAAATAATCACATTCCACTCATCACTCAAAATGCTTCTTCCTCTATTAGTCATTTTCTTTCCTTATAAAATGTATAATTAACTATCCAAGATGAAATACAGAGGCCATTCCAAGTTCTGAGCAATGGCACGTTCTGAGCTTTATGTGAACTTAGTGTGTTGTCAAAACTCAACAGGATTTTCTCTATTTTTCTTCTTCATTTTCCTAAACTGAAATGCAAACAGTTGTAAAATTGAATAGTCAATGAAAATGGGTTTATTTTTGATTTGCAGAAGCCATATATCAATCCCTTGAAATCACTAGATTTTTACTTGGGTTGCTGTCCCTAACAGAGCTGACTACAAGCTGTGGGCTCAAAACACCACTTTAAAACGTATTTTAAGAGATAAATCTTTCTATGTTGGGTAAATACCACAGGAGAAACAGAAGTGTTCAAGTTTTTGCTGTGTTTTATGAGTATGTTGGAAGCTGATAATTCCTAACTTGAATAGAAATCCCTGCCACGTGTTCTTTCAAGCAAAGGAACTGTAGAATCATAGGAATGTGACTGCTGTGGACATAAGGTATATTTAAATGGGGTTGTGCTGATGTGTATCTACAAAGAAGAAGGAAAGAAGTAAGAAATCACCACTGGGCCAGGACCTCTCAGATGACTAACTTTTTACAAAAAACAAAGAAGTACCTTGGGAAAGAAAAAGCATTAGGAAAACATTAGAAAGTAGCTTTTGTTTCCTATATCCACAGCAGAAATCACAACCCTATTTATTCCCATGAATGAAGACTTCAGTTTCCAACTTCTGGTTAAAAGGGTTCATAATGCCCACTACTGTGGGAGGACATGTACGTCTCTAATTACAAAAGCACCTGACAGGTAGACTTGCACTGGCAGAGATAAAAGCTCAAGAGGTTTCAGGCAGAAAATTACTTGTACGTATGACACTTGGTTATGGATTCTTCAGCCCAGCCATACACATCATAGTCCTGACATGGCTTCTGTTGATGCTCTCAGAGCACTGGCACAGCCAAGTGCTACTGGTGGTTTGGGACATAAGCCCAGTGTCTTATCTTCCAGTTCCCATGAGGTCAAGAACAATGTTTTCTCATGGAACAAGGGGTAGACAACATGCTACACTATGCAGAGTCCAGAATCATCAGGATTTCCTGATTGGACAGGCCTGGGTGGAGAAGCTATGAGTGGGGTAGAGCTGTTTTAGTGCAGTACATTTGGCGTTTTACCATAATGACTAAAAGTTCCCTTTGTCTTGATTTTAACCTGGCAGTGTAGGAACTCCAAACCTACCTGAGTAAGCCTATGGCATAAACTGATTTTAGTTTATTTTAGCTACAATGTCTATTACAAAGCAGTTAGGTTTGATATGTTGGCTTTGGTTTATAGTCACAAAAAGTAATTGTTATTTGTAGATAGAAATGTCTAGAATCATAAGATATGGCATACAAGAGTGTAAACACAGAGTGGTACCAGGGACACTGAACAAAACAGAAATCACAACGGTCAATCATTGGTCACTACAGACATAAAATCTTGTTAAACCGGTTTAGACATACAAAGAGTACAGAAAAACAAGCAAGTGGAATGATGAAAATAACTGAGAACAAGTTAAGGGAATGCTTGCAAAGTCATTGAGAAAATGGATAAACATAAATACAAGTGGACCCCTAAAAGAAGGAGGAAAGAACTCCTACTTTCCCCAGAAGCACCAAACTCTTACTGGTGTTGAAGTGGGGACATAGACAACTTGCAAGCACCCTTCCCTATCTCCTCTGCCTGAGAAAGATTGTCCTACAACCTTAACCTTGAGAGAGACAGGAGAGTGAACACAACACCAGAGGAAGTCAGGAGAGACTGTGATTTTTTGCGTGTGTGTGTAAGTAGCTGGGTTACAGAGACTTCCCCATATCAGTCTGGACTGTGAATGGTAGCATTGTGTTAGTATTATAACTCTCTGCTTTATTTTGAATGGACTATCAAATTAGACCTACCAAAAATCATAGTTCCATATAAATATATATGTAATGAGCTTCCTTCCGGCAATAAGATTTAGAGTGTTGCAACGTGCATGCAGTTTCCAAGTTCCTGTGTTAATGATAGCTCTCTCTTCTCTATTCACTTAGAACAGTTCCACAGCAGTGAAGCTCTGTCACCAATCACCAGGGAAGGGGAGCACCACGTGGCTGCACAGCAGCTTGAGCCAACACCAGACGGGAAGTGGGAGCATGCAGCCAAGGGCAGAGAGAGGGACAACACTGTTATCTTCCAGTGCTTTGTCATTGTCACCGAACCTTTTCATTTCTAAAGAATCATACATGCATTCAAGTACAACTGTGAACATTTACATCTAATATTTTTAATTTTGAATTCCTTAACAAATATGTCGGTCTATGAATATTATATCTAAAATTTCTATCTCCCCTCAGTAGCTGACCTGATTAATCAGACGGACTGGAAAAATGTAAAAATTCAGTGGAAGAAACTGTGACAATCTAAAATCAAATATATCAGAAAACAATAATGATCAGTTACCATATGTAAGTGCTGCAATTAGGCCTTTTTAATGTTCACTTGAATTATGGTAGCTTGGTGTGTCCAAGTTTTGAATGTGAGTCCAGTGTGTCTCATAAAAAAAGGCAAATAGTGTTTCTCAAAGAAAAAATAGAAGGTATAATATGTACTGTAAAAAAGATGTTCTGCCAGTTCTGACCCTCAGTTTCTCTTCCCTAAAATCTTTTACTGGCTCCAAAGACACTAATCCTTAGCTTCCAGTGCACCCCTCCACCACCTGCTATAAAGCCCTGTAGTACATCAGCCTTTCACCTTCATGTGCTCTAACTCATCCCTCTTCCTTCGTGATCCTGTTGTGAGCAAATCATCAAAGGTATTTGGTGGGATCACTGATACTGTACCTGCCTAATGAGAACTCTGCATTTAAGTTCTTCTTTCTACATCTGCTGTGCTGCCATGGTTCAGGGCTTTGATGAAACAAAATAACGACTATCTATAAGTACTAATTACATACAGACATAAAAAGAAAGAGTTTTTGATGTAGTTCTTCACTTTTGTTTATTGTTTTGGACTCTCCAAGGGATCTGACTTCTTCCTTTCAGGCTCACTCACAAGAGAGAAACCCTGGCAGCTAAAACAGTGTCAGTATGTTTTCCCTACTCTTCAGTCAGGTCTATAAAATAATCTGGTACCCCTCTAAATATATTATCTTGTCTTTCTCTTAATTACACTCTGCAGGGTAAAGAAGCATTCAGTATGTTGGGACAGCTAGACATGCTTCAGTTACACCTTTCCAAAGATACTCCTTTTCAAAGATACTCCCTTCCAGAATACAGACAGGAGAGGAGAGATTTACAAGAAAAACATGCAAAGTATTCTGTCAGGTAAGCACCAACACAGTACAGAACCAAACCCACTGCCAGAGGCTGTGAGAGGCACCCAGCTCCTGTTATTTACACTCAGAGAGCTATGCTGAAATGCAGAGTACTGGGCTGCAGATTACAAGAAATATTGCTATGAATAAGAGCCCACTTTTTCAGTAGTCCAAAAGACAGATAAAAGCTGTGTTTTCATTAATCTTTCTTCTTGCTTATATTAAGCAAGAATGGCCTGGGATCTGTGGTGGTGCAAAACTATGGGATTTCTGGAGACAGTACATCTTCCTAACACACACTAAAAGGCAACCAGGCACAATTAGGACATTGATATTCATGGTTTGCCTCATATCTTGTACAATGGCTTTCTCTCAGTTAATACAAAACAGATTAGTGTCTCAGGAGGTGATAGAGGAATTGAACTGTTGTGCAGGAGCAGAAATAAATGGCCTAAGACAGGAAGGGGTAGGAAGCCCATAATTTGGCATTACTTGTGGAACTGCTGCACTGGGGAAGCACCCATTGCTTTGATTTCCCTTACCATCCAGGCCTCCTAATGAACTACAGCTTATTGAATATCTGGGGCTCTGCACACATCCAATTATTTTAAATTACACCTTCATTTTTAGCCAAAAGGAGAAATCAACAAGTTTAATTAAAACAAGATTGCAGTTCATGTCTTGCATTTATTTATTTTCAAAGAAACAATTACACATTATATATATTTGTGTAAGCATATATATGTATGTGTAATAATACTATGTACATATTAGATACATATATATTTTACATATATATTCTATAGCGTGGTGACTTTTCCCTTTTGCATTTTGACAGGGATCTTGCAAATGAAATAATGAAAACTTTCTGCCATGTTGCTGCCCTGATTTATTGAAAAGTACTACAATTTCCAGCTGAAGATCTAGCTAGTCTCCAAAATTGAAACTAAATAAAAGACTAGTAGGACTTATTTAGCACTGATGTGTTTTCCTGCCGGAAATGTTTATAACTTTCAGATTTGTTAGCTTAATTCCAAAACAACTTGGGTAGGCAGTAAACTCCTGTTGTAAACTAGAATTAGTATGGAAAAGCTCATTATTGCTAATGTTATCTAAACCTTACACTATTGAAGTCCTTTGAAACAAGTCTGAGATGCCATCTTTGACAAGATGCCACCTAGATACCACTCAGACAATCTAGATTGACTGAAAACTGTGTAGTCAGCAAGACATTTATCCTTACATAATCTGTCAACAAAAATGTTTGTTTACCCAACAAAAATTTCAAACATTTCTAAGAAATCCAAACAAATTGAAATGGAATACCAAACCCATACATTTAAGATAGAAGCAACGAAATATTTCAGCTATCATGATTGATATGTCTTCTGTCTTTGGAGTGTTTTTTTCTATTAACTGCTTAAAGATGTTTGTTACAAATCTTGCTAACTAAATATCAGCATCCATTGCTTCAAAGTAGCTGCTTGGTTATATTGACGATTCCAGGTTTACAGTCTACAATTCATTCCTAAGACCTCTAACAAAGCAGGAGAAAAGTTCATGTGGGCAGAAGATGTTATTATGGGAACTGGAAATAGCTTGCTCTGACTAAAAAGCCAGCCAAAGTGAGCGGTCACTCTAACAGATGATTGCTGAGGGTATACACTGAAAGAAATGTATTATGTAGTAAGCAATATCTTCTGGAGTGTCATATACATGCCTATCTTGCTGTTATGGCTGACTTTTCTGAACTAAAATAAATCTGTGTTATTGAAGACTTCCTCTATTCACTGTTTTCTGACATGAATGCAACAGGAGTCTCTTCCTGTGTCTCTGTAAGTGAAGAGATAAGAGGAGCAGCATCATACCAAAACCACTTTGAATGAACATTTATAAAATCATTCCTCTTTAGTCTACTTTGAAAAATTACATAATTTCAGTCTTTTTTCTATAATTATTTTTTTGCTACAAATTAATTAGTGACAAATTCAGGTGACCATGTAACTGTTTGGTGGTGGTGGGGGAGGACACGACACATGACATTTCTAACGTGTAAGGTCTAATGATATGTCTAAGATGTCCAGGGAGTTTCAATGTTTCTGGTTTATGCATTATATACA
Organism: Picathartes gymnocephalus; assembly: GCA_013390045.1. NCBI lineage: Eukaryota > Metazoa > Chordata > Aves > Passeriformes > Picathartidae > Picathartes > Picathartes gymnocephalus. The sequence goes on along the minus strand of WEKY01019678.1, from coordinate 17,428 downwards.
TCCATAATTTAAGGCAAAAGAGAAAAGAATGTCATACAAAGATCTAACAGTATAAAAGCTGGTCTCTTCTCTCCAAGTAATGAACTGAAATACAGCTTATTTGAATTTTGCAAGTAATAGGTAATATGCGAACAAAAAACCACCAATAGGACCAAGAGACCAACAATATATGCTCAGATTATGCAGTCACCATATTCTTATGATGTTTTCTTTACATTATGGATCATCTACTTAAGAAGAAACAATTGTCAGGCGAATCTTTTTCCTAATGAATAATACATGCCATTATTTTTTCCATACCAGGAACTCAGTTTTAACACAGACAATACAGAAGTGCATATTTATCGATAAAAGCACATTGCTGAGAAAGTCTGCCAGTATTTTTTCCAGCAATTGCTGTTTGAATGGCAGGGCTGGCCCACTGTAGCACACCTGTAACCAAACCCAAAGATCTAGCATAGGGGGAGCAGCTTAATTAAATATGACACTGTTCTGTTAGCTCTTTTTCATTTATCTCCTGAGAGCTGTTTTAATAAAACAGCAATGTCTGAAATACTGTCTCTCCCAGACATCCTGTCTTCAAAGTGAAGTTGCTATAAAGGTTGTAACAACACATCTTCGCTCGCCAGACCAGCATAGCACAAACAACAGCTCTTACGTAACGCAGAGCTTCAGGGCCTTCTGAAATTGTTCAGTTAGCCTCTGACCTACCTTATTCTGCCTTTTGGACTTGAAAAACCTCTTGTTCTAAGTATTGCTGAGAGATGGAAAAAGTAATTTCTTATAACATGTCCTGCTATTTACGTGTCTTAAATTGATATTTCTTTCCAGGAAAAAGTGCAGAATAAGTGGTCTTTTTCCTCACCAACTGAACATGGGAAACGTCAGTAACACCTTTCCATTAGGAGTCTAACTAGGGTGGATGTATAAAAGCACCCTTAATGTTCCAATGCCTGGCAACCATTGACTCCTACCATCTCTATCACCTGTACTTTTCTTCTGAAACACAGTATTATATAAGTAATTTTGAAGTCTTTTCTGTCCATTTCTTTTTTTTTCCCTTTAATTCACGGTTCTTGAGTGTTATGTCAGTGGCTAATAGCATGTTAATCTGTCCTATTCCATAGCAACCATGCTAAATATGGATCAGTGTCTGCATTCTTTTTCAGTATGCATTAGTCTGAATATTTTCTTTCTAGCAGCCTATGACACTGGGTTATAAGAACTAACAGTTACATATCTAAAACCATATTTCTTTGTAAACTGCCTAAATCATGCCCACATCTCTCAACAAATAGACCCCTGTGAATATAGCATGGCTGAAAAAAAACCAGAAATTCAAACACATTATCTGCTGGTTATCTAATAGAAGGAAAATAATATAAAATAAATGAATAATTTGGTGACTTCAAACCTGTTTATACATATTTGCTTTATTTACTTACAGTTTGGTGTATATATAAAGGACAAAGTTCCCTCAACATTTCTGGTTTTAGGGATGAATACACTACTGAAAAATGGGATAAAAAAAGGAATATGGCATGCAGAGAGACTACAAAATTTTGCAACTTCTTTTCACCACTAACCAAGAATGCTTAGTGCTGCATATTAGCTGGTGTGCAGAGAAGGCTAGATTTTCTAAAAAAAACTGAAGAGTTGTTATCTTGAAGCTGTAAAGCAAACCACTCCAGAAAACTTTTGCCTTCTTCTGGCCTGCACAGGGTTCTTTTTGGAAGGCTCTTCTGGAAAACTGTGCTGTAGAGAAGAGACTTCCAGAAGAACTGGTGATTTTCAGGGATCACCTCCTACAAGATCAAGAAAGATCTACTCTTATGAAGAAATCAGGCAAGGGTGGCAGGAGACCTTCACAGACACCCAAGTAACCTTCAAAAATCCAAACTTTAAAAGGAGACACACAAGAAATGGAAGCAGGATCACATCACACAAAAAGAATATAGAAACACTGCCCAGTTGTGCAGGGATGGTGTTAGGAAATGCCCAGCAGAAGCTGAATCTGTTAAGGGGCTTGAAGGGCAACATGAAAAGCTTCTACAGACACATAAGCAGTAGAGTAAGACAAGGCAAAACAGACCTACAGCTGACATGGGTGGGACACCTGGTGACAAAGAACATGGAAAAGGCTGAGGTACGCAATGTTTTCTTTGGCTTGATCTTTACTAATTAGACCAACCTTCAGTAATCCAAATTTCCTGAGAAAAGTGAGAAAATCAGGAGCAAAGACCACTTACCCTTGGTGGAGGAACAACAGTTTTAGGGGGTGCTTAAACAAAGAGCACATCCTTAAGTCCATTGAGCCTGGTGGGATGCACACACAAATCCTGTGAGAACTGGTAGATAACATGGTAAGGCCACTTTTCATTATCTTTGAAAGGTCATGGCAACTGGGTGAGATGCCTGAAGACTGGAAAAAAACAAATGTTCCTTCAGGAAGGGCACAAGGTGGACTTGGATCTGTAGGCTGGTCAGTCTGACCTCGTTTCCTGTCTAGGAGCATGATGGAAGTAAATCCTCCCTGCTTTCCAGTTTGTTCTTAGAGATCAGATTAGAACCCATTCAACACTATAAATCAAATCACATTCAATAAGTTCCCAGATGCACCCAATAGTGTGGGTTATACTATTGTCCTGGTTTGAAGGACAAGTATGTGCTGAGGAAGGCAGGAGCCTCCCTTGGAATGGAGAACGTGAACCCCTTCCCTCCGAATTATTGTAATTTTGAAATTAAGGGGCTTTCAGGCGAGGATATAGGAATAGGAATAACAGTTCTTTACTAGTATTTATAGTAAAGTGAACAAAAAACCCAACACTTATGGCATTAACAACAAAACAGAAACAAGAACCTGGTCCCAGCCCTCT
>WEKY01019678.1:0-14449 GCA_013390045.1 Picathartes gymnocephalus | reverse complement strand
CAGCAGCAGCAGAGACTCTTCTCTCCCCCAAAAAGGCAGAGCAGCTTCTCCTGTTCCCCTCCAAAGCGCAGCTTCAGCTCTCCTGGTGCTGCCTTTTATCCGCCCCTCTCCTCTGGGGCTTGGCCACAATCCTTTGTTTTTCCTTAAGTATCCAGTCCTTATGCTGCCCCCACCCCTGGCTTTTATCAGATCTTCTCCTCTGGGGCTTGGCCACAGTCCTTTGTTTTTCTTAAGTATCCAGTACTTATGCTGTCCCCACCCCTGCCCTTTATCAGCCTCTCTCCTCCAGGGCTTGGCCAAAGTTCTTTGTTTTTCTTAAGTATCCAGTACTTAACAACTCAATTGGGAAAAAATTCTATATAAAAGGAAAGAAAAAAAGAAAACCTAACCCCCAACAACTATATATGTCTGTTCTCATTTGTGATCACAGATTCATATATAGTGAGTTTACCAATTCAACACTTTAAAACTGGTTGAGCTCGACAGGAACTTTAATGAGCACAGATACACAAATAGTAGGAGCAATAGATTGTAGATTATTTTAGATTGCAAAATATAAATGTATAATCCTGTGTACAAATGTTCCTGAGTATAGTCTGATGAGGCAAATCTTACCAAAGAGGTGTCCTTGATTTTGGGAGGAGAGAGGAGAAAGCCCATCAGCTTGCCTGTGAGAGGGTTATATTCTCATCCTCTGCCACCGAGGATTTCAAATGCCAATTTATATTTTTGGGAGAGTGAAGGTGAGACTGTTATTCTGCTACTGCCATCATAAATGTTGGAAAGATTAGAAAAAGAAACATTACAAAGTCTGTTGGGTCTCGTGCAAGGGTGGAACAGAACTGTGGCATCTTACTATCATTGCCCCTTCCCGCTGGCTGATTGCATCACAAGGGTTGTCTAACCTCCACCTGAGAGCCTCTCAGGCCCCCAGCATGCCACCATGTCCATGGAAATCCTATTGCCACATATCTCACAGGCCCCATTCCCACAAGGTTGTGGAATGTCCACTTCCATTTTACAACATGCTGCTGTAAAAATTACCTTTGCACTTTGCTTAATTGCATTTTTTGCAAGTGTTTTAGAGATTATGTCTGCAACACGCATTTATTTTCTAGTCAGTTATAAACTACATCAGCACTGGTTTATAATTGCATTCATACAGACTTAGTTAAAGACATGAAACTTTCTCATATGCATTGAGTTATATGTTCAAACCAATTATATATATGTATATATATATTTTTAATGTATTTGAAAGTACTTAAAGAGGGAGTAATATGACCAAATCCTAATAAACAAAAAATAAAAAGATGAATCAGGCCCGTTCTTTTCCACTTTCTCAAAGGCCATGTTGTTCAACACAGATAGAAATATTTTCAGTGGAGATTTCAAAGCACAATAAGAAATATCTTAGGTTGAATTATACTTTCAATTGTCATTACTGCTCAAAATTCCTAAATCTCTACATTTGCTCCTAATTCTTTAGAAGAGAACTATATCTCTCCATGGAAGTACCTGTGGAGAACTAAACTTTGAACTTCTCTGGGAAGTTCAAAATTTAGTTTTAGACTGGGAATTTGAACCTTTGTAAGTTTTCATTTTCTCAGTCTTTATCTTCACTGAATATCTGCAGAGAAAAATTGCTCAACAGCATTTTCAAGATACTGGGTTAAGTAACAAAACTGAATAAAAATTTTCAAGAATAATCTCTCTCATGGACACTATCCTTACCAGTAAAGCCAGACACATTGGTGGTGATCTCATCTATGCTGTGATCCGTGTATACAAGTCCTGTCTTAATTTCTTCCAGATCCCTTTTGTCTTTTTTAAGGGTTTCTCTATTCTCTGGGAGACATTTTTAAACTACTTAATTGTCCTGGACCTCTGAAACCTCAGTGAGGATATCCTTCTGACAATAGCACAAACGTTGGTGCATGGCCAGTCCAGTAACGGCAGGTCTTTTCCTCTGCCCTACAATATATCTCTTTAAATGTGTTATTCACCAATGTACATATTTCACACGCTCCTTTAGGAGGAATGTGCATATTTCAGCTTCCATTGTTTTAATCTTTGAATATACCAATAACTCAAGCTGATGTATTCATTCACTCATTATGATTTTCATGGTTTGAAAACTTTATTTTCTATTTTAGGGATTAGCTCCCAGTCTTGCAGCAATCCTCCCCTCTCTAAATGTGTCTGGAGTGCCAGGTGCCAAGAAAAACAAAAACAGGAGAAACTAAGCCCCTCTGGGAGAGATTGTCTATATAAAGGTGTGGTGGGTGGATATCTGCTTCACAGTGGACATCCATGGGCTGCAGGGGAGCACTCACCACAGGTTGCAGGGGAATCTCTGCTCTGGCGTCCAGAGCACCGCCTCCTCTCTATCCACAGTGACTTTGCTGTCTGCAGGGCTGTTTCTCTCAAATAGTTTCACTTCTTTCTCTCATCTGCTGTTGTGCAGTATGTTTTTACCCTCTCTTTGAAATGCTATCACAAAGATGTTCCCAGCATCACTGGGTGGATCATCTTTGGACAACTGGCTGCATCTGGCTCTGTTCAATGTGGGAGAAGCTTCTGACATCTTCTCACAGATGCTGCCCTTGCAGCTCCCCCACCACCAAAACCTTGTCACATAAACCCAAGACATTTTGGCAGAATACAGCACCTGAATGTCTTAGTCACCTCAGACCTCAGCTAGGGTATGCCCTGTTAATTCACAAACAGAAGGTCCTACCTTGAAAGTATTTGTACTTGGTCAAATCCAAGTTATAATTTTGTCTTCCATAAGCCTTGGTGAGTACTCCTTGGTTTTGCCAAATCTATCATACTCAAATCATTAGTGTCTTCTACTGAGTTAACTGAAACTTTGTGAACTCAGTTGGTATTACATGGCAGTAAAAAATAAAGCTGCCTCTTTCTGTTGGCCAGCCAGGATCTGTTGAACACCTCTTACAACTTCCAATAAAATCAGTGTTGATGTTTACGTCTTAGTATGCCATGATTCATATAAATTACTCCCTTCTTTGTTCTTAAAAAAAGTTTCTGCATCTATTTTCATAGTTCACAAGCATTCATACATACATATAAATATATACACATTTTTATATAACGAGATTATGCTTCACTATGACAAAAGCTTTTACTCAAGAGAACTGTATATATATGCTAAAGTTTTCTATCCTGAATTAGTTCTTGCTTAGCCTTAAGCTCTTTAGAAATTGAATATGTTTTAAAAGAAGAGTTAAGTATATGGTTAAAGTATGAAATAAGTGTGTGAGTTAACCTGAACATACCAGACAAATTCTAACTCAGACAATTACCTTCTATTGCACCTTCTGTTTCAGCTCCATCTTTTTATGTCTGAGTTAATGATTATGGAAAAGGTAAAGAAGTATTTGTAAAGCTAATTGTAAGCACACCTTCAAGGCTAAAGGTATAATTAAAACTGAAAGGTACAAAAGGGGGGTTGACATAATATTGCAAAGGCAAATTTATTTCCAGTGTTTCCTAAATTTTAAGAGCATCCCTTTTCAACCTAATAATGATATATGAACAGAGCTGCATATAGGTGGAAAAAATATAAAGATGACCCTTTGATGCAGTTAGACAGGAAAGACCTACTTGTCCGAGAATTCAAACTGTTTTAATTCTCTGACGAGCTAAAATTGAAATTGGAAGTGACAATAGGGACATATTCTGTGTTTAAAGAACAAAGGCAATGTTAACTTTTAAAACGGAGAACAAGGTACTGACTACACTAACTGCGTCTTTAAAGATGCCAGACACAATTCTAGGAAGTTTATCAAAAGTATCCATTTTTAAAGAGCAATAATATATAGAACATTAAAAAAAAAAAAAAATCCTGCCAAGATTTTAATTAACTTCTGGAAATAATGGAACCTGCATTTAATTCAGATATTTTTAATTTACCTGTTGGTCTGCTATTATGCCTAATACATCCACATATATACACTTGCCTGTGTAACTGCTTCTGCATAAGTAATGCAGTTATGGTATATCTGCATGCATTTTCAAAATATAAGTCCTACCATCTCAATTATTTGGATTAATTTTCACATGAGAGCTATACTTGCTTTTCTGTTGTCCCATAAGTAGAAATTTGTTCTTTAAAGGGGAAACCATTAGAAATGCTTCAATTTCTGCAATTACTCTATTCTCCATTCTCTAAAAAGATGTCCTTTTCTGTTGACAGTAATGGGATCATGCTAACAGAGCTTCTAGACAACTTTGTGAAAGAAAATTAGTATTATGTTTGACACAATCAAAGAATGATAGAATCATAGAATGGTCTGTATTGGAAGGGACGGACCTTGATGACTTGAGAGGTTACAAGCATGGCAGCTTGTATGTGTGGACTTTCTTAGACCTTAAATATCATCTATTTCCAACCCTTCTGCCATAGGCAGGGACACCTTCCACTGCACCAGGTTACTCTCAGCTCCATCCAACCTGGACTTGAACACTGCCAAGGATGGGGCATCCATGGCTTCTCCTGACCGAAGAACCCCAACTCTCTCAGCTTGTCTTCATAGGGGAGGTTGATCATCTTCATGGCCCTCCTCTGCACTTGCTCAAACAGGTCCATACCTCCTTATGTTGGAGGCCCAGGACCTCGACACACTTTTCTGGGATGGGACTCATAAGAGCAGAGAAGAGGGGGAGAATTCCCTCCCTTGTCCTGCTGACCGCTAATACTAGTGCTACTACTTACTACTAACACTATACTAAAAACATGCCTGCCATATTAAGTTTTGTTTTGCTTGGTTGGTTTTTTCCTGAGTGAAACAGAGCCTTAATTTCTAGACTGACCCAGTAATCAAATTCTAAACCAGCACAACAAATAACTACAGGTTAATACAAGTATTAAATTGCCATTTATTTAATCAAATATTAATTTAATTAAGATTTTCCAAGAAGAGGCTCAAATTGTTATTCTTAGGCAAAGGTCATTTAAAAGTCAAATATTTTGAAGGGGAAAAGATAAAGCTTTCATTAGCAGGGCTAATGCACTCTGTCTCAGTCATGGCTGTGTATCTTCATCTATCTAATTCTCTGTAAATCTTTCACAGTAACACCTACATGAAAAACAACGATGAATCTTAAAGTTTACAAATTCTTCATTTCATAGAATCATATTGCTTTTGGCCTTCAATAATTCTAGGTCCTGGGTTGTTTTTTTTTTAATCTTAATTAGTTTTTCTTTTGCTAGAAAACATACAAACAAACAAAAAAAGGTAATGTGTCTTCATGCAGAAACATTTATTATTATAAAGGACAGTGCATGTTTTGTTGAAAAGCTTAATAAAGACCTCTGAGTGCAAGAGATAAGCATTTAGCAGTGTGAAGAACAATAATTAATGTCCTTCCTTAACAAATTAACCAATAATAAATAAAGTGGGTATGGGTTTTGAAAGGATTTTCAATTGATTTTGTTTTGGTAATAAGTAGTGAAAATCCTGAAAATAATTTTTTCTCACACCTCTTCCATCTTATTTCCATATATTCTGTTCTCATAATGTTCATTAAGCCAGCATTTGAATGTGAAAATATAATTTAAACTCTTTTGCTTCCTCTCACCTGCACAGTTATCTGTGTTTTTTTTGTGTCAATAAAAGACTGTATCAGAGTGCAGCTTTTCTAAAAAAAGTCATATATCTTCTCTGTGTTCAGGAGAATGAAGCCAATGTGATAAGCAGTCCTAGTGTTTTTAATGAATTCAAAATACTGTTCAGAAAAACATATGTTCTGCTTTTAAAACGTATTATTCATTTACAGCATAGGATTTTTAAATGAGATAATCAGATGCAATTCTGATTAAATCCATTATATTTCATGTGATTACTTCTTTTTCCAACACATCAAGTCATCAGTGTTTACAGAGAGGAGCAGTACCCTAGAATAAGGTAAAATACGTAGAAAATTAAAGGAGAAATAAAATCACAGGGCCCTAAAATAAGGAATTTTGTCACTGTATTTAATAAAGTACAGTGTTTAAGACCAGAAATATAAACCCCATTGTTATTTCAAAGCATGGAGAAGCAAAATTTATCTTTCATTTTCTAAATATAAGAAACGACCATCAGCTGCATAATTAACATGTAATGCAAAGCATACTCAGCTCTGTTGTCAATCTGCTCATCTCAGGAAGGTCATTGTGTGCAAGCCCACTACAGTCTGCTGTAAGAATTTAGTCTCCACATACTGGAAGTACTGAAGCCCCCACATTTTCTTCGTGAACAAAATTATAAATCTGAAGTATTGTTCGTTATGCAGCCACAGTGCCAGCCTTTGGCCCAGCTTATGCTTAGTTAGTGGGGGTTTTTATGCGCCTTCTGAAACTGTGGCTTACAGGAAGTAGCTCTCATTAGAACTATATAGCAGATTACTATTTGTTTTTTATTCAGGCCTGGCTAATCATTCGCTAAAATAAGCACTCTTCAATGACCTTTCTAAAAATCAGATACATTTCTGAGTCTTTTAGAATATAAAATTCAGAGAAATTGGGTAGATCTGTGATACCGTTTGTCTTTAAAATTTCCTAGAAACTAACTTATCCTAACAGTCTTAACACAATTTGGTAATTTTGTGCTCCATTAAAGGACTCATTGACAGCTGGTTGTGAAATGTGGTTTCTAATCCCTGTTCCACTGATTGCTTACTATGAAATGCTGAAGCATTCCCTAGAAGCAAACACTGGTCTAGTTTATGGTAAGCGAATGTACTGACCAGCTGAATCACCATGATTCAACTGATACTTTCACAGAGGACAAGCAACGCAAGAAAGACAGACAATTTCTTTCCTATTCCTCCTGTTCCCTCAGTTTGCAGGCCCTAATGTTTTAAATCTTCCAGGGCTGAAATTTGGGTTTGTTGGTGAACGAGAAAAAGGCCATGACAGATTAAAGTCTAGCTGGAGTGAAGATGCCCACATGTCGGTCATGGTCACACTAGAGCAGAGCAAACCATCAAAAGAACCTGGCTCTGTGCTGTCTCTGAGACTGGAGGAAATTAGATATTTGCTTCTCTTTATCCCTTGTACACAGATATAATCCTTGGAACATGAGCTCAAACTGAGGATCTTTATCTGCACAATATTAATACTGTTTGTTTTATTATTAATATCCTTATAGTTGAGTGAGAATTTTTGTTTGCATCCTTCATACCAGATGACTATGGAACCCTGAATTCATCACTTATTTCAACTTTTTTTATTTTGAACATTATCTTCTGATATCAGAAAATTAAGCCTGCTGCACTCACATCATTAATTGAGATTTTACAGAGAAAGCATTTTGTTTCCCTTAAAAAAATAATCATCTTTCAAAAAATACTTGTCATGGTTAAAAGCACAATGAAATGCTGCCATGAAAAATCAGGTAATTTAGATTTCTAGCAAGACTAGGTATATAGTACATGGCATTGAGAAAGTTGTCTAAATTCTATCTGCACTTTTTAGATCAGTAAGACAGATTTGACATATGTACAAAAAGTAAGTGGATGAAATGCACAATTACTGCTATTGGTATAGCAGTGATTGGTATAATTGGAATTATTATATTAGGTTTTCAGTTAGAAATTCTGATCAGTATTTCAGTCAGAGCACAGACTGTTAACAGAACGTTAGGAAATGCTTTGTAATAAATGCAAATACTATATTCTGATTCTGTTTAGCATCAATTTAAATTACATGGTTTGATTTAATGGGCTGTGCAGGAAGGTCACCTTTTCTCAAAAGTTTATCAAACTCACTATTTGAAGTAGAAATTATTGGCTTCAGTCAATAATAATCAATAGGCCTTATATATGATGCAAAAGTTTTAAAACTGCACATAATTAAAACTATACAGAATACAGAAAACAGACTAGAAATCCAGATGGATGACTTCTGATGTTTGGTATACCCAGATTGTTCAGGGCCCAACAACCAAATATATTAAAATAAATAAAAGTTCAAAGATATGGAAAAGTACTTCTGGAAATTAAAACAGAACAGGACATTTTAGACAGAAGCAGAATTAAATTAAATATACCACACACAGAATTTGTAGAAAAAGCAGGATCTGAAACTAAAATCATGTATTTGCTCAACTAAGACATAGGATTCTCACAAAAAATGTGTTTAATTATAGTCCTTTAAAAGAAAGGTTGCTCTATCCAGAAGCTGACATAGGATAAGAACAGCCAAAGAAATGGACATTTTTGAAATGCATATAACAAAATCTTTTGAAGAATGCGACTGAAGTTCTATAATTTCTGAATTTCCACTGAAAGAGGGTAGAAATACATGGCCTAAAGTGACTCAAAAGATAAATATTTACCAAAAAAGAAAAGAGCCTCGTCTGCCAAACTTGGAATTTCACATCTGTTGGGAGATGAATCAAAACAAATCGTGTAATGCAATGAGTGTTTCCTGTAAAAGTGCAGTATGAGCCAGGTTCTCTCTTACAAATATCATTTGTATGTGCTATGTATCGCTACAGGCAGTGCCAGCTAGTCTACTAAAAATATTTCCTGAAAGTAGTTTGGGAATTGGAACTACTAGGAGCAGGTCAGGGGGTTTTCACTCCTCACCTGCAGGGCTTTAAGGGATGCAGCACAAAGACAAGTAAGCTACACACACCCTCCTAAAAATAGCTACCTTACTAATGAAAATAATTTTAAAAAAGAAACAATCTAAATAAATGCAGTAAAATTAGAACATAGAAAAAAACTTCCCAAAGCCTTAGTTTTCACTTCTATGATATTTTTTGATTTTCCAATTCAGAGAGATCTTCTAACAGACATTACAGTTTCAGGATGTTAGAATAAGAATTAATCTGATCTCCTACAAAAAAGTTTATTTCTCCATAACCTATAGCAGGTCTTGCCTAAGTGCAGCAATTAAAAAGTTGGAGCATTGAAAGCTAACTTCAGTCTTGTTTAACAATTATTGATAGTAAAATTAAAGTTAGTATCTCTGTAACAGCAGTAAGCTGAACTTTGTATGATTAGTAAGTAAGACTGAGTAAATTTAGTATGTTCCAGATGCTTCATTAAAATAAACATTGATTTTTGGTACTGTACCATGGCTTCTTTCTTCCTTTCCATTGTTTTACTACTGCTTATAGCTTGCTAATGAAGACTGATCCCAGTGCTGAAAGAGCACAAGAAAAAACTGTGCAGTACAGAAAACTGGAAATCAGGAAGCAAAAACAGATTAATTATTCATCTTTCTCCAAGATCTCACTAAAGATTGAAAAGGTTGCTTGACATAGTTGTACACAGCTAATAGCCTTCAGTGTTTTTCAGTTCTCAAAAGTGTAATCAGAATAAGCTCTTTAGTGTATTCTTGACTTCAGTTTTCTTAATATAAAGCCCTCTCATTTATTGCTCTTTTTTTTGTTTGCTTGTTTAGTTTGGCAGTGGGATTTAATAAATTATCCTTAATGTTCTAACTATATTTGTTTCTTTGGTGTTCTTGTAATTCTTTTGGGAGGTAATATGAATTAAAATTTTCTTTGGATCAATGCAAATCTTTAATGTAAAAAAATGTAAAAATCTTTCTTTGTTTATCTTTTTCTTAGTGATAATTAAAGTACCTAAGTATCTCTTTATATTTGCAAATAAACCACTAATATTCACATAAAAGAGGTATCAGGCTTGCATTACGCAAAGATTTACATTTAAATACTTGTAAATATCTATAATAACATTGATTTGAAGAGAGGGATAATCAGATACTGGTAAATGCCATGATCTTTGACTCAGTACTTAGATAGGGATACTATGCAGGATACTATGGGTTTATTTCAGAAGAAAGTGGGCCCTAATTTCTTGTGACTGCTAAAATCAAAACATCATAAACAGAACAAGAGAAGTGATGCATCAATTTGTTACCTATATTCACAGACAGGAATTTGTTTAGCCATTTAACCCCAGTTGCTGAAATGGAAATATTTCCCAAGTATTTCTTAGCCCTTACTAGCTACACAATTGATGCTTTTTTTCTTCTTTTATTTTTAAAACTTTTTTTCCATATTTGTGCCACAATGAATCACTGTATTTTTATATATGTATTCATAACCTACTTAACATTGATTACTAGGTAAACCTTGCAAATGGCCCAATTCAGTGTAACTTCAAAACTCCAAACTTGCTGGTTTTGGATTTTTTCAGACTAACAGGCTTTAGAAGACAAAGGTAGAATTTAACCCAAACTAATGAACCTATTACAAAGACAATAAGTATTTTCATCTGAAAGCAGAAGATAGGCTGGATATTATCAAGATACCATGGAAATACTTCAGTCATGAAGTTTTACTGAACAGCAGTGAGAACCTTTGTGCCTTCACCGAGAGCCTGTGAGAACCTGTGTGTGCTGAGAAGCACATAGGCCTTCAAGCTGCACTTCAGTCAAAGTACCTGTAGCATTCAGATTTATAACTAAGGGCTATCTCTTAGTGAAGGCAAAAAATATTAACACATGGTATTTCTAATAAACATGCAACATCCCTGAAAACTGGGATTCTGCTTTGACAGAATTTGTTTACTTTTTGAAAGTACTTTCCAGTAAACTGGAAGGTTTTGGCCCAGACTCTCCTTCTATGTTCTTGGCTACCTCACTGCTAAGAGAATTAGCAAATCTCCTAAGAAGATCTAATTTACAAGATCATTTACAAGATTACTCACAAGGTCAATTACCAGGTCATTGCAAGGTTGGTGGCCACACTGGTTCCAGTAATACAGCTTTTCTCAACCTGCTGCTCATCCATCCAAACATCATGGCAGATTTTCCCTATCCCAAAGAGACTGCTGTGTTGACATTGCCCAGAATTAATTGAATCTTCAGAAGTTCCTTTGAACAATACACAATAAAGCTCTGTAAATTTGGGGTTTTTTAAACAATGCTTTACTTAAGAATATTTGTTATCCAGTATACTCTCGAGTCACTCAAATATGACTCTTAGGAATAGCATAAATGATTTTCTTATGACCCTTGATATAATTAATTCCCATTTTAATCATAAATTTTCTGAAACAAAGAAGTAATTTTTAAACAATCTATATAAAAACATCTCTTTTAAATGAGCATATTTGTTACAATTGAGATTATTTATTTTTATTAATTGATTTTCCCAAATGATTTTTTCCTAAAATTATCTGCCACTTCTTGTATGGTGGCAGTGGTCCAGTAGTAATATTGGTGTCTTGGGTTCAAACCAGAATATTTTAAAACCTGCCTTTAGATGACATGCATAGTAGCTGTTCTCTGAGATGGAAACATACAACACTACCACCAAGAAAGAAAGGTCAGTGGTTATTGACACCAATAGAGACAAAGCAGATATTTCTTTGGAATTGAATGATTTGATCCTTAGTTCCATTGTGAGTAGAAAGATTCTACCCCTGAAAATTCATTGAAGAAAAAGCCACAGAAACTTCATTTTTTGTATAAGTTTTAAAGTGTTCAATGCAAGTTACATACACAATATGTACATGGAATTCAGTTCTGCTTAGAATATAAAGGTAATTTGGATTTCATTTCGTTCACCAGCCAGCATTGCAGGGATAAGTCTACTGGAAAAGTTTCCACTGAAATTTTCATGGAGGGCAGTTTTTCATACTAATTTTTAAATATATTTGACTTTGAAAGCTAAGAATTTTTATTTTAGCCATATAAAATGCAAAAAAAAAAAGAAAACCAAAGGTCACATCTTCAGTGTTTTCTTCTGCTCATTCCAAAAAAGCCTAGAGTTTATTCTAACAACCCGAGATCTTATAGACCTACTAGAAAAATGGTCTGGTATGCAATCAGAAGTGCTGACCTCTACAAATGCAAAGTAAAATCTGAATCTCCAGTAAGGTCAAATAAACATAGGGATTATTAAGATACTCTGAGGAGTTTAACGTTTTGAATACTGTTAAATACCTACTATTAGCAGCATTAATTATCAACAAGCTAACCGCAACAAATGATAAACCATCAGATTTTCAGGATTCATCTTTCCGGTCACTTTGGAAACTATTACTCAGATTCTCAGTCTGTTAGATTTGTTTTCTGATATGTACATTCCAATACACAGAAAAGTATATATATATTATTATTAAAGGCTTCACAAATATTCTCCTTTTTAAATATTGCTGTCATCAAAGATCCCACATTCTGAAGTACAGGTCTACAGAATTTGTGATTAGCCTTATCAAAATTATGTTCCCTCCACCACATTACCTATGTTTTTAAAATCTCATGACAAATTTAATCTTTAAGCAGGATATTACATCAAAGTTAAATGAATTCATTGCTGACTCTAACTCTCAGGTGCCTGCATAGTCAGAGTATAATAAACCCACATGAATTTCTTTGGAGTTAATGTGTTTTTTCATGTGTATAATTCATTAGAGATTTAAAAAATCCAAACAAACACTATGATTTAATAGCAGAAGAGTTTATATGTATGTTAGAGTTATGAAAGAGGAGATTTAACACCAGGACCTCCTTTCCTTTCAAGTCCTCTTGCTCTAGATCCCACACAGTTTTCTTCCTCATCTGATCTCACTTATCTTTCTGTGTGATATACTTACACCAGTTACCTGAAAATGTATGTAAAAATTTCTATGAATAAAGGAGTTCTTCTATTGGGATAGCATTATTTCCAACTGTAATTACTCAAGAGGAATAAAAGAGCAACCAAAGTGTAAGTAGAAGCATAGTTTCCATTTTGAATGTTTTCAATGTGTTTACATAGTGAAAATATCTGTGAGAATAACTGTGATCATTACTTAAGAAATCTTTTTGGAAATACTGTTTGAATAGGGAATACAGTGAAAACTCCACATTCATTGTACAAAATTCCACTTAATCTAAGTCATATCTTGCACAACACATCTACTGAAATATTAGGACAACATTTTTTGTAGTTTATTCACTTACTAATTTGAATGATATGGCAGGCTGACAATACTGTAACCAATACTGTTATTGGCTCTAACTCCCTTATTGTGAGAAAAAGGCAGGCTATGAATCTGTAATGCATTAGTTGATTGGAAACTGTCACCTTCAGTCTAGTGTTACATTCCTTTCATTTTCTGTGGAATGAAGACGTGGGCACAATCAATTAGGATGCGGTGAGTACACTACAAAAAAATTCCTATCTTCTGTCACACTTGATTTCCTACTTCAGTCATACAATAGCTTATCCATGGGGCCAATACAAATCTTTCTGAAAATTTCAACCCCCCACAGAATCTGATCAAATGTGCTTTTTGCCTTAAAAGAAAAGGATGCAGAAAAGGAAGAAAAAGGTAAACGAACAGAGCTATGAAAAATAACATGCAGACCTAGACTCTTCTAAGAATCTCATTAAAAAGTATGAATAACAATGTGGTAAAACAGCCAGAATACTTTTATGCACATATACATTATATAATATATAATCTTAATGTGATATAATATATAATGGATCTCAAATGTGATCCATTTTTTCCTGGATTAATTGAGTATGTCTTCTACATTATGAGATAATTTACAAGCGTTTATTTAAACAGACATTTTTCCAGAAAAGAAAATTAAAGCAAAACAGTTTTTCTTCACCAGATTCTTAGTTCAGAACAAAGAAACAAAAAACCCTACTCTGAACTAGAAGTGATAGGAGGAGGAGGAAGCATTTTTTCCACAACTCATTTATCCCACATTTGGGAAAAATCTAATCAAGATTCTTTTCATATATGAGACATATTTTGCGTCTGAGTTCAAAGCAGAATAATTAAGCACTTAGTTGTTGTAGGTCAGAACTCAGATATTTAAAAACCACAATCATTATAGTTTTCTGCTAGATGGTTTAAAAATTACTTTTTTTTTTCCCTTATAAAATTACATCATTCCAACCAGGAAAAAAGAAAAAATCCACAAAAACAAGCTCTTCTCTGTGAATACAGGAGAGAATACTCCCTTATTGTGAGAAAAACAAAAAAAAAAAACCAAAACAAAACAAAAAAACCAAAAAAAAACCAAACCAAACAAACAAAAAAAAAAACAAACCCAAAACCCAACAAACATAAAAAGCATTCCCAAAAAACCCCAAAACAAAACAAAACAACAAAAAAACCCTGTCATTTTCAATATAGATGAGATAAAGCAGTATGAAAGGTGATGCAAGTTCTCAGATGTAATGTGAATAGGTCCAGTGTCAGGGAAGTTCCTGACTCCCAACATCTTCTGTCCTAATGAGGAACTAAATCCCTATTGCTCTCAGTGGAATATCCTCAGGCAGAGAGTATGAGACGCTTGCCTTAGAATGTAGCCCTCTGCACACTGAGGACAATCTCAAATCGAGAGGCTACCTTTATACCCCAAACTTCTGCATACAAAACAAACCTGTACTAACAGTTGCTAGAGACAAAAAACCAACTCCTCCACCCACACCAAAACAACAAAAAAACCCAA
>WEKY01019677.1:0-41005 GCA_013390045.1 Picathartes gymnocephalus | reverse complement strand
GGCACCCGAGCAGATGGCAACAGGTTCAGTGGCTGCTCTCACAAGCAGAGGCTCACCCAAGAGGCAGAAGAAAACAGCTCCAAGCCAGGGCTCCAGCAGCAGCAGCGAAAAAACTTCTCTCCAGCAGAGCTGCCTTTTCCCGTGTCCCTCTCGGAAAGCCAGTCCCGCTCCGCCCCTGCCCTCTCCTTTTACCAGTCCCCAATTCTCGAGATATTCCTCCACCCCCCCCTTCGAGAGAAAACTCCCCGACAGAACAGTAAACATAGATGGCCTTCTCTTTAGGCCTAGGTATAGCCTTTGTTTTTCTTAAGTACTCAGTGATTAAGGCTATTTAGCAACTGAATGGAAAAAAATTCTATACCGTTAGAAGGAAACAAAAGGAAAGACAATCAAACCCCCAACAATCCTGTAGATAAAACTGGGAGCAGAGTATGCTCCCTTGCCGGAGGTACAATATCCATTCAGAGAATACACCACGTGAGATACTAAATTGTTATTGTGGAGTCTCCATCCCTGGAGGTACCTACAGGATGTGTGAGTGTGGCAGTCAGGGACAAGGCTTAGTGGTCAACTTGGCCATGCTGGGCTAATGGTTGGACTCAAGGATTTTAGAGGTCTTTCCTAACCTACGCAATACTGTGGTTCTAGAGGTCTTAACATAAATCTACTGGATTAAAAATAGTCACTGTAAGTATCATGATAAGTACATTGTAAAACATATATTTAGAGAGTTAAAGAAGACAGAGGAAAAATAGAGCCTGATCTGGGGAACTCTGAAATAAATGTGACTGCTCCTTTCTACTTGAAAATAGACTCTCAATCAAATCTATAAAGACATGACTTATGAAGGCATTTTCATTTTCTGAATAACTGTTGGAAAATTAACACAATCATTTATTTCCAGGGACAGTTTCACACTCATTCAAAGTCATGATGAAAGAACATCAGACAAAAATGTGATTTTAATCCATATTTTAGTAAAGAAAAAGAGAGAGGGAGGAAAGCATGAAGGTTGAAGACTGTTTGAGGTCATAGGTCATTTATTTGAAAGGAAAGGAAAGCTCTGTTAAATGAAAAGAGATAATGAACCCTTTACATAAGGAATTCCAGAGGCTCTATGTGGTTTCTGAAACTTATCAATTCAAATGAAAGACATTTAGGTTTCTGTGTCCTGCAGGTTAACCTGTCAACAGAGTAATAATGAATACAAAAAGAAGTGGGCGAGGAAATTGTTCTATTTTTTTGATTGGTAACCATGCTATGGATTTAACAGATACACACACAAAAAAAACCCCAAAAAACAAGTCAAGCACTAAAATCCATCCAAAACATCAATTCAGTCACTGCTTCCTATGAAGAAGCAGTGTGATAGGGTCATGACTATAATGACTATAATAAACAAACGTGGAATGAAAACCCAAGATGAGTGCCCTGCATGACTGATCACTGCTTCTGCGGTACAGACAGAGACCCTCAACCTTCACATGCCAGGAGGGTTTTTTCCATGTGGGAGCAGCCCCTCCAGGCACAGGAACACCAATATGCTTTCAGAGTGGGAAAGCCAATTTTGGAGAGTTCTGACCCTGCATGCTTCAACCCCAAATGTTTATTGAAGGAAATACTTGTCCTGACACACTTTAAATATCCTTCTTTTCTATTTATTAAAGACTTTTTTTCCACCTGTTTCAAAAGCTCAGATATCTCAAAAGGTTGGATATTAGCAAAATTTTTTCATCAAAAAGGATTGTCAAGCATTGGAACAGGCTGCCCAGGGAAGTGCTTGAGTATTCCTGGAGGTATTTAAAAGACTTGCAGATGTGGTGCTTAGTACATGGTTTAATGGCGGACTTGAAAGTGCTGGGTGAGTGGTTGGACTTAACCTTAAAGGTCTGTACCCTTATATTTACCTTGATCTTAAAGGTCTTCACCAACCTAAACAGTTCTGTGACTGTGTGTTTCTGCCATCAGTCCTTCAGCCTGTGTGCACAAAGGTGAAGAGCAGCAGGTCATGCCACAGGCAAACAGGAGACAACAAGGAGGATTCAAGGATTTAGGGTGAGGAGTTCACCTTGCTGGTGATGGAAGTGGCTTGGTAACTTCAGCCTCCATTGCTAAATACTCTGGGTGCTGAAAAGCAAAATGTTTTGGTCTTTTTCTGTACAAATGAAGGCAACCAAAGTCCTTAAATTGATCCTCTTGTTCCCTTGTCAGAGAAAAGAAACAGAAGCAGTTAATAAGAAAAGGCAAATTAGCTACTTCTGAAGATGGAAAATTATTTTTAGAAATCACTTTTGTTAGCAAAACAAGGAGGCAACTGAGAGAATTTAAGTGTGTGGATGAAAGCCTGGCCCTGGTGCAATGAACCTCAAAACTCCCACTGAAGTTTAAATAAGAAGGGAAAATTTTTTTTGGTACAGATTTACCACATATATAGAATACATACTGCGATACTATTTAAAAATCAAAATGCTGAGAGTTTAAGTGATAAGTGTCGTTTAGATTAAGTACTAACAACACCTAATAAAAAGGAAATAACACATCAGTCTCCAATAAATTTTCAGGTACCATTTCCTTTCAACAGCAATAATAACCATAATAATGATAAAGGGAGAGAAGCTCTTCACTCAGTATATCTGTCTGCTGCCAGGAGTGTGGCAATCAGTACAGAACACTGTATTCTGCTCACTTTCATATTAATTCTGCCTTCTCACAGAGTGTCTTGTGTTATTCCCATCCCCAAAGTGTTCTTTCCCTTTTGTGCCTGTTCCTTGGCTGTTAGTTCTCCTTTCATGGCCAACTTCAATAAGGCCACACAAAATCTGAAAGGCAGCTTTGGCACCATATTAACTATAGAGGCTTTTCAGCAGAGCAGGCAATTTCTATTGCAAGGACATAAAATTTTACAAAATAAATATAAATCTTCTTATATGTAATTATTTACTGATTTGACCTCTATGTCTAAAGTATTTAATAGTATGTGTCAAAAACTCTGGACGAAGATGAATTTCCAGTCTAAATCAGCTTTCAGATACAAAACAAACAAAAAAAAAAAAAAAAAATTAAAACAAAAAAGTGCAATATAATTTGGGAAAGTGCCCCCAGACTCTCTCAGACAGTTTGAACCTGCTGGATTCCTAAACATGAAGCTTGAAGACTTTGTTCTGGATTTCCATGGCTAAGTTTGCATGTGAAATACCATATTGTTCAGCTCCATTGCAGTGAAGCTGTGAGGACTGAAAATATGAAAACAGGCTTAATTAAAGGAAAATAGCTCCAGTCTTTAAAGACTGAAACTAATTCCTCCACACAAACACACTATTTAGTGATATTCTGAAAACTCACTTGCTAATTCTCTAAACACTATATGAGATAATCCTTAGGGAAAAAAACAAACATAATGGACAGAAAGAGTGTTAAAAACCAGAGTGACTGGACTACAAAAAAAAGCAAAAGAAAAGATTCATTGAAATCTTGGGAATTTCAGAGACCTAAATTTGCCTAATACTGAGTTTTGACATTTCAGCATTATTTGCAAGTGCTGTGTAACGCTGTTATTTTTGCATTCTTCTCTATTATGTTGTGAATCATCCTCAGATCACATTTCCCTGGGTAAGGCTGGAGAAAACCAGGGAGATAATAGAAGAATGTAGGGTCTGAAAGGCAGAAGAATTCCTGCAGCATGGCTGGCTAAATGGTCAATGAAAAAGCAACTTGGGGAGGCTTTCTCTGTTCCTGTGAATTATGGCTGAGTTTCTAAATGCGGGGGCAGACAACAGTGCATCTGCACACTGGCATTTGTGAAGTAATTCGTTCTACAAATGCAGTATTGATTTCTTAGAAGAACACAGCATATACCTTCTGAATTTTCCCCACATGTGACAAGATTTTGGCTTTTTGCTCTTCCTTTCTTTGCAAAGGGGTCCACAACTTGAAATGGGCCCCCTGGTTACAGTTACTACAGTATAGTTCTGTTCTTTTCTTACCCTTCAATTTGACCTTTCTAGATGTAGTCTAATAATTTTCTGTCCCATAATGTTAATTAGGAATTGAACATTTCCACCTGTTAATGCAGTAAAGTGCAGTTGTTCTTTTGCTAGAGCATATTAATAATGTCACTAATTGAGACAATAATTGTCATGACACGGGATCCCTCATTTTGCTCTGAATGAGTTTTACCTATGGGAGAATTAGGCTGTGACCTGACATGGGAGTTGTAAAGTCTAATAATGAGAGAACACGTTATAATCACCCTGTGAAGCCAGAAATATCCACAGCAGAAATAATTAGCCGTGGGCAGGAGAGCTTCCGTGGGGCTTTAACATCTGTATGCTGTTATGAGGGGCTTAGATAGGTTAATTCAGCCTGTATTACCTGTGGGGTGCATGCTTCTTCACCTGCATGCCTGCAGAGGAGTGCAGTGTTACAGGGGCTCAGATTCCTGCACTGAGAGGATTTTCCTCTGGGGAGCTGGGATAGGTGGCTGGTGTGGAGCCACCTCAGATCAGCCTCTGGAAAGCCACAGAAATGCTGTAAGAGCCTTTGGGTGCAAGTGGTTCTTAGGCAAGGCTTTCAGAACAGCATGAATTGCTTTTCTCAGAAAATTGCACTTCCAGGGAGTAACTGAGAGATACAGATGTTTTCAAAGCCTCAGGCGATGGGATGACACAATCCTAAGAGAGAGGTGCAGCCTTTCACTCGATTTTGCTGATGCAATAGCTGAAACATATAGGGCACAGTGGGATGATTTAGCAGATCTGGGAAAAGAAGCCAAATTTCTTTGACGTCAGAACACTTTCTTATTCTCTATATCTCAAAACCACTCAAACACCACTTGAAGTGTCTTTATTAGTCATGACATTAGATTGTCATCTGCTTCACTTTGAAAAAATTCAGTGTGAAGTACTGTCAAAAGTATTTTAAAGTAAAGAAAAGCAGATGAGAGTGGGATAGAGACCTGATTTTCATCTGGAAGTTTTGTTTACCCTGATTATGTTAACACGGGATTTGGAATGTTGGCTAATATGTGACATGGGATCAAGATTATGTTTCCCTTATTCTACCATGCTTTAATTAAACTCCAGTATCCAGCTTTTTTTAATGTGGTTTTAAGACCTCTTGTTTCTTTGGGCCTTTATCACAAGAGCTCTAAAATATGCTCATGAGTTATCATTATTTGACTTTATACCGTTTAACACATTGTGTGCTTTTTAACAGCTGAGACAAGTCTTAAGTGGTTTGCTGATGGAAATGCATAATCTGATAGGTCTTGGTCCTTATTCTTGATCTGTGTGACACAGGGGAGGGAATAACTGAGTAGTTGTGCTTCCATATGCTTCTTTACACAGTGGATGGTGAGATACTGGAACAGGCTGCCCAAAGGGACCTGTGGATGCCCCATCCCTGGAAGTGTTCAAGGCCAGGTTGGATGGGGCTTTGAGCAACCTGGTCTAGAGGAAGGTGTCCCTGCCCATGAGATGATGGTCTTTAAGGTCCCTTCCAACCCAAAACATTCTGTGGCTCTATAACCATTCTGATTCTGTAACTATTAAACTAGTATTACAATATATAGCCATGTACCTCATATGAGGATTAATTAGCAATGATTTTTGCATTTCTATGCAAGGCAGGGAGTGGCAAAGTATCTACTCTGGACTTATTCTAGTTTGAATAGCTTCTGCCCATAGCAAAACAGGGACAGACATTTGCTGTACTCTGTCAGCAGCCAAATGTTAGAAATAATGCTTACTGCGATCTTTGTCTAAAGGTAAGTCTTGCTCAAAGTATTAAAGTAAGTATTTGCTAATGCTTTGTATATGTGTCCTTCTTTTCAAGATTTGAAGTCTCAGCCAGGTAGGGAAAATCAAAAGCACAGCTTCCTGTCTTAGAAACCCATTATTCTTGGCTAGAGTTGCTTTGCTTTTATGTGCTGTTACTTTTTGCCTGAATTTAGTGCACTCAAGCATTCTCTTGATGCTCATAATGGCTGCTGCCTATTATTCAGATATCTTCATCAATCTCTTCATGATTGTTCCTAAGGATTTTTTTCTCCCCAAGACTCCAGGCTGTTCAAAGCCCATCAGTCTGTTAAAAGTCTGATTAAAATTTGGTATATCTGACAGGGCCATCTGCAGGGATTCCAGATTAACCATCTGGAATCATTTGATCTTAAACTGTAATAAAATAACGTTTCAATAAACCCATGTTTGAATGCTACCATGTTTATCCAATAAATACTATCTCAGAATGAGCTTTTATTCACTGAAGAAATTAATTCTCTTTCAGCTGCCTCACCAGCAAAATCTAGTCGGGTTTTTTAGGGGTTTTGCATCTTAGCAGGCTTAGACATTCACTCTGTCCAGTAGGGTGCTGTATTTTTATTAAGCATTTTCTTAAAATATGCTATAAAAGTAAGAGCTCAAACAGGTTATTGTCAGGCATTGCAAACCACCTTTAGGAAGATGTAAACCATTTTTAGGAATAGAAAATAGGGGTTCTCCCTGTATCGTGTGAAAACAATTTCTATGGTCACTCATTCTTCTGTTAATAAATCAACCACTAGGGCAGCGCAGCTGGATTCAGATGGGATTTGTTATCTTCCCCTAAGGTCCCCAGCAGTCCCACATGTGCCTCTCCTAAGAGTTGCCAAGCTGATCTACTCCTAGAGTGAGGCGTTTTTTCAAAGTAGAGAAATTGCTTTCCATAAGTGCTTTTCTTTGCATTTAGCTGAGCTTTGACTGATGGGTGATCTAGATAAATAAATCCTAAACCCTGGGTTCTCTCTTTTCCTGATCTTAACTTGCTGCTCTGACTACAAGTTTTCTTTGTGAGAGCTGAGGACAGAAAATTGCTGTGTACCATGATGGAGTATGTCCTTGAGCTCTGCACCTGGAAACACTAACCATAACATCCAAAGTGTGCCATCTTTGTGCAGCATAAATAAATAACTTTCCAGTAGATCCTCCTTTGAAGGGGAAAATAAGCAAGGCAATAGCATTAGAAGGCACAGTTATTCTGAAATCCTTGCTAAGCTGCAGATTATCCACAGCTATTTCCATAGCCCTTTGTGGAATCAGCTGGCCTCCTGCAAGCAAGCAATGAGAAAACATAAGGAAGGATTTTGCTCTGGTTTAGGCAGCCTTTTTTCCCACACAACCTCTGGTTCACTTTTAGTATCTCTTCTTTCCCATGGCATTTAAATTTTTAATATTTCTTCTTTCCATATACCTCTCTTTTCTGTCAATTTTCATCATGCACATAAAAGAGCTTTAGGAAGCAAGGTGAGCTAAGCTGTTAATGCCTACTGTGTATTAATTGTGTTAAACTAACTAAGCTGGGCAGAAGACCAAACTGCAGCCACTTACCTAAGAGAAAGTTATATTTTCATATGCACTGCACTTACCATAATTCTTTATTCTTTCTAGTCCAACCTTTTAAAAAATAAGGATATTTTGGATAGATGGAACTTGATCTGTAAAGCACTTGATTAGCACAAAGGATACATTATGCTAATAAGATGTTATTAAAAATATAGGAAATGCATGGTAGAAGAGTTGCTTACCTAACTGCCCATATGATAATACCTTTTATATCTGATTATGTTTGTAGCTTAGTACCTAAAATGATTTTCAGACACATTAAATCTCTCTTTGAATTAAATGTGTCCCACAGATAGGAATTCAGATACCGTAGGAATTAGTTTTTATACACTGTAATATAATGATTGTTTTTCTGTGCACCTCATCTAAGGAAGTTTCAGAGGAAGTAAACATATTTAGCAAGTATTTGGGAGATATATAATGCTACAACTAATAGTAAAAGAAACTAGAAATATCAGTCAAAATACCTAATTTCCTAGGGTTTTGTACAGACAAAAAAGCAGAGGAAATTCTTCCCATCTGGATTATTCACCTTCTGTAATGCAGATAGGACACAGCATGGGTACAAAACAGATGGGAGAGGCATATATTGAAAAGGGAAAATAAGAAAATGAACAAAACATACTAAGGGAATTGCATTCACTGTTGTTTACTACAAAAATGACAATTTCATTTTCTGACAAGAAGATAAAACAATGGTTATTTTGCTGGTGTAACCTCTTGATCCATTGTAGAAATCTGAGATGGATACAGCTTTCAGAAACTTCTGTGTTAAAATGTTGCACATTATCATTCTGTGTAATACTATTTTTTCAGCTTTTATTTGTTTGTTTGTTCATTTCAGTAGTTTTTCATTCTCCCCAGTCTGGAAAATACCTTGTGCCTTCTAAATGCAAGTATTTGGTGTCATTGTCCTATCCTACCAAGATGGCAGCTGGCTATTTTAAATGTCTTAGATAGCTGCGTATGGTAAAGGGGGTGTGAAGTTAGACCTACAAGGTGTCAGCCTCCTGGAGTGGCAGCTGGAGGCTTGGCAGAGCACTTTAGATTTCTAAATTTATAGTAGATGTGTATGTTAGGCATCTATTTACCTTCTGGGTGGGTGTGGACGTCTGGACATCTATCTGGCAATGTTTCAGAGGTGTTTATGAGAAAGAATTAAAGAGTTATTCTCATGTACAGCCCAGCGTCCAACAGTAATTTACTCTTTTTTTTTTTTTTTTTCCCATGTTGAAGATATTTACTGTTTCATAGTGATGTTTTATTTGGCCTATTGGAAAGGTAATATCCCATCCTGAATAGTAGATCTTCACCATCAGAGAACAATACACCCACACACAACTTGTTTCTGTTTTCAGCTTTGGACAGATTTCCTGTGTGTCTTATTTCTTTCATAATAATTGAATCTTGCACACACACTAGCCAGCACGAAACCTGAAGTGATCAGATTCTGCTTTGCATCTAATCTGCTCTCGTTACAGCTGTCAGACAGGGTTATACCCTGTCTAGATTCATAACGACTTTAAGGATGTTTTTCTTATATTGGCCTGAAAAAAGACAGTTCAACTGTCTTTCTTAGCATTCTCCCTTACAATGGGTACTCAACAAGTATGAATCATTATTGACACACTCAAAATAATCTGTCATACTGCTTTAAAATATTAATGAGAAAACCCTTGAGTCTTTTGATATTAGTAATTGTTTCATGTTGTAATTGAATTTGAAAAGCTCTGTTAAGATTTTTATCCTCTGACAGTAACTTACTATTTCTAGAATAAAATTTTTTGATAAGTGGTTTAGGTGGCAGCATTCTGAAGAAGCCTTTGCACTTCATTTTTCTATAAACAATGAAAACTAACAATACACTGTAAATGCAGTCTCCCAGGTCCAGAAGTTTTAAAGGAGCGTGTAATTTAGTATCATAAGATTTCCAAAGAGGTCATGTTTTCTAGATGCTTAATCATCCTTATAATTCTCATCTGATGTCTCTTTGATTGGTTCTCCTCTTTGCTGGAGAAAAATCTACAAAATATATACAATCTGTTATCTGATGCCACACTGCTGCTATGTTCCAGGGCACTTCTAATGCACCTTGAAATTCTGTTTTGCATCCCAGCATGATGTCTGTGTTTTTTCCCCAGCACTATAATATTATGCAGTCACAGCCCGGGTGTGGTTCATTTTTCTGTGGAACTGCTGTGTAGCCTGTTGTTCACCCTATTCCGTCTTCAAGTAGTTGGTTATTCCTTATTCCTACTCAAGTACAGTAATTTGCACTTCGCCTATATTTTTCTCCAAACCCGTTGTCCATTTGCCAATATTATTTTAATTCTATTCTTGTCCACCGTGGGGTTTGCAACCACTGCCAGCTTACTTAATTTGGAATTGTGAAAGGCATAGTATCTCTGTGGATAACGCAGTGACTGCTGAAGCTACTGAGTGGCACTGGGCCCAGGTGGAATTCCACGGAGCCCCATCAACTGTCTCCTAATTTGATGAAGGACAATGAGTAGCTATTTCTGAGTACAATTTTCAAGTCAGTTGTTCAGTCTATACAACAGTACATTGGTCTAAGCAATATTTTCATAGTTTGCTTATAAGTATGTCAAGCAGTGCCAAAATGCTTACTAAAGTCAGGATTTACAACATCTGATTCTCCTTCCCTAACTACAAAGCCCATTTTCTCTCCTAAGGAGGAACAAACTTGATATAACAAGATTCAGTACTTAGCACCTGGTCTTCCTACTTGTATGTTTATTTACAAACTAATAATTTGATTCTTTTTTTAAGAAGTTTATAGTAAATGAAAGTAGGGATCGAATTCTGTGTGTTCTCTTAACCTTCTTTTTTCCTGTCTTTGTGTAAAGAGATGGGTACAATCTTTGACTTTCTGATCTTCAGCCTCTCCTGTTCTCATCAAATTGTTAAAAATACGTTCTAATATGCTTGAGATTCCTTTAGCCAGACTTCTAGATGCTTAGAGGTAAATTTACCAGGACTACTACATCTGAATTTTTTCAGCTTTCTATTTTAGGCAGATGATCATTAACATACTCCTCCTTATTCTCACCTGAGTCCTTTATGAGTGTCAGCAGCATTACTTCGCCAGCCACAGGCAATCTTTCTGCTGAAGAAGGGAATAAAGAGAAAAGGCTTTGGGATTTTTAGTCACCTTAAGGTGTGTAGTCATTGCCCTGAAGGCAATGCCATGGAACATAACCAAACTTTACATCCAGCTCTCAAATCCATGGGTCCAGTCCTGGAGGAGACGTTTGCGTGGCTTCAGTGTGCTGCCCAGCTGATGGGTGACCTGCCCGTGTGGAATATAATCACTGCTGCCACATGAACCTGCAGCCTCAGGCAGGTTTGTATCACTGAGGACTGTGACAGCTCATTGCTTGAGCCTGCCCTTTATTAGTTTATGCCACTGAGTATTTTTTATCATGCTTTATTCTCTTTTTAGTTGTACCTTGTCTTGATCTTTCTGAGCTCATCCCTATGGACTTCTGGTGTTATTTTATGTTTTTCTCTGCTAATCTGTATGCAGGTCATGCAGAAGACCATTACTGAGCCAAATCCATCTACCTTCTGTGTTTCTGCTTGGAAAAGCTTGTACTTGTTCAGTGTGTACAGTTCCAGTCAGTCTGATCACTTTCCTGAACTTCTCTTTTTCATAGACTTCTTTTCCCTTGGAAGCTATATTCCATCTCAGGTCACTGCAATCTGGTTCCTGGGTGTTTAATGTCCTTGTTCCACTGTTCTCCTCCCAGAATTGTCATCTCTAGTAGTTCAGGGCTTCTGCAGTGCAAGCTGTTTTCCCATTCAATGTTATTTCTTATGGATATTATTTGGTTTACGTATTACAACATCAAAAGGAAATCTCATCCCTCTCTCAGAACTTTCTGCATGAAAGTAAGATCATACAAATTTTAAAATTTTTGTACTAACATTTCTTATCTGGAAAGAAGTGTAAGAAATACTTCATTTTTTTCTTCACAGCGATGCAGATTTTTAGAGACAGGACACGTAAGAAAAAATTACTGTGTTCTAAAAAAAATAACAATATTTATCTATGAATATTAAAATTTGCAAAAAATAACAGCTATTAGGTTTGCACTGGGTTCCCCAAATTGCCAAATTTAATAACTATAAAAAGCTATATAAGAATTTCATAAACTGAGGGGTATGTTCTATGCTTTCATTCAAGTCATTGATAAACAAATTGAGTAAGAGTGGACCCAGTACTGATCCCTGGAGAATGCACTGGCTACAGGCCTGCAGCTGGATTCTTCTCTGCTGATCACAACCCTCTGAACTCAGCCATTCAGAGAGTTCTTGACCCACCTCTGTGTCCCTTCATCTGACCCACATTTCCTGAGCTTACCTATGAGGATGTTGTGGGAGACAGTGTCAAAAGCCTTGCTATATATTATAACATAATTTCTAAGTTGACAATTGATGAAAAATACAAAGATTTCCCACATTAGTACTTGGAAGACTGACATCAGTTTTAGAGATGGTTGTGAAAATGGGTCCCACTTTCTGAGCTGAGTAGTATTTTAGAAATATAACAATTAATGTAACACATCATTCTTTTCATTTGAGAGGTCTTTTTTTTTCCTTGCAGTTGTTTTTGTTCTTAAGTATTAATTTTTTTTGCCAGCAAAGACTGCCTGATTAATGTGACTTTTTGACTTTTTAAAGACTTCAGAACGACATCTATAAAGTATTTTGACATTTTGTCGTAGCCAATTTAATCATGATTAAACAAAAAAGTTTTCCTGGCCCAGCTCCAATCACAACCCATATTTTTCACAATGAATGAGATTGCAAGGAAATTTTAGATTATGAGCTGCTGAGAGTAATTCTAGAAATGTAACATAATAGCTGAGCATCACTCATACCTATTCTCAATATTTTATGTGGAAGTATCAACATTACATCTTCCTTTTCATTTGGAATAGGCACCATACCTAACTATACCATTCCCTATGAATTTCAAAACCCAATTGCAAGAGACTTCAATTTATTCATTTCAATTCAACAAATATTGGGCTGAAATTATAGTGTGTACATTAAGCCTAGAGTTAATATTTTGATCTCTTTCCCATTGTATGCAATATATTTCCATGCTTCTAGTTTTACAACTAGAAAATTTACAGCTGAATTTAGCAAATGTAAATAGTAATAAACTGACATGTTCAATGTAGCAAAGATGAGGGCTTAACATCTCCTGGCTATATTGGCTGGGACTTCCCTGTCATATCTGAAGTCTGGTTTCTCATAGACTTTGATGAACATTTTTCCCTGAAAAGAACAACTTTTGATCCATGTATAGGACTGACCTCTCCAGCACGTTCGGAGCATTGGGTTCCATAGCTTATTTCTGATTTGTGTGGAAAATGTCCTTCCTTCAGTTTGTCATGAAAGGCCGCACCTTAGTCTGTGATCTGATAATTTGGTTTGATTTTCCATTGTCCTCATATAATGAAAAGTGGGATTAATTATTTTGTATTTATCATTTCCAAGCCATTCATGATTTTATTTTTTCTATGATTCTGTCATTAATTGTCTCCTTTTCAAAGGGGAATTTGTCTAATCTCTCTCTTTTCTAAACCCACTCACATATTTGATTATCTTTGACACTTTTCTCTGTAATTGTTCTGATTCAACTACTCCCTTTCTGAGATGAGGAGAAAGAACTGTGTGTAACATTGAGGGTGCAGGACACAAGGGATTTGTATGGTGGCATAATGATGTATTCCACTTCCTTTTCTGTTGCTTTTCTACTATTTGATTCTCCTTTCTCTCTGCCACTGAGCACTGAGCTGAGGTTTATAATACACTATTCACAAGTTTCCTGAGAGCTAATATCAAATTTAGAACCTATTACTCTATATGTGTAGTTATAGTTGGTTTTCCTTATGTGCATTACTTTGCATTTATTGACACAGAATTTCAGCTCTAATTTTATCACCCAGTCACTCAATGCCATGAGATCCATCTACAGCATTTTGCAGTGGACTTTTGTTTTGCTTTGTTGCATCGTGTAAATCATGCATGGTTTATATATCCTTATACTTTTGGGGGTGCTGGTTGGCAGCAGGCTCAGGAAGACTCAGCAGTGTGCCCTGGCAGCCAAGAAGGCAAGCTCTGTCCTTGGGTGCATGAAATACAGCATCACCAGCCAGTCAAAAGAGGCAATTATACCACTG
The DNA here is from genome assembly GCA_013390045.1 of Picathartes gymnocephalus. Taxonomy (NCBI): domain Eukaryota; kingdom Metazoa; phylum Chordata; class Aves; order Passeriformes; family Picathartidae; genus Picathartes; species Picathartes gymnocephalus. Next base: position 27,414 of record WEKY01019677.1, on the reverse strand, counting down.
TGTTTTGCATCAGTGTGGCCTCACCTGGAGTGCTGTGGGCAGTTCTGGGCCCCACAGCTTAAGAAGGATCTGAAAGTCCTTGGATGCACCCAGAGGAAGGCAGCAAGGCTGGTGACAGTGTTGGAAGACACATCCTGTGAGGAGCAGCTAAGGACATTCAGCTTGTTTGGAGAGGAGGCTGAGGGGTGACCTCATTGCTCTCTCCAGCATCCTGGGGAGGAGAAGTGTACAGGCAGGTGCTCATCTTTTCTTCAGTTTTGATATCCTGTGATAGAACATATGGGAATGGTTCAAAACTGCACTGGGGAAGGTTTGGACTTGACATTAGGAAGCATTTCTTGACTATGAAGGTAGTGGAACACTGGAACAGGCTCCCAAAAGAGGTGGTCAATGGCCCCAGTCTGCCAGTGTGTAAGAGGCATTTGGCCCTAAGAATATGCTTTAGCCTTTGGTCACAAGGAAAATGGTCAGGCAGTTGGGCTAGATGATCACTGTAGGTCCCTTCCATTTGAAATAGCCCAGTCCTGTTCTCATCTATGAGGTTACGAGTCGAACAGTTTTTGTTCCATGACAGCATGTAATTACTGAGAAGCTGTGGTTAGGGATCTGGTCAAACAAATTTCTCGAGGTGTAAATGTTCTGTATCAATTGAATTATCCCCCAAAGGGCTTTTATATGGGACATGTCTTTCCTTTCCATAGTTTTTCATTCTACACCATTCTGTCATGTTTGTCCTCATGTCCTCATATTGAATAGTTACAGTTTGTGCCAATTTGCTTATTACAGAAGACAGACTGCCTCTCTTTTATTTTCCTTTTGGTCTAAACTGGCTTTTGTGAAAGTTAACATTTCAAAAGATTGTGAGAGTTACCATTAAAATAGACCTACCTGACTTTCCTTTGACTGAGCCAGCTTTACTTCTGCTCACAATATGAGGGAATTGTTTCAACAGAGGAAAGAGTGACACAAGGTTTAACCTCCCAGGTATTTATTCAGCTAGTCTGAGCTGCACAGCATGGTTCAGTAGGCTTAAACTTATTTGTACCTGAAAGGAAGCAAAGAAAGAAAGTCCAAACACCCCATCCAAGAGCACAGGAACCCTAAAAACACATTCCAGCTGTCCAAAGGTGCCTGTTTTGGTGATACCTTCAGCCTCCCCCATGTATAATAAGGTTTCTTCCAAGGACTAAGGACATAATCTTGAGGCTCTAGTGTCCCTCATGTACAGGGGAAGATTACTTGGCAAAGAGCCATCCCAGTTCTGGATTCAAGGAGGAGGAGGAGAAGGAGGTTAACATTTTCTCTGCCTGACATAATCTCCTTCAGACTGTGTAATTCAGTGTCTCTTCATGCCAGAACATGACCTGAATAAGCACCATCATCTCTGTCCTAGATTAAATCTGAGCTTATTTCCCAGAAAGAAATTACCTGCTGTAACCAAAAGCTCAGCCTAGATGAGCCAGAGACACTTCCAGGTGAAACCTGTCTCCAGTCAGGACATACTCTCAGTGCAGCAAATGAGCAGTTTCTATTGCCAGGTGCAGACTCCCTTGCTGCATTTGTGTTTCTTTGCAGGAGTAGCCTCAAAGCAGGAGTTAGGGCCAAATCTACCTCCCATAAGCTAAAACATCCTGATACTTGGCTCTGGGGCAAGACAAGGAAATGCCTCCCATACACCCAACATGTGGGGACACGCTCACCAGCCATGGAGGGATGCTTGCGGTGGTTTTGTACTGATAGTGGGAGAAAAGTCCTTTCCAGAATGGCTCCAGTGTAGCTTGTATATTTGCATGCTGCCTGCTTAGGGGCTGAGCTTAGATACCTTGGAAAGAAAATACTGCTTTGGGATGCACCCTGGGCTTCAGGCTGCAGAATCGGACCCAGATGAAGGCAAAGGGAGCAGTGGGGTGCAGTGTCGAATGAAAGCTGCTGGTAAGAAACAGGAGTGAATAGGACATGAAGCCACAGCACAGATACAGGGACCATCTACTGCAATCAAATAAACTGTGCCAGGGACGTGTGATATAAGATATTACACTGGGTCAGACATGATGGGAGGAGCAGCTTTGGAAATTCATGAGGCATTGATAGAAAGCAAAGCTTCACTGCAATTCTCGATAGCTTTCCTGCCCAGTGGGAATCCAGCACAAAAGCCTTTTAGCACACAGTTTAACTGGGAATACCTGAGCAAACTGATAACATTGCAGCTTTTATGGTATTCTTCTTTCTCACGTATCACAGCAGACCACTCCAGAAAGGATTATAAGGACGTGTGTGTGTGTGTGTGTGTGTGTGTTTATGTACCTCCCTCTGCACATTCAGGTAGCAGCTTGAACGAACTAAACAATGTTATCCATAGTGAGAACGACAGTGGGAAGGATCAAACAAGGACATGGCTTTCCCCTTCCACCATCTTTCATCCTACACCATTCTGTCATGTTTGTCCCCATGTCCTCATATTGAATAATTATAGTTTGTGCTGAGTGAAGAGGCTGCTGTGTTAGCTGCCAAGCACATAAATTGAGCCATGTTTCTAATTATAGTATTGTTCCTTACAAAGACAAAAAAACCCAGTTCAACTGTGGCTCAAAATTGAATCATTTGTTCTGTGGTTTAAATATGGCATATTCATACACCAGCAAAAGTACACGTGGGGTAGATCATCTCCTAAATATGCTGTTAGATGAAAATTGATTAAGAAAAACAAAGGGATGATCAAGAAAGAGTTTAGTATCTCCACCTCTTCTATCTGTCATCTGCTATTGTTCATCACCCCAGTATTTCTACAAACACACCAAAAAAGGCAAAAAAGTGTCAAAGTCTGATGGACATAGAAGCATTTTTTTGGGGGTGATTTTTCTTGTATATATTAAACAAAATAGTAATAGAAAAAGAACACTGAACTATGCAATGTCCAAAAATAATTTGGAATTGATACCCACAGAGAGAAATACTGTATGCTACTTTTCCTCCCTGCCCTGCAAACCAGATTATAAGAAAAGTTTTCAGACAACCTGTGCTCATTCATGCTGCCTTGTATGAATTTCTACACTCTTGTGACTTTTAACCAGCTGTTGGTTATTATTCAAGGCTTTTATTTCTGTGTGATTAGCTGGTCTAAGCTATTGGATGTCATTCAGGCTTTGGAGATTGCTTCTGAGGTGCATTTCTGTGTCAGCCACTCCTGCAAGTCCTCTCAGAAGGTTCCACTTGGGTCAAGTGAGAGGCTGGTAAGGGTAGTGGTTAAATTCTTACTTTCCATTCATTGGATCATACAGCATTTTCTGCATGAGATGATGTGATGGCTTTGGGTCTATCTTTTTGGGTTGCTTTTTGTTTTTCTGTTATTCTCTGAGGTATCATAGAATGGTTTGGATTAGAAGGGACCCTAAAGATCATCAGATTCAACATCTCCTGCCATGGGCATGGACACCTCCTGCTGCTCAAAGCCCCAGCCAGCCTGGCCTCGAACACTTCCATCCACAACTTCTCCTCTGGGCAACCTGTTCCCTTGCCTCAACACACAGGCCCCTTGTCCTATCACTTGTAAAAAAGTCCCTCTGCATCTTTCTTGTAGCCACCTTCAGGTACTGGAAGGTGCTTTAATGTCTCCCCAGAGCCTCCTCTTTTCCAGGCTGAATAGCCCTGACTGTTTCAGCCTGTTTTCATAGGAGAGGCTCTGATCATCTTCGTGGCCTCCTCTGGCTTCACTCCAGCAGGTCCATGTCCTTGTTTTGTTGGGAGCCCCAGAGCTGGACACAGCACTCCAGGTGGGGTCTTGCAAGAACAGAGGAAGAGAATCACCTCCCTCGACTTATTGCTGTGGCATAACTGTGGTTAATGAAAGCTTTGCAATTTTTTTCATATGATTTTTAAGCTGTGTTTATGGATTAACAGGAGCTAGAATAATTATATGTTCAGTCTTAGCTATTATTATTTAGGTGTTTAAGACATATCTATAAAGGTGGTTAACTAATATCGGGGATCAAACTGTCATAATTCACTGAAATCTTGAACTAGGTATTTTTGTTTCCATGTCACAGTTTGTCTGTCTTTAAATGAGTACTGCCTCATGGTAATATAATTGTTTCATGCATGTGTTATTTACATTGTGCATGAAGGGAAAGAAATGATTCAGCAGTCATTCTTACAGATTTCAATGCATTGTTGGAATTAAAATACATTCTCTGTGTCTGTTGTAACAAGTAAGTGGAAATAATACTCTCATTATGTGCCTTCAGATCTAATAAAGAGGGAAAAAATATCTTTTGGCATTCTATCAACAAATAACATCTTTCATAATTGCAGTATAAGCAGTGAAAGAATTTTAAAAGCAGTATTAGCATAAAAAATGGCCAAGATTTGCAATATTCTGCTGTTCTGAAAGCAGTTTGCTTTGGTACCTCCTGCATGCATAATCAGTTTCCCTGGGATTCAAAAACCTTCCCAAGTACCTTGTCACATTCCAAAGAGATTTGTATTGGCTTTAGTCACTAGCAGACATTTCTTTCATTCTTTCTTCTGATTTCACTACCAGCTTCCAAAGTGGTACGTGCAGCTTAGGTGGAGGTAAAGTCATTATCTGATGAGTACTTTAAAAAATACTTTGCTTTACAAGACACCATCAAACCTGAATTTCTTTATTATATCAAAAGATGTGAAATATAGTGTGATCTGCAAGTAGCTCTGAAATTGCCCTTAATACTGGTAAGTAAAGGTGAAAGGAAGTAAAAGCAGGTATTTAGAAAGTATAAAAACAAGTAACACAAAGTCAGTTTGACAGAAATGAAGGAAGGTCATCTTCTGGTCTGCTAAAAATTTGATGTAAAGGGTTTTCTCACTTCTTGTTATTCAGCTGACAAACTAATTAGTCATTAAATTAAATGTGAGGACTTTGACCCTATTCTTAGGATGACTTATTTTCTTTGCACAGTGGAGAAAAGCTAGATCTAAAGTCTCATTTGTTTATCCAGTTCTTTTCTGGTGATTTTTTTAAGAGCCTGCTCAGATGTAGATCTCCTTTCTCTTCCTCTTCCTTCTTACCATCCTCACCTGCTTCACTTTCCATTGTTTTGCCCTTAAACTTTCAACGTTTAAGGTTGACTTTATTTTACACTTTTGACTTTCACTCCATCCAGTTGTATCATTAACAAGCAATTAATATATTTCAAGATAAAACACTGTGTTCCAACCAGTCATCTTTAAATACTGTGTTCAGTGTTTTTATATATTGAGACTTCCGTTTCATTCAAAATAGGAAATTTAGATTTCTATCACACAATAGACAACCAAATAGATATGGATTAATGTTCCGGGTTTATTTCTAATATCTTCTCTGAGTAAAGGACAAAGGTTTCCAGATCCCTCCTGTGGACATAACTCATCTCGGAGCACCAGCACCCCAGCCTAGTCTGTGAGGGTTGCTCTGACATTATCATTGTGCTGACAGAGTATCTAGGTGAAATTCTGCGACCCAGGGAATTATACACGAGATTGGATTACACAGTTTGTTCAAAATCCTCCATCTTTCAGATCTCAGAACACAAAATGTTATGTCTAAGGACTTGCAGCAAAAACATGGGAGGGAGAATAACCCATAGATAAGCTAAAAAGCACGAGGGGAGAGAGAACACACTAAGTTTTCCCTTCTTGCTTTCAGCCCTAACAAAGCTAGGATTCAGCTTGGCAATATAACACATCAGTCCTCCCTCTTAACTGGTGAAGTCGTCTTGGACAACTGAGCAACAGGGGTAATTATATGTTTATGCTGCTGGAAAAATAAATTGCCTGACCAAGTGCAGGCAACAATATTTCTGATCTTGGCCTGGGAAAAATAGATTGTCAACTGCAGTTTTTAATTTAAGGACAAAAAAACGCAGTGGGAACAGGGACTTGAGTACAGCAAATACAGGGTGGAACTTCAAAAAGCACAGTAGCTAATAGGTGTAGTATAGTCTTTTCCAGCATGCTGCTGGACTCCCAGTGCTAGGTAGATGGCATTAAAGAGGAATTTTCTCCTGCAGTATTAGCCAACAACAACCTCTATGTATTTTAAAAATTGATATTTTGGTATCTGCTCAATTGTTTCTTCATCGTAAATATATAGCAAAAGTACCCACAAGCTCCTGTCACCCATTTTTAGAGTCCTTAGTACATTTTAAGGGCTATCAGAGTTGTAGTCTCCAGGAGCTCTCCACTACAGCTGTAAATGGCACAGTTGGGCTAGACCGGCTCTGTGCCGTGCTGATTAAATTGGTGGACAATACCCCTACAGCCTGAATTTTATTCGACTCAAATCAAGTAGATTTTAGGAAGATGAAGGAGAGGGAAAAAACCAGACCACATAGACTACTTCAGCTGTTGCTGACAGCTTTTCCTGCTGTGTTTTCTGGACATTTTTGCAGTTGTTTGTGTGCTTTCATGGTTTTAGATTCCTGAGTACTTTCAGGTTGAGCCTCCCCCTGCTCCTCCTGCTACCAATGTAAAATGTTGCGTATTTCTTGGTATAATTCAGAAAAATGAGGGCATACCTTTGAGACTGCCTGTTCTTTAATTCAAAAAATTGCATTCAGTTTTGAAATTATCTATAATGATACAGTTTTACAATACGTTTCTAATAAAATGTTTATACTCGGGTAGGTAGAGTGCATAATTGTATAGAGTCATATAATTGGATAAGTATATACTATAGTTGTAAATGGTTATTATTATGCTCCAGCTTTATACTGCTGTTACTCTGGATCTTTTTCCTTTATCATTGTCTTGAAATATGCAGAGTTATAATTTCTTTGAGCCTGATAATCTTAGTCATATTTCTATCTTGCTGAATCGTGTATACACACAGATACTGGGATAATATCCTGTTTCCTTTATGTATCTCCCATTCTGATTTAGCACTTTTCTAGTCTTTAATGGAAGAAAAAGGCTTTACAGTCCTCTCTGCAGAGTAATAAAAATGTTACCGGCAAGTAGGTAGCTAAGAAGATTAACTACTCAATGTTTCAGCTTTTCCTCAGTAGTTGTTAGCTCTTCTGAAAATGCTAATGAGGAGACAGTAATAGTCAGGTTGCTTTGTAATTTAATGCATTTTTACCTTTTTGCTCAGTAAATTCACTCTTGCTACACAGTTTGCATTTTATAAGTTAAATTTAAGACATCTTGTCAAGCTTTGTATCCACAATTTTTTTTTTTTATGCCTAAAGATTCAGTTTTAAAAGTTTTTTCTCCTTTCATACTCCCTCAATCTTTGTGGGAAATTGGGTAATAGTGAAATATCTTGCAGAAAAAATGAATTGTGTTTGCCAAATTACACTTTTGAAGAACCACAGAGATAAATAGGAAATGATGATTTTCAGTTCTCATCACCAAAAAAGAAGTCAAGAGGAAGCCATATTCAGTGAGATGACAATCTGGGTGGACTGGATCTGAACAAGGAAGAGTGTACAGTTTCCATTTTGGTTGGAGAAATCTTCCAAATCTAGTTTACCTACAATGTCACACATATCCTCTTGGAGCCAGGAATACTGTACATTTATTTTGTTTATTTGGATGGTTCCATGTTGTTGCAACGAGATCTCTAAAAAACTCTGTGTAGTTGCTTAACAGTGTTTAAGTGACCTACTGTACACCTGACCTTGAAGATTAACCTGATAGTCCAGGGCACTGCTTCATGTAATCTTAAATAATTAGTGAAGACTCAAATATCTACTTTGAACCAGTGGAACTGCAGGATGTGAAGCAGATAGGAAAGTAATCTCATACTGTGAGAGTGTATTTAAAGGCCACAGCTGATGATGACAGAGCAAAGCAGGAAGATTTAAATCAAAATTATCCAAGTCATCAATTTTAATAAAAAGTATTTCAGTCTGCAGAAAACAGTCTTGATTTAAATCATCACTCTTGTTTTATTTTGCATTTGTCCTTGCTTTCCTAAGGAAAGGTTAATCCACATTAAGTAGTAGCTATTAAAATACGTTAATTTGCAAGTAAACATACATTTTTGCACTCAGTTTGATTCTTATTTTTAATAGGATATATTCTCGTAATATTCATTTATTAAAGCAATTCTATCTCACAGCATATATTTGCTCAAATGATTAGTTTTTTAATTTCTTACATGTTTTAATAGTTTCAGTTTAATGAGGGACAATTATATAATCTAATTTCACATCTATTAAATTAGGCATTTATATTTCATGCAGATGTCCATAGCTTAAGCCTGGAGATTTTGGTTAGACTAAAGCATTAAAGTCCTCTTGAGGCTCTGCTGCCCGCACAGGAGAAAAATAACAGAGACTACTACTATTTTATTTCTACCTAAGGATATGAGCAGAAAATAAATTATGCATCAAAAGCCTCAATAATAGCATCATATCAATGTACCCACGTTCCACTAGTAAGAAATCCCTTTGTGGAGTTCACACTGAAGCCTCTGCCAACTTATAGCCTAGGGGACAACTGTTTCTCACATCCTGAGCCTATCCTTCACTACGACTTGGAGAATTTAGCAACACTTACCAGCTAGTCATTGAAGAAATAGGGTTTATGGCAGGAAAATTCTGATGGGTCCGAAAACACCGTATGGTCATGTCCAAAGAATTGTGGCTCAATGTTCAGTAACAAGTGGTGTTACTCAGGGGCCCATAGTGGCACATGTGTTATTTCATGTCTTCATTACTGGTGTTGCAGTATTGCATGGACCCTCAGCAGGCTTGCTGATGGCACCAAGCTGAGAGGTGCTGTTGATGGCCTTGAGAGAAGAGATGCCACCCAGAGGGACCGTGGCAGGCTTAAGGAGTGAGCCCATGTGAACCACACGAAGTTCAAAAAGGCCACGTGCAAGATCTTGCACCTGGCTCAGGGAAATCCATAATATCAGTGCAGGCTGCGGGATGAATGGCTTGAAAGGAGCCCTGCTGAGAAGAACTTGGGGATCATGGTGGATGACAAACTTAACATGAGTCAGATAAGTGCACTTGCAGTCCAGAAAGCCAATTGTACCCTTGGTGCATCACAAGAAGTATAGCCAGCAGGTCAAGGGAGGTGATTCTACCCCTCTGCTCTGCTTTCATGATACTCCACTTGGAGAGCCATGAGAATATTTGGAGGGCTGAGAGAGTTGGGGCTATTTAAACTTTATTTTGGCCTTTCAATTTATGAAGGGAGCTTATAGGAAAGATGGAAAGAGGCTTTTTACCATGGTCTGTGGTGAGAGGGCGAAGGGTAAGGGTTGTGAATTGAAAGAGCATAGATCAAGATTGAACATAAGGAAGACATTTTTTACATTCCTTTTTAATAAGGATGGTGAGGCACTTGAACAGGTTGCCAAGAACAACTGTGGATGCCCCATACCTGAAAATGTTCAAGGACAGACTGGATGAGATTTGAGAAACCTGACCTAGTGAAAAATGTTCCTGCCCATGGCAGGGAGGTTGAACCAGAGGAGGTTTGAAGTCCCTTCCAACCAAAACCATTCTGTGGTTACCTGAAGTAGCTGAGTATTTTATGTATTGCTTATTCTCTCTAGAGAAAGGCGTGTACCCTAATCACTGTGTAGATGGATGAAAGCTGGGGACAACAGCCTCTTCCCACAATTTCCCACCTGATTTTCTGCAGAATAGCACTGATAGGTGTCTTCTGAGGTTCTTAACCAGACTGGGCTCTCTGGGAGAGATGGGCAGGGATTGCACAGTGCAGGGATCCCAGAAGGTTTCCATGCCTTGAACTCAACATTGTCGAGACAAGGCCACCTTTCCATCTGTGTTTCTCTCAGGATCAAGCCAGAGCCTCCTATTTATACTTTCAGGTGCTAGTGATCCTTGATGCTTTGGACATCCTGTTCCAACCACTTCAGTGGTCCCTTTGAATGATTACTGAAACTCAAGATGAGCAAATTAAGTATATTCCAGCTCCTTTGCATCATATTTGCTTTAGTTATCTGGGAACACACATTTAAGTCTATCACTTGGTGCCAGGCTAAGAGCCAACATTTCCAATACCAAGATTGGCCATTAGCATGATGGTTAGATGAGTTCACATGAGCATAACACTATTAATTAAACAGCAGCTGTGTTAATCAAGATAGCAAAAGTAATTTGTTGGAATAAATATTTCATTAGCATGTCCATCAATAACTCAAAATAAAAGGTTTTAATGAATTCATTTACAAAAATATTCACACAGTGGTGGCTGTAACTCTGTTTAACGATCTGGAAACAAGTCTCATCTGTCAAAGGGTATATTCCCACTTTATCACTTCTTGTTAATGGTGCTGTAGATATCAGTTACCCAACTTACTTATTTGGTAGTTACAAGCCAAGCATTGCTGTCCCCCCTGGGCAGCAATACCTGACAATTGATGCTAAAGGGCTCTTTTTATTCTTGGTTGTTTTATTCTTTCAGAAACATGCATTCTCACATTTCAGAAAGATATTGTTGGATTATGGTGGGTTATGGTATCTTCTGGCATGGTTAGTCACCTCAACTTTCTTTCCCATGAAATTGGAGGAGGGTGAATATATATATATATTTTTTTTTCTCCGGGTATTAATAACTAAACAGATGGGGGAAATAGTGTGTTTTAATGAAATATACATCATAAATACAACAGCTAGCAGTGATTTCTAATGCTGAGGAATATAAAGAAATATATTTCTGAGAAGTAGAGAAAGGCTGCTGATTTTGCAAGAAGGTCATAGATTAGGCAAAGTGTATTTCAAACACTGAAGAGAGTGGGAAAAGATTAACTTTAAGGAGAAGGTCTACTGAAAGAGCAAGATATAAGTGCTTAGGACTGTTAAAACTCAGGCTTGTCATGACCTACATTTTTTTTTAAGACTTTTTTGAGCACTTTTCCCTATTGCTTTGTCTGTGTCAGGTCATTTATTACTCGTTAGAGTGGAAGTCTTGCTGTGCTTTATCCACTTTTCCAACATCTTAGATATTTGAGAGATCTGCTGGAAGCACTTACAGAGATATGTTTTATATAATATGCATGGATATAGAGTACACATGTACATATAAAGAAGAAAATGCATTTGTAAAAATAAAGCTAAATACAGAATACTACTAATAAGAAAAAATAAATACATGATAGAGAAAGAGTAAATAATTCTAAATATTTGATCTTCCTTCACAAACACTTAACCCACAGCCTGTACTACAGTTCATTTCTATCATGTTCATTACTTATTCAGCAGTTTTACTCTTCAAAATATTTTAGTCATGTTTAGGAAAAAGAAACAAACTTATGTAGTCAAATTGCACAACACAAATGGTGATCAGGAAGCATTTTAAATAAACAGGTGACATTCTGTTAGGAAAAATCACCTATGTTCTGGTGTTTCTGTAGTACTGATGCAATATTTTTTTAAATTATATGTAACCTTCAGGTGGCACAAGCACTACATCTCAGGTACGATGTGTTTTTTGATCTCTTGGAAGCCTTTGTATTGTATTGTTTTTGTAGTCATGCCTGAAAGGTGCTTTAAACTGTGAAGTTTAGGGAAAAAATGTGTTTAATCTGTCAAGGAGTCTGTAAGACAAAGCTGGCCCTGGATGTGCTGGCAGCAGAACCGTAAGATCCCATTGTCATTAACAGCAGGAGCTGGAGACTGCTGCTAATCACCCAGACAATTCTCAGCAGGTAAAGTGGGCACACAGTGACCCAGCCAGCCCTGCCGTGTCTGTGTGTCCCATCCTGCTGCAGCCACCACGGCACCAGGCACATGGGGATGGGCAGCTCAGGCATGCGTGGATCCATCCCTCTCATCTCCAGCAAGTGCCTCCTCCAGAGCTGCTTTGCATTTAGCTGGCTCAGAGCATCAGCGCAACAAAGTGCTGTTCACCTGAGAGAGGCTGTGGCAATACCACACAGCAAACTGGTCACAAAAAAGGAGTCAGGGGAACTGCTGATACTGTAGTCTGCTCATGGTGAGAGAAAAGTTGGATTAAAGTCACTTTGTCAGAACACCAGCGAGGTGAATGCCCTGGAGAAGAAGTTCTGACAGGACTGTGCCACAGTGCTGTGACAGCCCTCATTCACAAGTAGCTCAGCTTCAGCATACTCTAGCTTAATTCTCCGTGGGAAGATTAATCCCTTGGAGAAGGATTAAGCTGCAGTGAGTTAGGGCCACTTTATTTCTGAATGGAAAAGGCCACACAGGGATTTAATGTACTTTATCTTATGTGCATTGATTTCATGGCTTTAGTTAATTCATCTTAACTTCCCTGAATTCCCTTGTGTGGACAAGCTTGTTGTCTGCAGAGCTGCCTGTAAAGCTCCTTTCCAACCAGAAAGCAGGTTGGAATGATTTCTCTGCTTCTGAAGGAGCTTATACCTGTCTAGATACTATTAAATTACCTCTTTCTCAGATGGTTGATCCGTGACATCCTTAGAATAACTATTTTAATTAGATTTTTTGAATGGACCAGAGAAAAAGGAGTGTTCTTAAAACTAATCTCTGGGCTATTTTTGAAATCTCTCATGAAGAGTCTTTTCAAGGCTTTCAGATAGCATGAATTGTGTACAGCTGCACAAACAATATTTTCTGAAGATTGGACATGTCTGGCCAAGTGCAGTTTAATACGTTTCCTTGCCCAGTGGGATTTTCTTCATCTTTGGTCATGGGCATAAGAAAGCATTTTATCTATATGGATAAAGGAGTGAATGGAGTTTCTATTTCTTGATGGTAAAGATCTTAATCCCTTCCTCTTGGTGCCACAAGTGACGCAGATCTGGGTTAAGGAGGATGTTTTCATGGGTGCTGCTGTTAAAATAATGGCATGGTTTGACTGTTGTTCTTTGGGGAAATGATACTGTTCATCTCCTGCATAGTTAACAAGAATTACTGATAAGGTGTTTCCTGATGTTAGTGAATCATAACTCAGTTTTACTGTTCAACTACATCATGACAATTCACCTAATAATTTAAAATTTTGCCTAACAGTTCTCTACTGAGATACTTTATGCAACACCAAGACATCTCTTGTGGATCCGTAGAAGTGCTACTATGGCTTAATTCTGTAGTAGTCAATAAATATTTTGCCATTTTAGTAAGCATATGAGGTGCATAAGGGGCCCACATTTGTGTAGGAAAAGTCATGTGAGAACAGAGGTATTGAAGAACAAAGAAATGTAAATTATAGCTGAACATCAAGGTACAGATGTTTTCCACCAGTGTTACTCGATAGCAGTATTCATCAATACTGATCCCAGTGGGACTAGGAAAATATTTTAAAATATAAAATGCGTATCTATATGTAAAATATATGCTATGCAACATGAACAAAAGAAAGGAAATTAATTTACCTGTTTGTGACCATTTGTACTGAAATTTTTAAATGCGGGAAATAGAAATAAATATCTTTATAAAATGTAGCTGTGATACCTATATTTATATATCATTGTACTAAAAGCTTTATAAGTGTTCCGTGTGTTCTAATGATTGCTTTTCCTCTTTTTTTCACGCAGCTGATTGGGTTTGTGTACGCCTGTTACGTGATCAGTATTTTCATGGAGGAAGAGGACAGCTGTAAGTACTGATACACACCTCACCATCTCTGGAGCCAAGGTACCTGCGCTGAGACTTAGCCTTGCACTGAACTACCAGGGCAAAGAACACAGCTGGCAAAATGGCAGAATCTGGCATTCATGTACACAACCAATTATACCTAAAGACATATTTATTTAGGTACTACCAATTTATCTAGGTAGGATTGCACTTTCTGAACTTCTTCATAGAGAACCTCTGACGTGATCCAGTCACAGTGATGAAAATTATGTGATCTGTGTTGCATACGTGTAGATATATATGTATGTCTTTATGTGTGTACATTTACATTGGAATCAAAGCTCCTGAGGCCTCTTCGTCTGTTTTTCCAAATGACAGCTTTATCAACAGTAAAAATAATGGGAATGACAGACCAAGCCATTTACAGAGTGCAGTATCACTCTGATCAATAATTAGGGAAACCTGATGTACACTTACAGGCACCTAGACCGTGTATATAAAATGCTGAGCTCATATTCTTAACTTGCCGTTGTCAATGAAACCCTTATATACATACTCATATTGTTTTGAAAGTTTGAAAAAGTGCACACCTTAAAAAGGTATTTCTCAAAGAGTCATTGAAAGGGTATTGGAAAAATCTGAATACACAGAACATTTTGGTAGGATGCTGTGTGAAAAGTGAGAATTGCCTAAGGATGTCACCATACCCACATGACTAGGATAGCCATTGGTAAAAGAAGTAGCGAATGGAAAAATATTGGATGAGCAGAGGAGCAAATACAAGAACAAACTAAAAAAGGGACAACATGGGATCATTTAAATTACTTCCTCTCATTTATAGAGAGGTAAACAGTAAAATAGCTCTCTGTAGGGGAAAAAAATAGAACGAATGTCAATAGCATTTTATGGTTTTAGGATAAATAACATGCAACCAAATATTTATTTATAAATTTTTATTCATAAATCTTTACACAGTTGTTTTGTTTCTTCACAAAATAGCTCTAGTGGGTGAGTATCATAGGAAAAATTAATTTAGTTTGTAGGAAAGTATTTGATAATACCTGAAAATCTTATTGAAAACATAATTCAAGTAATTCATGTCTGTGACAGAAAACAAGACTGTTTGATTGAAAGCAGTGTGAAGGACTATAAACAAAATATTTTTCCATCACTACAAATGGTACAATGTTCTGTTCTAAGTCATAATGCAACAGACATTAGTATCAAATCTATTTTAACACTTTCACTTAGGTATTTATTAGGAAGAAAATATATAAAAGAGATTCTGAGATAGAATGGAGTGGTAAGGAACCATAAGCATGCTGTGCACATAGTGTACTGTGGAAAGGTACAAGGAGCCTGGATAAAGGTGGGTAATGTAAAGGAGAAATACGAACACTTGGAGAAGAAACATAAAATGTAGTGCTTTTGGAGAAAAAGCCCAGAAAATGCTTCCTGGGAAAGCTGGAAACTGCCAGTTAGACAGGAATTGGTAACACAGGGTGTCAGCAGATGGCACAGCAGCACAATGGCTGTACAGTTTGGGATGTATAAATACAGTCTTTGGTCCGTGAAATCCTGACAACTCCTTTCCATGTGGCTGTGGTGAGTCACAGCAGTAGCCAGGGCTTCATATGGCTAGCTGGAAACTTTGTTTATGAGAGTTGCTAACTAAATGCCTGGAACAGGGAGGCTACATTAGGTGTTAGGGGAGGCCTGCAGATTGATGAGGAAGACACAAACTACAGTGCCTTTGAAGAATAATCATGCACACCTACATGCAAACAGAGATGCATCTGTACCTGGGAAGCCAGACTCTTCCCTTTTGCACAGATATGTTGTTTTACTCTTGGTTTTGTTTAGCCCTTTATAATGTGCTTCACAAACCCTGTTTTAGGCCTGGGTGAAAGACAAAACTCCCAGCAAAGAATACATGTTCATGGAAACTGCAGTCATGTGCTACAGAGCATATGTGGTTTACATATTCAGGGCCTCATGAGAGGGTTTTTGTCAAGTTAAGGCCCTGTTCACTTTGAAAACATGTCTATTTCAGAAGAGGTGGGGACTGATTCATTTTCCTCTGATGGTGAGCCCACTTAACTGTCTTTTGAGGGTTTCAAGACATATGATACAGATGGAAATTTAAATCACTGAGAATGGGGAACAGGTAACATATTTATCAACCAATAAAACACATCAAGTGCTAGATGATACAGTATGTAGAACTAACCCAGTTCCCATTGTCCTCAAAGGACTCAGGGGTCTGCATTTAATTTCTGCTTGTCTTTCAGCACTGTCAGTGACAATTTTTTCTTCTGTTACAAGTGAAAATCACCTCAATTGTCTTGGAAAGTATGGTGTGATGTCCTTTGTTAGGAATGGACAAATTTCCCATTTCACTCATATGCTTACATTTGATTTTCTAGACTCTTGTGTGAATAGGTTTTTTTGGTTGGCAGAAAATGACCTGGGGCAGGGGCAAGAGTGGTGCACAAAGGAAGGAAAAAGACGAGCAAAGAAGTAGAATAGATACAGCTAGGACATTTTACAACCATTGGAAAGAAGTAATTTCTGATTTGCTACTTTTTTATTGCCTTCTAAGATTTTGAATTGGATCAAAAGCAAATAAACAACCCTTTAATATCTCACTTTGTGTCTTAGTGCCTATTTGTGTTTTAGAGCCCTCTATGTTTATAGATAAATACATTGTAGAGAAATGTTAACCCCTTCATAGGAATCCCACAGATATGTTTTAAATTAATAAATGTCTGTTTAAGGCACAGTGAGAAAATGGTTTGGTTTGGTTATTAGCTGAGAAGAAGAGGACTTATTCTGGAGAAATTCACATTGCTAACTTACAGCATGATGAACAGAAAATTATTCTAGATGTAAGTACAGTACTACTTCAAAATGGATTGAAAGTAGACAGTGTTTACATTAGGATAAAAGTCAAAAAACCTGCAACTAAGATCAATTTTAGGCATTTTAATGTGATGCTGCAGATTTTTTTCTTAGCTAGATGCAGTTTTCCACCATATTTTAGCAGTACTTTGAACAGAATAAATCCTGAGCCATCTGAGTGTCAAAGCCTCCCTAATTAAATATACTCTGCAATATTCAGTGCATCTAGTTAACCCCAGTTCTTGGTCTGAAACCCATCAGGCAGACTTAAAAATTAATAATAGCTGCCTGTTTAGCCTCTGTGCAATGCTTAAATGTATTTTGAGCCTGACATTTCAGCTGATGGACACTTTCCTGAACAGTAATAATGCTTGAGGAAACATTTATTTCCAGCTATTGCTCACCTTACCTACGTTCCATACTGTAGTTAACTTTTACTTAGAAGGAAGATGATAGCAGGTCAAAAGGAATGAAAAGGAAAAAAAGACATGTAAAAGGCACACTACAGTAGTGGGGTTAATACCTTCCATCATTCATCCTAATGAAAAAGTCTATTTATATCTCTTCCCTTCATTTTTTCATTTCTTTCTTTGTAGATCTATCAATCTCTATAAGCCATTTTGAAGGAGTAGAATATGTGAAATCTGTAATCATAAAAGCCTGTCACTATCCTGTTTGTGAATGATTTTCTCCTAAAAATGAACTCAGAAACTGGTTTCCACCTTGTCAGAGTTACTGTTTTAATTCAGTGGAGTCTGGAGACTAGGCAAAATACATTGCTAAAATCATGATTAAATTTCTAAATAGTTTCTGGACTTTTTTGAGAAACAGTTGATAGCACTATTACTGCTAAATACTAGTTCATAAATATGACCTTGACACATGTCAGAAGTGATAGTTCTGTACTGTACTGGATTTTGTGGAGTGGAAACTGATTTGTAAACAAATTGCATAAGGAAATAACAGTGAAATCAGAGGGGAAGGTTTGCCATAAAACTACAGTTGTGATATCAACATTTTTGTAAAAATGAGGCTGAAATGTCAAAAGGCCAATCCAATGAAACTTAAACCTCTTTTGTGCATGAGCAAAAATAAAGGAAAGGGCTTCCATTCACCATGAAGATTTATCCCCTAAATGAAAACTCAAGAACAAAATTAATAAAGAAAAAAAGGATTCTTTTTTGTCTGTCCTCTATGCTAGTCATGTTCAGAGCTCAGCTGTACTTTCAGAACAGAGAGGAAGATGAATTTCTTTTTAAAAATTACACGTTTCCCCATATTGTGGTACCAATATGACCCTCCATATGCCATCATTAGAAAAATATGAAGTAAAGCAAGATACATTATTACTTCCTCTGAAAAACTACTGCATTGCCTTATCTGACATATGGCATTACATTCATACACACCATCGAGCATCTGTTGTCAGTAATCAAACAAGAGAGAAAGAATTTTATATCACAGTTATTTTAATATTTATAGTTACCCAGTAGGTCCAGCAGTGATAAATTCCTTATAAATGTGCTGGTTTTTTTGCAAAGTGAATGAAGAACTAGCTAGCAATAGCTAATATTAAATATATTTGATTACCTTTACATATAAGTATCCAAGTTTTCTTAACTAAGGAGTTTTTGGGAACCCACTACTACTGTTTTTACATTAATTGCAATTGTACATGCACTTGAGTCTGTTTACCTTCTGGGAAGAGAACTTTTCTGATAAAATGTTTAATATCAAGGATCACCAAGAAGGAGGATTCTGTACTACTTTTCTGTTGGGCAATACAAGAATCAAACATCCCCAGGCAAATGAGGGCTTAACAAAGCTTGTCAGCTCAGGTCATCACTGGACTTTAGCACTCACCACTCTCACCTTTAAACCGTAATGACTTGAAACAAAATTTGTTGTTACTGACCAGTGGATGAATATGCTTGACACAGACTTTTAAAATTATAATAGGTTTTACTGCTTGGCAGTGAAACAGCACTGTAGCTGCCAGGTTGACAGCGTTCTCCTGACTTTGCGTTTCTGGAAAATAGGAGTGACTACCGGTATTTTTGGAAGGCTTGAAAGGAGTTTGCGTCTTTCTGTTCATCTGGACAAGAAACCCAAAACCCCAAAATTTTGATTCACCTGTTTTGGAAAAACAACAGAATCAGGAGTTTTTGCCAGGTATACATATTTCTCAGCATAGGACTGTAGTGGATTCAGAACCGAAGGTTATGGATTCTGTAATTCAACTGAACAGTTTTGTAAAAATAAACAAATGTGGCCTCCTGCAGAGATGAAGAGTCCAACATACCTGTCCTCAAATGTGGTCTGTGACATCTGAAAAGCCAGGGAGCCCAGCCAGTGCCACAGGTGGTTCCTGCTGCTCCTTGCACTGAGGTGCTGCCTGCATTTCAGGGTGGCTCATTCCCTGCTAGCAGCCTCTGTCATCATCTTGCAGATGCCTTCCATGAACTGAAGAGAGGTTGTGGTGTGACCAGAAATGTCGCCAGGCATGTCCAGGGCGCTTCCTCAGTTCAGCTGTGGCCCAGAACAATCCCACCAGACATTTAATGGAGACAAATGTCAAGTTGCAGTTTCTGTAGATTCTAGAGATCTGTCCAGCTGGAATTTGTTGATTAGATGCAGACTCACCTGTTTACTACCCTACTTATACCTGACTCTGCTTTCTTCTCTAATGGAAATACAAAGGATAAAACTCTATTCTGTAGTGGAAATATAAAGGATAAACCTCTAACAACACTTTATGGTCTAACAACGTTGTATGGTCCTACAGTCCTATTGGTGTCCTCTTTATTTATCATTAGCCTTAGTGTGTGCATTACCTGAAAATGCATGCTCATTCCACACTAAACTAACACAGTGAATTCTGAAGCATTTAATAAAGGAAGAAATACTGCAGGGATGTTACACTATTTAAATTACCTCTACATACTCTTTCAATTTATTTTTGTTACTTTTTTTTTACACTAAGTTATCATACATTGCCTGAGAAAGCAGTTGTTCTAGTTCCTATAGAAACTTATGCATAGATATAGTGCATGCAACCAAGGGTAAAATTTTTGAGGTGGTGTAAAATAAAAGCAGTTAAACAATATAAATAAAAATACTAGGAAAAAAAATCTTGATTCTAGACAGGTTATCGGCAAAAAATTGTGGCAAAGTCTTGACCCCACTTCTTTCTTTTCTGCTTAAAAACCATGGATGAATAATCTGTCACAGGAAAGCAACTCTAAAACTATATATATACACATGCATCTGTCTGCTTTTACATTCGTCTAGCAAAACGCACAAAATGGTCTTCATTTCCAATTGTATTCTCCATTGACTGTCGCAGAACCCTGTTCTAGCTGAGAGATGGTCTTTAAATAATAGATGGTGCTCAGTGTATGGAAAGGGAAGTCTTAACTGTGGAGTATTTCCAGCAGCAGCAGAAGTTACCTTATGAAAGTACCATATGTTTCATGTGGAATGCAACATGTAAGGTTTGGCCAGATAGGGTGCAGAAAAAGTGTGAGGAAATAGCATCATCTAAATGAAATGTAGGCTAATTCCAATTTTTCATTGGTTGAATATGGCTTGCTCTAAGGTGTGAATCAAATAATTTGAGGAAATCCACCTTGAATTTCTAAACCACTTCAGTAAAATATTTTAGTCTATCTTCAGTAAAGAATTCATTTCTTAATGTTGGGTTGCCTTGAATAGGTATGGAGGTAATAGTCAAGACACCATTTCCATGCAAGCCAGCGGCTCATTGATTTTTCATTAAGGAAGGAGATAAATCACTCAAATGGCAGGAGTACCTCCAGTGCATTCCCACAACTCCTCCCGTAAGCACAAGTCAGAAACTTCTTCCTGAAATTCCGTAGAAAAGAATCACCTCAATGACTTTAACAAAAAAAATATTATTGATATTCTCCAGAATATTAGTAGGTCACAGCAGTAGTGACAAACACACAGTAGTTTTGAAATGTTCTTGCGTGGGTGAGGAGATCCCAAGTGCCCTGAGCCAGCTGTATCTGGCACTACAGACAGATCAGTGGGTGAGGTATATTCTCCTCTACTTTGTACATTGAAATGATGCTTGGTCATTTTGATCAAGTTGGAGTTCTCTATTAATCTTTTTTTTTTTTTTTTTGGACAAAGTTGAGGAAGAACTTAGGAGTGTAAAATTTAATATTTTTTAAAGACCTCTGTTATACCAATGAATTGTGTGAGCGTTCAGCTGCCAAAAGGTACAGAGCTGCAATCATTAGCTTCCATCCACAATTTTGGATTCTGACTGCAGAAATATGCACATATATTATATGTAGTCATTTAAATGAGATTTCAGGAGCACAGGTATTTAGAAATATCTGTATGGAAAGCAAAACAGATTTTATGTACTATTTTCAGAAAGCTCTAGCACAGGTTTCTGAAAAGAGATGTGTGTCAGAACAGTATTACATGATCATGAGACAAGTTTACCCGTTTTGTTAAACATGTACATGTATATATATGTATATATGTGTGTAGGTGTATATGTATATCCATATGGATGGGTATGTAGTCGAATATATACATATTTTGGTTGAAATACAGGTATATCCCCTTAACTTTGAACTGATTTCCAGACTGATAGCTAGGGAGTTTTTCAAGGCTTGTTCACTACTACTTGATCAATTTCTGTTTTAAAAATACAATTAATGTTAAGCATTTCCATCATTGACTTAGAATATTCAGACTAGACATATGGAAGAATTTTTTTACAGTGAGGATGGTGAAACACTGGAAGAGGTTGTGCAGAGAAGTGCCAGGTGGCCCATCAACTAGAAACAAAACTCAAGGTCAGCAGTCTGATCTAGATGAAGATGTCCCTGCTCAGTGCAGGGGGCTTGGACTAGATGGCTTTTAAAGATTTCTTCTAAACCAAATTATGCTATGATTCGGTGAGTCTATGAATATTATATGCCATACCACATATAAATATATATATATATATACATACTCATACATACATTTGTACAACTATGTAAAAATTCAGCAAAGGCAAATGCAGGGTCCTGCACCTGGCGAAGAATAACCTCCTGCACCAGCTGGGGACTGACCTGCTGGAAATCAGCTCTGCAGAGAAGGACCTGGGGGTCCTGGTGGACAACATGTCCAAGAAGGCCAATGGTGTCCTGGGTGCCTTAGGAAGGGCAGTGCCAGCAGGTCGAGGGAGGTGATCCTGCCCCTCTCCCCAGCCCTGGTGAGGCCATGTCTGGAGTGCTGTGTCAGTTCTGGGCTCCTCAGCACAAGAAAGAAAAGGCACTTCCAGCAGAGGGTTACAAAGATCGTTAGGAAACTGGAGCATCTCTCTTCTGAGGAAGGGTTTTGGGAGCTGGGTCTTTTCAGTCTGGAGATGAGCTGAATGAGAGGAGAGCTTTCCAGTGCATACAGATATCTTAAGGGCAGGTGTCAAGAGGATGGGGCCAGACTCTTCTTGGTGGTTGCCAGTGACAGGACATGGGGTAGTGTGTACAAACTCAAACACAGGCAGCTCCACCTGAGTATAAGGAAAAAAAAGTGTTTAAGGGAGGCAGGACACTGGAACAGGCTGCCCAGAGAGGCTGTGGAATCTCTTTCCCTGTAGATATTCACCAATAGTAACCTGCTGTAGTTGAACCTACTTCAGCAGGGGGGTTGGACTACATGATCTTCAGAGGTTGCTTCCAACCCCAGCAAGTCTGTGATTTTGTGATAGAAGAGAATTATCTTCAAGTAGGAATATACTTAAAATGATGCAGTTTTCTTTAAACTGGAGATCATACTTTTCGCTTGGGATTTTTTTTGTTTACTACTGTAATAAATAATATTCTTATTAGAATGGAATCACAATTCTGATTTTATGGGTTATATTATTTAATGACAGTTCCTCAATAGTTCTTAGGTCCATACATTGCTTCCCTAATCCCAAATACTCAGTATGCCCTTTTTTTAAACTGGCTCATTTGATTCTAGTTTCTACTAACCTAACGTAATATTGATTTTATTTTAGTCTCCACCTTCCACCTCCTTTGCCTTTCTGTTTAAATTAAATCTGTCTTTAAATGGATGCTATCCCAACCCCCAGTTGCCAGCACCTTAGCCTTTTCACTTAAATTGCATCTATTGTTAAATCAATCTTACTCCAGCATCCAGTGCCGCTCTCTTGAGCTTTCCACTCAACATCACATACAGGCCTAAGTGGTGCCCATTCCTGTCTGTACCTTTCATCCAGCTGCTCCATTAAAATGAAACCTCTTTACAAATCCATTTTCCATTTCCAGCAGCAATCCTCTTACTTCTTCATTTCTGAATGGCAGCAGCCTTGTGTCTGTTTTAGTTTTTGGAGCTCAAAAAGAAATTTTCAGACTCCCACTCTTCTGTATAAATGCCATCTCTCCCAAATCTTAACTGTCATGCAGATAGGGTATCCTAATTTCTGGGTCTCACCTTAAGTGACATCCATTTCATTGTTACTGCTGCCTGAGTGGTAATTTCCCAGTCAGCAAATCATGCCTAAGAGCTCTGTCTTGTAATAACTGCTGCCTTTGGTGTGGGAAGTGTAAGCCTGAAGGGAATGATGTGCCCCCGTAACGAAGGAGTGTGCTGAGCCAAGGAGGGCACAGGATTAGTCAGGCTCTACACTGGGCTGTAAACTGTCTTTATTATATGCTGATAAGGAATCTGGGAATTCAGTGAGCAATGAGCAGTTGCACTTGAGACAATTGTACCCACAGCTTCCCTGATGTGATGCATAGCTCCACCTGTTTGACAGACCCAACAAATCTGCAGATGAATTAGCAGTTTAGGTGGTCAGAGTTCTTAATGCCTTTTCCTTTATGCCCACACCTGACCTGCAAGAGAGATGGTGAGGTTTCATCTCAGAAGAAAGAAAAATCCTCCCTTCTTCTTTACAAATAATAGCCTCAAAAATTAAAACAGATCCATGCAGGCCACCTGAGCTGAGAGACTGCCACTGATTTTTCCTTAAGATAAGGTTTGTTCACAATTCTAATAGCAATATTCTAATAAGCTTTGAAATACAGCAGCAGAAGAGCCAAAGCTGCTCATTTCTTGTTTTAAGGGAGCATCCATGACAAAAATCATACAATATGGGTCCCTTTTTATCTAATGGGTTCCAGTGTATGTAATCATACATTATAGCCTTAGAGGATATTCAAACTACTAGAAAAGCAGGTGCTATACATTCAAAAAGAGATGGCTAACCAGAAGAAGTCAGTGAAGTACATTGAACTAAGCCATGAATTTCAGGTCACAGTCAGCTAAATTTTGGAGATAATTATATTTTATAACGGATACTTTCTCAAAATGTGGCAAAATTGAAAAAAATTGAATAAGAATTAACAATCCATCATTTTACACATCTTTGAAAATCTCGGGTCTGAATGTCATAAATGTAAAGGCAAGCAGCATCTTCTACCAAGAAAAGTTGTCGGTTTTGTTTGAAAGAAAAAGGGATAACCAATGATTACTGAGAAGATCAAATCAAGAGAAAGACTCTTGCAGATAAAGTATCACAAGAGTTTCTTAGAAGAACCACAGTCACAGAACAAGAGAAAGGAGAAGTTATTAAGTCAGTTGGTCAGGGCGTGGTGCTAACTAACACCAAGGTTGTAGGTTCGATCCCTGTATAGGACATTTACTTAAGAGCTGGACCCAATGATTCTTGTGGGTGCCTTCCAACTCAAAATATTGTGTTATTAAGATACTGAAACTAATTTAGGTGATGGTTGGTAAACACTTTTCTTTATCCTGTGAAATTCTTACCTCTTCTTTAGTTCTTTTTACTGTGTTTCTGTTGTCATCATAACTTCAACCTTTCATAAAGTAACCTTTCTAAATTCCTCCTGTTTTAAACTTTGACTTGTTGTCTGTATGTTGTGCTTTTTAGATTTTTTAGTTGTGCTATTTCAATAGCCTTAATAGTTTCAGTATATAAGATAAGCAAGATTTATAGCAGGAGGTGTTGTCTTAATAAATCAGGAGATATAGGTGTTATGGTTTTCCAGCTGGGCCAGTTGGTCAAATAAAATATATTGCCTGTTCTTAGAAAAGCTGTTTTTCAAAAAAGCTACATTATATTTATTGAATTTAGTCTGTATTCCTGATGGGCTTTATTAACTCTGTATCAACAAGTTTTTCTCTTACCAGTGCTCTGTGCTTTGGGTCATAGCTGGACTCACTTCAAACTTCATTTGACATTCTTTTGCCTTGAATCAGTAAATATACAGTTGGTTTTTCTAGCAGAAATTTAATCTCAGTTCACCTGTGTTTTTCTCAATATCATAGACTAGATACAGCAAAATTAAACAATACTCTGTGACTCTCACCATTTATATGAGTGCTCTTATTCCTTGGCATTGATTTCTACTCATTCTCTTTTCCTCTTTAACCATGACAGTGTGTTATTTTGAAGGGCTGAAATTTGAGAGTTACAAGGTTTTCAGAAAAGTGTATTTTTACTTCGTCTTCCTTCAGGGAGAGTTTTTTATGGATGAGGGCAGTATTGCATTATCTTTCTTTTTCATTAGCAGATTGATTCACTGGTGGCTTCAAAGTGAGTATTAATCCTGTTACAGACTCTACTCTAGACATTCATCTTTCTCCTAATATGAAACGATACCGCTTTCTAAAAATGAGAAAACCATTTTCCTAGCCATCATGTTTGCTAACACATGTGATATTTCTTTTTTCACTCCATCATATATGAGAAGACCACTGGTTATTTTAAGCTCCCATTTCATAATGCTCTCAGCTTATAATTCTCAGCTCTATTTTCAAAGCTGATAAAGTAGTCATTTTATGTTTTGGGGTGTTAAGAAGCTAATTTGAGTTGGTGACAGAGATGGTAATGCCAAAAGCAATATTAAGAGATGAGAAAGTTGACTTGGATGTGAAGATAGAGCAGGAAAAACAGCAATAAAAATATGAGGAGCAATAGATTTCCTCATTTGCAGAGAAACACTCACAGAGACAAATGGGTACTCATGGATGCACTTGGAAGTGATTAAGTAGTAAACTTAGCAGATGTATCCACAATGGTTCTTAAATGATGGATGGTCATATATTCTGGGGTAGAATGAAGGTACCATAGAAGAATTTATTGCATTTACTGGGGCTAGCAAAAGCTCACATGATACTGATAAACAAAAGATTATTCTGCTGGCTTACTCATCTTGAAAAACTAAAAGCAAGAAGAAACAGAAGATTAGAGCTTGTTGATTTCTGCTCATTCACAGAGATAAAAAAATCAAAAGGAAGATATTGAGAATCTGGAGAGCACTGAAGGGATTTATCCACTTCTGTTTCCTATCTGTAGACTTTGATTCAGAGAAGGCACAGTAGGACCACAGGCTTCTGCTGGGAGGGGTGTTCTGCTGGGATGAGGAGAGGAGGGCTCCATCTGTGCTGGAGGAAACATTGCCTGCTTAGCAGAGGAAAAAAGGTAGTTTGGCTCTAAAGACACTAAAATCCTGAGAGATTCATGGTAGAAAACTTTGGAGTCTGCCACCTCAAAGATCAAAGCAGACCACTCCTAAGGGAGGTGTAGCTGTGAGTGCAGTGTAGATGCAGGGTGGGGAATGCATACAGTGCCCCACACAAAGGAGTAAATGTCATGTGATGAAGCATGATTTCTACACAAAATGTCATTCATAGTTATGAGGGCAAAGGCAGGGTGATAAATGAGAAGAAGGATGAGGAAATGGAAATGGCCTCATCTGAAATGGAAAAAAATGTTAAAGAGTGTTAATAGGTTTGATGTCATAAAGTGGAAAATAGCATCAGATCAGTATTCTTTTGAAAAAGCTGACATCTGGCTTCTCAGGCTACTGGAAGTAGTTTTAACATCTGTAGCAAGTTCTAGATATCAAGTCTTTTGAGGTAAAGATGCTAGTTCTGTACCTGGATCCCAGCAAAGTCAGCTACAAATAAAGGAAGGGCCAAGGAAGAAGGAGACTTCTCTGACTGACTGCAGAAGACATTAATGGGCAGGAATGTTAAGCAGATTTTAAAGCAAATAAAAAAGAGTTATAAAGGAAAGGAAAATTACAACATGGACTGAATGTGACAGAGCTTTACTCAGCCAGACCTTTGAAGTGAATGTGCATGGTTCCCTTTATAGAAAATTTCCCAAAAATACCACGACACAAACCTCATAAAAGGCAGAATTAATTGCATTATAAGCCAGCACACTTTTAAAATGGAAAACTCAAATTACTGGATCATACAGAACAGAAATGAGAGGCTTGTATCATTTCCTCCATTGTTTGCTGTGTCTGTTTAGTTGGAGAACCATTTGAGTCTTAGCCAAGTCTCTGGCTTTTTGACTTGCAGGATATTCTGCTTGGCCTCCCAAGTTCTTTCCATCATCTCGAAGGCCTGCCTGGTTTGCTGCTCCCCACTGCAGCCTCTGCTTGAGGAGCAGGTTGGCAGCTCCTTCCCTCTCTGGCTTGCACCATGTGCTGTGCCATGAACACGGACACTCTCCTGAAGGTCTTTGGTTCACTTCACTTTTTATGAAACAAGTAAAGATACAAACACATGAAGCAAATATCATGTCATAGAGGATGGTAGTAGCAAATTTCAGAAGCAGTCTTTCATCCCTAGGAAAGTGGGAAGCTGGGAAAATCCAGAATCACTCAGTGATAAGAAGAATCCCTCCAGTCTTGTAACCTACTTTTTAAAAATAAAATTAATGTTCTGTTGTGAATGGATGATGTGAACTTTCTTCAATGCATAGCAATCCCTTCCTGCAAATATCACGTGTTCTAATATGTCATGTATTTGATCTTGCAAATACTTTTCTCTAGGAATTTTATCTTTAATTATTCATTAGAATTGAACAGGTTCAGAATTAATTTTAAAAATAGGGAACATTAATTTCTCATACTAAAATATCAGTTGCTTGTAGTTAAGGTATGAAAAAGCACTTGTGATGTTCTTGGGTGTATAATAACGAGGCAGT